>CM069243.1:18887971-19402144 GCA_035582765.1 Acer negundo
ACGTTTCAAAACACTTCAAATACTTTTATTGACATACAAAGTTGTAAATCACATTTAAGAACAAAGTAGTGACTACTTAAGGAGAAACCAATATGTAACTTACATATTCCAAATCATAAATCAAAATAGATAAAGTATTTAAATACATAATATATATATATACATTTGAAAACATGATACGTCATGGATGTACATATAATTAAATCGGTAGTCTTTTTGTATAACAATAACAGTATAAGCAAAATAAGCAATCAAACGGTATTGAAAATGAGTTACAAATGAATTAGTTTCAAAACATTTTATACACAATTCTTGCAGCTGAAACAATTTTATTAACACAAGTAAAATCATTAACAAAATATAATAAGATGGAGATATTAAAAACGATAATTCCATAATTCGAAACAAAAACAAACCATGGATCATGAATGAATTTTCTTACATAATATATACTCATTGAAAACATGTATAATACGTCATGATCATGTATGAGTTTACTTACCTCGAATCCGCATAAGAATTAACTCTGCATCTAAACACCAATTAAAATCACACGAACCCTCTTCAAAGAAAACTGCAACCCATTCCGTTCATATTCTCCCCGAGAGTGATATTTATAAGGTGCATATATATATATATATAAACAAGAGTATTCAAAACCCTAGCTCATTAAGAAATCACTCTAGAATGGAAACTCCATTTGTTAATATTTAATTCTGTTAAGAAACTAATAAATACAAACTCTATTATTTGTATCGGTCAACTCCATCAATTTGATTTCAAATTCAAATAAATGGGAAACTAATAAACACTCATTATTACAGGTCAACTCTTTTTATTGGAATTCTATTGACTTTTCAGGTATTACACTGTCATACCAGTTTCATTCGACAAATCTAAGGCATATTTTCGTTGAGACAAGAAAATACCTTTCTTTGATCTTGACACTTCAATTCAAAGAAAATACTCCAACTGACCAAGATCTTTAATTACAAATTCACGAGCAAGATGATCCTGCAATGCTTTCTTCTCTTCTGGATCATTTCCAATCACTATCATATCATCAATGTACACAATAAGAGCAGTAATCTTTTCTTTATTGTGCTTCAAGAAAAGAGTATGATCAAAGCTACTTTGCTTGTATCCAAAAGTCTTTATAGAACTCGTGAACCTTCCAAACCACACTCTAGGTGATTGCTTTAAACCATACAGGGCCTTTCTCAATTTACAGACTCGTTTGCTGTCTTTAGATTGTATAATACATCCAGGAAGCAGCTCCATATATACTTCTTCTTGAAGATCTCCATGCAAAAATGCATTTTTCACATCAAACTGTTGCAAAGGCCAATCAAGATTCACAGTCAAGGATAATAAAATACGAACAGTATTAATTTTGGCCACTGGTGCGAATGTCTCAACATAATCAATTCCGTAATTTTAGTATATCCTTTAGCAACAAGTCTGGCTTTGAATCGTTCGATGGCTCCATCAGCTTTGTATTTAATGGTGAAGACCCACCTACAACTAACAGGTTTCTTTCCTTCAGGCAAGTTAACAATTTCCCATGTTGAGTTCTTTTGGAGAGACTTCATTTCTTCATTCATGACTTCCTTTCCATCTAGGATCTCTCAAGGCTTCCTACACACTATTAGGAATAGATATAGCAAATAATTGATTCACAAATGATTCATTTTCCTTTGACAATCTATGGTAAGACACAAAATTACTTATGGGATATTTAGGTTTGGAACTAAGAACAGGTTCATAGTTTACTATAGGTATTCCTCTTGTGACCTAATTAGGTAGCACTTTCATGTGGGGTTTGGAATTTACCAGAGGTTCAGACATGGAATCGACTTGAGAGGGCAATTGGTTAAATGGTACCTCATGAAGGGGGGAAACTGGAACTGGAACTTGAACTTGAACTTGTGACAGCTCTTGTGACATCTGCAATACTGGTCCTGAAGATATAGTGGAACCACTTCCCTATTATCCTGACTATTCTCATATTCATTTTCCTCATCATCATTTGACTCATATAGACGGTCATCATTTTCCTCATTTGGACATTCACCACTATTATCCAAGTTGCCACCGAAGTAATTCAGAGTCCGCAATTCATTTCTATTCTCCCCCTGAAGTGAAGACCCAGGGACAGAATAATACATATCATTTTCGTGAAAAACAACAGCAAGAGTTACATATAACTTACGAGAAAGGGGATGATAACACATATGGCCTTTCTGATGCGAGGCATAGCCTACAAATATACAGCGAAGAGCTCGAGGTTCCAACTTATTTCTCAAAGGTTTATGAAGGTGCATAAAGGCTACACAACCAAAAATTCAAGGCGATAGATTCGGGACAATAGGAGCACGTACAACCTTATGAAGAACGTTAAAAGGAGTCTGAAACTGTAAGGAACTAGAAGCTACACGATTGATGAGGTAAGTTGCAACCGTAATGTCTTCACCCCAGTAATTAGTGGGCATGTGGGCCTCAGATAAGGAAGCACGTACAACTTCAAGAAGATGACAATTTTTGCACTCCGCTACTCCATTTTGTTGATAGGAGTAAGGGCAAGTCGTCTGGTGAGCAATTCCATGTAACTGCAAATATTGTTTCAAATCTTGATTAACAAATTTTCCACCATTATCAATGCGAAGAACTTGTATATGAGATTGACACTAAGTGGCTATCATCTTGTGAAACTTTTGAAACAATGAGCTAACTTCATTTTTAGATTTCATTAAGCATACCCAAGTCATACACATGTTATCATCAATAAAAGAAACAAACCAACGTGCACCATTCATAGAAGGGGTATTGGCTAGACCCCAAACATCAGAGTGTATTATCATAAACGGCACTAGACTTTTATTCATACTTATTGGAAATGACACACGATGGCTCTTAGCCAGTTCACAAATATCACACTTGAAATTTGAAGCAATTATCTTAGAAAAAGATTTCGGAAACGATTTTTGTAAATATCCAAAAGATGCATGACCTAAGCGCCTACGCCACAACCAAATTTCTGAAGTCTTGTCAGACTTATCCATTGAAAAAACTTGAGCCAACTGATTGGAGCTAGCAGGCATTAGATCGAGATAATAAAGCTTTCCCGTTCTAGTACCATAACCAATTGTCTTCCGAGTCCAGATGTCCTTAAAAAAACAAGAGTTAGGCCAAAAAATCACAACACAATATAAAGCATGGGTTATTTGGGCAATAGACAACAAGTTATGTTTGAGGGAAGGTACAACCAAAACAGAATCCAAATTCAAATTATTTATGAGAGATATTGAACCTTCTCCAATCACAGGAGAGGTAGTACCATTGGTTGTAGACACTATATGTTGTTTAGATGGTTTCATAGATTGAATATGATTACTGTCCAAGGTCATGTGATCTGTAGCACTAGAATCAATTATCCATGTATTATCACTATTAGGTGCGGAAGTATGAAGAGCCTTACCGGTGTTACCTGAAGTAGCAATCAAAGAGGAGACTTCTTCAGGAGTATTTTTTTGAAGATTCAGCTACAGCAACAGAGGCATGGTTGCCTTTTGAATTTCGTTTGTGTGGTGCTTTGGATGGATCCCACCAATCTGGATATCCAATCAGTTCATAGCACATGTTCTTAATATGTCCAATTTCACCACAATAAGTGCACACACGTTCTGGTTTTGCAACTCCTATTTCATAGCTTCCCTTTTATGATCCAGATGGCCGAGTTTGGTCTGCAACATGGTTCAAAACAGAGTCGGATTTCGGGTGTGTTTGCCGTTGTTGAGGCTTGCCCCGGCGAGCCACCATGGCGGAGGACTCTAAGTGATTAGCTTCGCCATTTACTGTTGCTCTGCAAACGGCATCACAACGTACATACGCATAGGTCTCTTCAAGGTCCATTGCTTGGTCCTTTCAGAGAATCTCACTTCGGATTTGTTCAAATTCGGCATCAAGTCCACTGAAGAATATGTGCACATGCAAACGTTCAACAAATTGTTTATATGTGATAACATCATCGGGATCTTTCATTATAATCTTATCACGACAATCCAGTTCTTGGAAAATTGCGACAAGCTCACCGTAATAGGTGGATAGAGAACGACCAACCTGTTTGGTAGAGAAGGCTTGTTGATTCAATGCAAAAAGTTGTGATTCATCCGACCCATCGTAAAACGCTTTGTCTAGGGCGCTCCAAATTTCACGTGCGGTGCGCAATCGAAGATAGCGCTTCATAATCTCTGGCGACATAGAAGTCAGCAACCATCCTTTAACTTTTTGATTTTCAGCATACCACTTCGCATAGGAAGCATCAGTATAATATATTCCAGTTTTTCATGTCCTACGATCTACATCTCCAATATCTGAGACCATACATCATAGTTCACTTCCATCAGAATAACGCCGGCTTGAAAGCCAAATTTTTCTGATTGAATATGGATAACTGGTACAGGTGTAGAGGATTCGGGTTTGTCATTAGCCATGAGGCCAAGATTAAGGTGAAGGTTCGAATGGTATGGGAAGCTCTAATACCAAGTCAAAAACAGAGTAAGGTTTTGGTGAAAAGTTGTCATTTCTCAGTTTCAACGATGGGCATAAATAGCCTCTGTACGTACAACAAAGCAAATCCTAAACTTTAGGCACACGTATTGTTACTCTAGGAAACAATATATCTATTCTAGGAAAGCAGTAACTACAAGAATCAATTCCTAATATTTACAAAATCAATTAATGTGTACATAATTAATTTTTTATTACAGAATTAATTTTGGAGTCTAAACAGCAGTGCACCAGTTTGGAGATAATTGCGGTTGTCAACAATAACAAAATACAATAGCACCCAAAATTTGCTCAATGTTCTTTTATCCAAAATAAAATAAATTGGCCAAATATAAATTATGCCTTAATTTTGGAGGATCCGGCGGAATGGCGGATTTTCATATAGAAATCCAAGATCCAATCAAATCCAATGGATTTCAAAATTTATGATCAAATCCAATCTGATCCAATTATATCATCAAATCCAATCCAATCCAATGGATTTCAGAATTTATGATCCAAATTCATCAAATTATGTCATCATATCAATCCAATCTAGATTCATCCGCGTCCATCGGTTCTAATTCCCAACAAGAACTTGGCATGCAAGTGGGCAAAGGATAATATACGTGTGAATTCAATTGCTCCAGGGATTATTAGGACCCCACTCATGGATGCTATAGAAGTATAAACCTCTTCTCCTATAGACCCTTAATTTTTAGAGAATTATTATGTTTTGTATTCTTCAGTTTGTCTCCTAGATCTTCCTTGAATTGTTTCTGCTACAAATTTACAAGGGATCAGCTAGCATACTTATAACCTGGAAAGCATATAAAATCGTTTACTGTAATTCTAATTAACTAAATTTATTCCTTTTCCTGGAATACATCCACAAATGATATTTATAATTCAAACTAAAATTAAGTTTAAAGAGAAAAAAAAAATGACAGCATACATCCAAAATGCCACATTTTGTAGAACAGGCAGTGCAAAGCATAAAGTTACTGTACTAGTTTACAACTTTCTGTGTACATAAATAAATATACTATTTTCAGAAGAAATGGAGCTTATATTAACTGTTAATTTTTTTTTTTTCCTAAGGATAATTCTGACGTCAAGAAAGTTATAAGTCACTTAATATCCCGTACTCTCATCCCCCGTGCTGGAAAACCTAAAGAGGTTTCATTAGTGGTAGCATTTCTATGCTTCCCAGCTGCTTCGTATATCACCAGACAGGTTCTTTACGTTGATGGAGGATTCACTGTGAACGGATTTTAGCCGACCACATAAAAAAGGATGTTACAAACTTTTCTGGATGTAACTTCCAAGTCAAGTCATGTCATGTCAAGGATTTTACCGGAAAGAGATGCAATCCTTACAAGTTCTCTCTGTTAACAAATAAAACAATTTCTTTACTGTTATCTTAAATTAGTTGTTGGTGCCACCATTATTGTTCTAAATTTTGATATCTTGATTCCAAATATGTTAGTGTTTTGATTTTAAAATGTGAACCATAAAATGTATCAGTATCACCTACTTGTATGTCACATGCTCACATCACATCTTCACCAATATTGTTCTAATGTAAAAATTCTGGATAATTATGGACAAAATAAGGCTTTATATACCGAAAAAAAGATTCATATAACAGAAATGGAAAAAAAAAAATGGTACCCTGAAAATGCTGTCTAATAAAAACCAGAAAGAGAAACAAAGAGAAAGGCAAAATCTGCTCAATCCAGCCAGCCGAGATCTGAACATCATATTTCTGATAGGAAGAAGAAGAAGAAGAAGATGAAGCTGGCCCACTAAAACCCACCACCCCAACTCTTTGATGAGTGTCATCATCATTTTCAACGATCCTGATTGAAAGCTCCTCTTGATGATGATGATGATCGGAAGAAGAAGAAGTACTGGACCTGTTTTCTGATACTGCAACACTACTTGAGTATACTCAAAGGGTCGTCAATGTTGCCTGAAACAAACCAGAACCTGAAATTTTTCCACCATGGAGATGGAATTGCTTGCAGTTGCAGATACCTCCATTGTTTGATTCAAGTAGGTTTCTTTTTTTTTTTTTTTTTGGGGGGGGGGGTTGGTGGGAGGCAGAAAACGAAACGAATATTAAAATCTATAATGGATCCGGATGAGGATGGATATCCATAGACGATATCCATCCCCATCCCCATCCCCAAAAATAAAATTTGGGGGGGACGATATCCGTCCCCATCCCCCCCCAAAAATAAAATTTGGGGGGGGGGGGGGGGGGGAAAAACAAAATTTGGGGGGACGTCCCATCCCCGTCAAAATAAAATTTGGGGGGGGGGGGGGGGGGGGGGGGGGGGGGGGGGGGGGGGGGGGCAGAAAACGAATATTTGGGTTTACTTAGAATACCTGAATTAACCGAAGCCACTTTCTATGGGTTCGCTTAGCATTCACAATATCTGCCACGTCAACATTTCAAGCTTGCTTCTCATTGATTTTTCTCTTTTGTTTGTTGTAATGTTTGTTAATTGTGTTTATTGTACAGCTTTGTACAATTAATTTATAATAGTTTGCAAAAGAGCCGGCCATTAGATTCACCGATACAAGAGAATTAGACAATAAAGTTTCTTTGGAATATAATTGTTGTACATGTTGTAGCCCTTTCAAGAATAAATGCAGCCAAATCACACAGTAGGAAAGATAAAGAAAATTATAAAAAAGAAGAAGAAGAATGTCAGAATACAGAAACCAAAGATGGTCTCTCAAGGGCATGACTGCACTTGTTACTGGTGGAACCAAAGGCATCGGGTGAGTGCTCTCTCTCTCTCTCTCTCTCTCTCTCTCTCTCTCTCTCTCTCTCTCTCTCTCTCTCTCTCTCTCTCTCTCTCTCTCTGTTGGTTTTACTTCTTTCATGTGATGATTTCTATTTAATTGTTTTTCCACTACAAAAACTGTTCTTGACGCTGAGATTAATGACGGTTTTTAAACGACATGAATTGTCTGTTATGACAGTTTTCCTCTATCATAAACCCTTGTTTTTTTTGTGTTGTTCAGGTATGCAATAGTGGAAGAACTAGCAGGATTTGGAGCAATAGTACATACATGTTCACGTAACCAAACAGAAATTAATGACAGGATTCAAGAATGGCAGAGTAAGGGACTTCAAGTGAGTGGCTCATTATGTGACCTGAAAATTAGAGCTCAGAGAGACAAGTTAATGGAGACTGTCTCTTCTTTATTTGATGGCAAACTCAACATCCTGGTATGCTTCCATGCTTCTTCATATCATGCATTAGGATCACGATTTTTCTAGGCTCTTTTGACCCACCAAACTCGAGGAATTTCTTATAGCAGATAATATTTCCATAGGTGAACAATGCTGGAATTAGTTTTTCAAAGGAAACAACAGAAGTCACTACAGAGGAGTTCTCAAATGTAATGTGTAATAATTTCGAGTCTGGTTACCATCTTTGTCAACTTGGACATCCTCTCTTAACAGCATCAGGAAATGGAAACATTGTATTTATCTCCTCTGTGGCGAGCTTTGTAGCTATACCTCATTGTTCTCTCTATGCATCAACTAAAGGTATGTTTCATTTTTTCTTTTTTTCGTTTTTTTTCTATTGGAAAATCAACAAAATCATTACTTGGTTCCAACAATTCCACATATCCTCTCACAAAATTTCACTTTAGGAGCGATGAATCAACTCACAAAGAACTTGGCATGCGAGTGGGCAAGGGACAATATACGTGTGAATTCAATTGCGCCGGGGGTTATCAGAACCCCACTCATTGATGCTGTAGAAGTATAAACCTCTTCTCTTATACCCTTAAATCTTAATTTTCCGAGAATTATTATGTTCTGTATTCTTCAATCTGTCTCCCAAATCTTCCTTGAATTGTTTCTGCTACAAATTTACAAGGGATTAGGCGATTATCATACGTTTACCCTGGAAAGCATGTAAAACCGTTTACTGTAATTTAAACTAAATTTATTCTTTTTTCCTGGAATACATCCACAAATGATATTTATAATTCAACAATTCAAATTAAAATTAACTTTAAAGAGAAAGAAAAATTACAGGATAGTAGGATACAAAGTCCAAAATGCCACATTATGTAAAACAGGTAGTGCAAAACATAAAGTTATTGTACCAGCTAGTTTACAACTTTCTTAGTACATAAATATACTATTTTCAGAAGAAATTGAGCTTATATTAACTGTTATTTTTTTTTTCCTCAGGAAAATTCTGAAGGCAAGAAACTTATAAGTCATATAATATCCCGAACTCCCATCTCCCGTGCTGGAAAACCTGAAGAAGTTTCATCAGCGGTAGCATTTCTATGCTTTCCAGCTGCTTCGTATATCACCGGGCAGGTTCTTTATGTTGATGGAGGATACACTGTGACCGGATTTTAGCCTAACAAAAAAAAAAGGATGTTACTTCCAAGTCAAGTCATGTCAAGGATTTTACCGGAAAGAGATGCAATCCTTACATGCTCTCTTTCTTTACTGTTATCTTAATAAAGATTTTAGGTGTTTCAGAATGTATAGTCCTAAACATTTCCATATCTCTTCTAATGGAACCAAAACCTTAACATAAACACAATTATTACCAATAAAAATGTGAACATCATGTCTAATTTTCTTGTTTTGAAGACGGTAAAAAGCAGGCGTAATCTACAATGCTTTGTACAATTTATTTATAATAGTTTGCAAAAGGGCCGGCCATTACACGCCATCCATCTATTGGATTGCCTATGTCATTTTCTGCATTCCCGTTTTTCTTAGCTTTAATGATATGAGAAAATTAAACAATAGCCCTTACAAGCATTGGTGTGTGGCGGATTGGATATATTGGATTTGCCATGATCCAATATATGATCCGGTCCGGTCCGATTGGATCGAAGATATTACAATCCGATCTGATCCAATCTTAGAGCGGAATCTAGTCTAATCCAATCTTATCCAATGGATCAAATTTGTATGAAGCAAGTCTTAATATATAAAAGTTAAAACAGTCCTACAATTAACAAAATCAAATAATTAATTCATATTGTATGTCAATAAAATTAACAAACTATCATAATAAAAAGATAATTTTACACAATCTACGAGAGATGGAGAGAGGATAATCTAGAGAGAGAAAGTATGCATCTAGTGCGAGTAAGGGGAGATTTGACGATCTTCGGGGTCATGACCTTAGAAGGGATTTTAGGGATGGTTTGGTTTCAGTATTCATGATAACCTGAATTCATATGTAGACTCACTGGGTTTGTGGGGGATTTTCAAACCATTCGGGAAAGTTTGTGGCATTTATCTTGTAAGCGGTGCAACAACACCTCTTTTGAGTTCACTTGGTAATTTCGCCGAACACCTTTTAGGCAAAATCGAAAAATACCACCAACTTCTTCTAAGACCTTATTTAAATGGACTTACAAGCACAATAATGTAATACTAGCAATAAGGAAACATAATCAACTAAAAACAATCATACCACAACACAACACAAGCAATTTTACGTGGTTCACCAAAATTGGTTACGCCTACGGAGGCACCGATTTCACTAGATAATGAGAATGACAAGTACAAGAGATTACCTCTAACCCACAAGCCTTCTCTCTTCCTCTAGGTCTCAATCCTTTAACCTCACAATCACTCTTTGTTTTAGGTTTTTCTCTATAGCTTTTTTTGTCTCTACACATTTGCACACACTTAGTCTAAAAGCTCAACTAACAACTTACTTATATAGCGAGACTTTTAGCTAATTACAACATAGCCTAATAAAACCCAAAATTACAAATATGCCCCAAATACAAATACATGCTACTTTGAAACAAACATCAATATATCTTTCTTCCAAGATGAGTGGGAGAGGAAGCAGATTCGAGTTCATCAGGTTTGAATCAGTGGAAGAGGCTATTAAGGTGGCAGGAATGGTTGATGGAATGCATGTCTATGGGTGGCCAATCAAAGCTAAGGTGGCAACCCATGGATGGAACAGTCGAAGGAAGCATGATCTGGAAAAGGTTAAGCATAGGAGGTTGGGAAGGGAGTTCAGTAATAGGTATGTCTGAATTCCGTCGAAGAGTGGAAATTCTAGGGGAGATCAGGTTAGACCTCAAGTACATTACCGTCATAAGCACACTTTTACGGAGGCAATGAGAGGTAAGGAAAGTAGAAATGATGAAGCTGTGAAGGAGGGGGGAGAAAAGGAGATAACCCTGTAGTGGAAGCTTCAGAAGAGTGAGGAAGAGTGGCTTGACAGAAGCGCAGTGGGTTGCTTAAGGGATTTTACGAGTGTCCAGGCAGTTAATCTAAGGTTTCGCAGTAGGGGGGAGGAGGAGGATAGCGACAAGATGGAGAAAGGTGACAGAAGATAACCTGGGAAAGAAAGAGCTCAGAGCAAGATTGGGGTTGCACAAAAGGGAAGACATAGGAAAAGAAAGGCTGAAGGAAGCAATGGGAGGGTGGAGGTCTAATTTTCTTTGTCTAGACAAACTATCTTAGCTGCTAAGGATATTAGTTTGGGGAGGATACTAGGAGATAAAGGTAAAGGTATGTGGAAACGTATGCCAAAAGTCAAACCTATGATCCAATTTCTAGGATCTGGAAAGCTTATTCTAGACAAGAATCGAAGTCAATAATGGGGTGTAGACAGCTTGAGCTCTTTTGATTCAAACAAGGTTTTGGAGGATTTTAGTGACTTAAAAATCTGGATGGGAGAGTGCTCGAATTGGGCCTTACTTAATGGGCAGGACAAGAATTATAAGGACCAAGCTGACTCTTATAATTGTGGGCCTTTGAATAATTTAGCTGGCCAGTCCATAGTAAGGGAATAATTGAGACCACAGACCCACTTTTAATTATAGAGTAACGCATGGTAGGGATTTACGGCCCCTACTAACTCTTTTGAGATTTCACCCCAAACTATATCAAGGGTGTGGATATGATGTAATAAAGCGTCTTCTTGTGACATGGGCAACGAGGAATGGTGAATGTGGAAATTCAGGAGAAGGGAGGGAGTTATTGGAAAATGTGGAAACGGGAAGTAGGGATTCTGATAGTGTGGAAGGTGAGGTAGGACAAACAGGAGAAGGAATCCAAATCCCTATTGAGCTAGTGGAAAAGGAGGAAGATATTGAAATAAAGTCTTCTACCTTTCGGAAGCAAAAGAAGGGGGAAAAAATAGAATGTTTGATTAAAAGTCACAGCATGCAGACAAGACTGTCAACAGCGAGAGTTAGGAAGAATCAACTGGACTCTTGTGTTAAGAGGCTGATGAACTAGAACTTAGAAAAGGAAATGACCAAACTCATAGAGAAATGAGTGGAAGTGGGAGCCTTGAAGTCTAGGAAGGACTTGTGTATTGAAACCGAGATGACTAAGAACAACTTTCACTCGAATTTTGCCTCTCAAAAGTTGTCAGGCGAACATTTCAACTTTTGGAGGGCAAATCCCTTGCCAAATGTAACTATGAGTTTGAGTACCAACCTCATTCTCCTTCTCTAGACAATGACGAAACGAATGACCACTCCTAAATGAGCACCCGCAATAGTACAGAGCCGTAGGAATAGCACAACGGTGAATAGAGTTCGTTCCACGAGGATTGATGTATTGAATACCACAATTGATTGATTAATCACTATTTAGACAAGCAAAGAATGATTGATTGAACTTACACTACTCAAAGTTAACTAAATTAAACATACAATTAAAATGCAATTAGTGAAATTAAACAAGCAAACACACTCAAGTGAAGTCAAACACAAGCAAGTGATTGTAGTACTTATGGGGAATTAGGCTAAGACCTTTGAATCCACCTTTCCAATTCTCATCAATTTTAGGCACATCATTGAAATAAATTATGCAAGTGTATATATAGATTCATGATACCCTCAATTAGCCTCTAACCTTTCTCAAGTGATAAAGACAACATTCATATGCACCAATAACCTATTTCTCAATGGTTATCCGAACTACATACAAATTCATTAAGTTTTGTGGCACATAATCGAATCCTAAAAGTTAGCATCGCATATTTTTATCTTACCAACTTCTATCACACATTTCGTCAAGCACGTTATGTGCTTCTCCTCTCGGTGTTTCACACAACAACCAAACAACTACCCAATGCTAGCTAGACATTCAATAGCAATTAAGAACATGAAATGGGTGTACACAACACAAGCAATAGTGATAAAGTGATGGCCTTTGTTAATAATTCATGGAAAAGGCTTCATCTTGGCCTTAGCCAAGGAAGTTTAGTTCATGATACAATAAATGGCTACAAAATATGTGAAATGAGTACAAGCCATAAATAGAGACAAATAAATGTAAAGAGATGAGGGATTAGAGTAAACTAAGTGAAGAACTCTTCCTCTCTTGCTTGGATTATGCTAGGCTTCTTCTCTCCTTGACTTTTTTTGCTCCAATGTGGGATTTTTATAGTAGGTCTGGGCAAGGAAATAAGATAGGGAGGTGGGATTTGGGCTTAGTGATCATGCCTAAATTGTTGTATATTTCAGCCCTCATTTCCTATTCCTTTGTCTCGTTCTTATGTGTATTTTATATATATTTTATGTCTAATAGGCTCGTTGGTGCTAATTGCAGGCAGTAGATGTAATTTTGGTGTCAGAAGCGTGTTGCAGGAACTGGCCAAAAGGGGCCAAAGGTAGCTGAAGGAAAGACAAAGGGTCATCAACAACTCTAAGAGTGAGGGTCAAGTGCGGGTCCCAACCGCACTCCACCCGCACTCTAAGCCAAAGTCGGGACTTGATACCTACAGAGCAGATAAAGTGCGGGTCATCCAACGTCACTCCACCCGCACTACTGCCAAGAACAGAAAGTTGGAATTGCACCTGATAGTTAAAGTGTGGGTCAAGTACGGGTCATTTAACCGCACTCCACCCGCACTGTTGACAGGACCCGAGAACTGAAATGTTGAAGAAAAGATAAAGTGTGGGTGCTGTTCAGTTCACCTGCACTGGACCTGTACTCTGCACTCGACAGCTTCTATTTTTAAGCTTAAGTGACCTAATTTTGTATCCCCTATAAATAGAACCTTATGTCATTCAACCCAAAAGCCCTCATACATATATTTTCAGCAACTTAGTGTAACTTAGCTTTTAGAACACTCTCCCTACCATTCAAACCATATCTACTCAACGTAAAGGCAATTAAGGAGATTTGGATTCAAGGCTTCAAGGAAGGAGATTATCTTCAAGGCTTTTGTCTCAATCTCTTCTCTTAGTTTTGTATTTGTTTGTAAAGAACATGAGTAGCTAAATACCCCACTATGGGGTTGATGTTATTTGTTTGATAGATTTTGGGCATTTGTAAATAAACTCTATGTTTTATATACATATCTACCTCTATGTTTTTTTCTTTGCTTTGAATGATTTCATTATTGATTTGTTAGGATACACCATCTTAGCATGTTAATTTGGAATCTTTATTGCTTATTGAATGGATGGGATTTCCAAAATCCCAGCTCAACAACCGTATTCTTAAACTAACCTCGAATGGGTGACCGACACTATACATTCTAGGTCGACATTTGAGAAAGGATTAGAAGTCTTCACTATACACCCTAAGTTGGCTACCTTAATGATTTTACGAGAACCAACATTCAAGTAAAATCCGGTTGAATAACCTCGAACTTCATCCAATCTCAAACATGTGGCCTCCGTTATACACTATAGGGCGGCCACTTGTGAGAAAATTGGAAGTCATCGCTATACACCCTAGGATGACTACATTAGAAATAGGTTGAGCTATAATTAGATAAATGAGCTTCATGGTTAGAATCTCAATTGAGCAACTAGCCATTGTTGGTTGTTTAGGAGGGATTAATCGCTAGTAGGGGGTTTTCACTATATACCCTAGATTGACCTCTTGCTACTGATACATAGCCAACACTATACACCCTAGGTTGGTTACATTTGTCATTACATGCTTAATTGAGAGTTTGTTGAAATTGTCCCAATATTCGCTTACGAATCCATCAACTTTATAGTTCCATCATCATACATTCATCACTCCATTACCATTCCATTTAGATTGTATTCTTAGTTTAGTTTATATTATATTTTCACCTACCATATAATTTACTTTTATGCTCACTAGTTCTATTAATCCTAATCTTATCACCGCTACCCCGATCTCAGTAGACAACACCCGTGCTTACCGCTTTACTCATATTTATACTTGTGAAAGCATCGCATAGGTTTTATAAATTGTTTTGACAGATGGTTTTCTAAAGGTGTGAATCGTCTTAATCACTTAGACGGTGATTTGATGGAGGTTTTGGGTGATTTAGTGAAGGATTTGAGTGAAAGATTTGATCTTGGAAGGTTTGAAGTGTTTTGGAGTGTCTTGGAGCTCAATGGTCGTGCAAGAGATGTTCCAAATGAAGCTGAAGGAAGTTATTTATAATGTATGGAATTAGGGCACGAAACCATATAAAAGCTGAGCTGGAACTAAAGTGGCACTGGTGTCTGGCGCTGGTCGTCCAGCGGTGCACGGCTACCACACGTGCGCTAGTGTGGCGCCAGTCGTCAGGTGCCGGTGCTTCTTCTCTCTTTCTTCAACTCCTTGGTTGCTCACTTTCGCACCAACAAAGCCCAGCTTTGCTTGATTTCTCATAGATTGCTGAGAAAGCCTGCACAAGCTCATTAAACCATAAAATACTCAGTTTTACCTAGAAAATGGGAGCAAAAGGATAAGAAATGGGGCTACACCAAGTGTAGAAATAGGCATTATCAATGAACCCACTGTAAACCTTCCCCTCGGATCACTTAGCAAGAAGACTCTCATTTTTTTCCCTAACACAACCAATCCCCATACCACCAAACTCCTTCCTTTTACATAAGGCCACCCAGTTAACCATGTGCAATTTCTTTTTCCTCTCTTCATGACCCTAAAAAAATCTGCGTTGAAGCCTTTCCATCTCATTTGCAATCCCAGTTTGAATTCGGAACTTAGAAAGATAATATGTAGGGATGCTCGCAACAACCACCTTTATTAACACTAACCGCCCACTCTTATTCAAGAACCTCTTCTTCCAAGGTTTAAACTTTTTTTCAATACGAGATATCATCGGTTTCCAAAAAGCTTTCTAACACGGTCTTCTGACCACTTCTAAATGAGCACCCGCAATAGTACGGAGCCGTAAGAGTAGCACAATGATGAATAGAATTCATTCCATGGTGATTGATGTATTGGTTACCACAATTAATTGATTAACTACTATTTAGACAAGTAAAGATTTAATGATTGGATTACACTACTCAAATTTAACTAAATTAAACATACAACTAAAATGCAATTAATGAAACTAAATAAGCAAACAAACTCAAGCACTTGGATGTGAATATATGTGAATGAGGCTAAGACCTTGAATCCACCTATCCAATTCTCATCAATTTTAGGCATATCATTGAAATAAAATAGGCAAGTGTATATGTAGATTCATATGCCCTCAATTAGTCTCTAACCTCTCTCAAGTGATAAAAACAATATTCATGTGCACCAACAACCTATTTCTCAATGATTATCCGCACTACACACAAATTCATTAAGCATAATGGCACACAAATGGAATCCTACAAGCTAGCATCGCATATTTCTATCTTACTAGACCTGTATCGGGCATTTCATCGAGCACGTTGTGTACTTCTCCTCTCGGTGCTTCACACAACAACCAAATATCAACTAAGTGTTAGCTAGGCACCTAGAAGCATTAAGCAATTGAAATACACATATATAACACAAGCATTTGTAATAAAATGATGGCCTTTACTAATGATTCATGGAAAAGGTTTCATCTTGGCTTTAGCCAAGATGGATTTAATTCATATTACAAGAAATAGCAACAAAATATAAGATTTTTATACAAGCCATAACAAATTAAAAATGAAATAAAGAGAGAAAGGTGTAGAGAAAACTATATGTGAAGCTCTCCTCCTCTCTTGGTATGTTGGTGTGCTTGGCTTGCTTCTTCTCTTTTAGTCCCCTTCTATGCTCCAAGGTTGGGTTTTGATGGTGGATAATGGTGGGAAAGTTGGGTATTTGGTGTTTGGTGAAATGGAATTGAAGTTTGGTTGATGGATTGAGGGTTGGATGTGGTGATTTGGTGGATTTGAAGAGTAAAAATGTGTTCTTGAAGTGTTTTGGAGTGGAAGGGTCGTGCAAGAGGTGTTGGGAAAAGATAGGAAGTGAGGTATATATAGGGTGTGGAAATTAGGGCACAAAAACCAAGAAAAAGCTAAGCTGAAGCACTGTTGCATTGGTAGTGCGCTGGTGGTCAGGCGCACGACCAGCGGCGACATTCTGCCGAATTTGCACTGGTCCGGCGCTGGTCGAGTAGCACCATGCATTTCTTCATCAGTTTTCAACTTTTTAGCATCGCGCACCGTTATAAAAATGGTCATAACTTTCTCTAGAAATATCAGAATCGCGATCCGTAAAAACCGTTGGAAAGTGGACAGCTGGGGCTTTCCGAAAATAGGTTGCACGAAACCTAGTTCAATCTGAGGTGGGATATATTGCCCCCAAAATATAGGTGTACTACACAAGTCTTTCCCATTTTAGCCCTTTTAAATTCCAAAACTCATCAATTAAGCTCAAATACCTTATTTATGGCAAATAACCTACACAACACTCGCACAAAAAAAAAAAAAATTAAATATATAAATACGCTCGAAAATGAGTACAATTGATAAGAAATGGGGGCTATACCGAGTGTACAAATGGGCACTATCATCTTCCACGAAAAGGAAGTCCTAGATAAGTGATAGGGAGGCTACCATTTTTCCCCAAGAAAACCTTTGACCACTGCTCTTCCACTCTCCCCTTTTTTTCCTATTCTCATGATACAGGATTTATGGTAGTTTATACGTAAACCAAAAGCAACCTCAAAGCATCTAAGAATTCTCCCAACATTTTCTAATACTCCAATATTGGTTAAAGGAATAGGATCGTATCATCCACAAATTGAAGGTGAGAAATGTGAACCTCATTTTCACCAAAAATCACACCCTTCATCAAGTCTTTGTCTTGTGCTTTAAGAAATAATTTATGAAGACCTTCTATGACGATATTAAAAAGGAACGGGGACAGAGGATCTCATTGGCGCAACCCTCTCTCCATCCCAAATTCCAACATAGGGCTTCCATTCACCAAAACCGAGAGAGAGGGCGACGAAATGCAATGTCTCATCCACTATCTCCATTTGCAACCAAAACCCATTCCTTTCATCATAGAATCCAACACAACCAGGAGAAGCAGGAATAGGAGGTGTGTTGCGTGACTCGAATGGGAAAGTCCTTTTGTATTTTCTCCTCCTACCTGGGCTGTCAACATGCAATTTCGACTGAAATTTCGGCCATCCATAGGGCGTGTGATTTATGCTACAATGAAAAGGACATTATGGGAAGGAAAATTATGATAGTTAGCGATTCGAAAGTTGTGGTCTCGTGGATCAACGAGGAAAGCTTTGTTAGTATCAACCATGTCGATATGATTTATGACATTCGTGCCAAGTTAAGATGCATGGGTAACACTGCTGTCACTTTCAATCACAGGGGCTCTAATTCCTTTGCGGACTCGCTTGCTAAAAGAGGATCGGTGAACACGGATGACTTTGTGGATTGGAGCTAGTTTTGGGCCCTTCTCGAGGCTGTTGTTTCTGGGTCGTGTTTTATGTAGTTGGTGTTTGCCTTTGCTTGGTCTTCTAGCTGTTGGGGTTGTCCAGTTTGCTGCCCTGTTTTGATGTTTCCTTTCTTGTGTTGTGTTATGTCTGGTCCTTTGAAGCTTTGTGGCTTTGGAGGGTGTTGGATGTCTATCCCTTCTTGTTTGTTGTTTCTGTGCCTTTTGGCCTTCTTAATATATGTCGTTCAAAAAAAAAAATTAACAAACTATTAACATAAAAACAATATATAATTGTACACTTTAAAGTTCAATAAATCTAACAAATTATAAACATAGGTTGTTTAAATTTATAGCGCTCTTTAAAAAAAAAAAAAGTATTATATTATACTATTATTACATAAATTTGGAGTTTTTTTAGGAAATGGGAGGATTCAAACCCGTAACATCGTGGTGCGAGTGTGAGGGGTATTACCACCGGACTAACCTCATCTCATCAAATTTATGGCACTCTTTGAAGATGCACTTTTGAGACTATCACCGAGTTAATAATTTGAGTTTAAATGGCACAAAAATATGGTGATGGATAAAAATACCCCTATTTTTAGTTTTATTCTTTTACGTATCCTTTTTTTTTCTTTGATTTTGTTATTTCCAAAAACCTCCATTGGCTCCAATGGACGTCGGAGGACGACGAAGGAGAACTAAGAAAAAAAAAAAAAGTGGCAATAAGTCTCATGTAGATCACCTGAGACTTATTGTCCAACATTTTTTTTGTTTTATTTTTTTGCATTACACCTAGTAAATCTCGAAAAAAAAAAAAACAAAATAATTCTCAGAAATACCAAAATAAGTCTCGGAAATACTAAAATAAAATCTCGAAGACTTAATTCCTTTAATCCGAGACTTATTTTCTAGAAATTTTTTCAAATCCCTTTTTTTTTCATTTATTTTTTTTATTTTTGTTCTTTCATGATTTTTTTTTTTTTTTGTTCTCTTTTCTTGTCAATTCCTCTTCTTCATCTCAAATACTTACTACAGTAGAGATAAAATCACAATTTCTCTACAACTAATTTCTTGAGAGATTTTTTCATTTTCTTGCAAAAAAAATGAAGGAAAAAGTTTTTTTTTTCTTGAAAGAAAGAGAAAGAAGAAAGAAAAGTGAAGTCAAGGGCATTTTTGTCCATCACATATTTTGGTGCTAAAAAATATAGAATCATAAGTTTCAAACGCAAACAAAAATAAAATCATTAAGAGTTTGAAATAAAATATAATCATTTTTCATAACAAAATATAATAGTGTCCAAAATTTGCTCAATGTTCATTTATAAAAGACAAAATAAATTGGTCGAATATAAATTACACCTTATATTTTGGCAGATCTAGTCGATTTTCATATGGAAATTCAAGATCCGATCCGATCCAATCCAATGGATTTCAAAATTTATGATCCAATTTGATCCTATTAGATTGGATCGGATCGGATCGGATCCTGCACACCCCTACTTTTAAGAAAAAATGAAGTCAAGTCACAACATGAAAGATAAAGAAAATAATAGAGGGAAAAAAATGTCAGAATACATAAACCAAAGATGGTCTCTCAAGGGCACGATTGCACTGGTTACCGGTGGAACCAAAGGCATCGAGTACTTGATCTCTCTCTCTCTCTCTCTCTCTCTCTCTCTCTCTCTCTCTCTCTCTCTCTCTCTCTCTCTCTCTCTCTCTCTCTCTCTCTCTCTCTCTCTATTGTTTTTATTTCATTGAAGTGATGATCTATTTTTGTTACATTAAAGTTGATAATTTATTCTTTTTCCAGGTATTCAATAATGGAAGAACTAGGGATTTGGAGACAGGGTCGTCTCCAAACATTTTGAGGCCCAAACGATTTTATGATATGGACCCTATATAAAATTATTACCACTAACATAAAAATTCAACATTACTAAGAAAACAAAAAAAAACAAAAAAAAAAAACAAAAAAACAAAACAAAAAATAGTGTCAAATCCAATTTCAACTAAATTCAACAGATATTTCAAGAGTTCAAAAATAAAAGCAATTGATTTTGTAAATTACAAGAAATGATGGACTGTTTTCAGAAATAAAAGGAAATGAGACATTGAGAGGTAAGACAAAAACCTTTCTGGCAGCAAATCGAAATGGGAAATGAGGCTAGTCGACGGAGAGAGAGGGCGGCGATTTTACCTCAAACGATGTCAAACTAGTTTAGCAAAGAAAGGTTAGCAATTGGACTCTTTTTCAAAAGAAAAAAGAATTCAATTGGACTCAGACAATTTTGACTTAGACGATGTCAAACTAAGTTTGATACAGTAGAACACCTGCAAATTAATCTTCTATAAATTAATATACTCTCTAAATTAATAAAAAAATATAGGTCCCGACTCGAGCCAATGTAAAAAATTAATAAACCCCTCTATCATAATAATTAATAATTTCTTTTTGAAACCCAATGTAAAATTTTGGTCTCAACTATCGTATAAATTAATAATTACATAAAAGTACAAAATATATTACATAATAATCAAGAACTAGAAAAGTACTTCAAGATGTTAGTTTGCACAATGCCACCATGTTTGATATTTTTGACTTAATCCTTCATCTCTTAAATTGTCCTCTTGTTATATCAAAAAAGATAGAAAATAGAGAATTTTTAAGAACTAATAGGAATAGATTTGTTAGGTATATCTTGAGATCTCTTTTGTTATATACAACAACAAAAAAAGCTTCACTGTTTATAGGGTGAGTATCCTTGGTTTCTAAGTAATCACATTACTAAAAGGAATTGGAAATTTTCTTAATAAATCTTTCTTAAACAAGGAATCCTAAAATAGATAAATAAATAAAATAAAATAAAAAGTAACTTTCCCTAAAAAGAAAACCGATTAAATAACGAATCCCAAAAAAGGAACCTTCCCTAAATAAGAAAACCGACTTCCACGTATGTTCTAGGATAAAATAACACTTTACAATATAAAACCCTTCAAATTAATAACTCTAGAGGCGTTCTACTGTATATTATAATTTAATTGGGCTTTGATGTTTATTTTTATTAAATTGAATTAGATATAAATAATTGGGCCTTATTAAAAAAAAGTTAAAAAAATGTTTGAAAATGGGTTTTCTTAAACTTAAATATATTGGTCCTGAAACCCCTAATTTTATAAAACATAAAGAAGTAGATTGGACCATTTAAGGCCTTAATTTTATAAAAGATGAAATAGATTGGATTTTTTTTGGGGCCCCAGCATTTTGCTGGGTTTGCTACCCTTGTGGGCTGGCCCAGTTTGGAGCAATAGTACATACATGTTTGTGTAACTAGACAGAAATTAATGACAGAATTCGAGAATGGCAGAGTAAGGGGCTTGAAGTGAGTGGCTCAGTATGTGACCTGAAAATTAGAGCTCAGAGGGACAAGTTGATGGAGACTGTCTCTTCTTTATTCTACCATGGCAAACTCAACATCCTGGTTTGCTTCCAGGCTTCTTAGTGCATTAGGATCACGATTTTTCTAGGCTCTTTTGACTCTCCAAACTCTAGAAATTTCTTATAGCAGAATCATTTCCATAGGTGAATAATGCTGGAATTACTGGACAATATACGTGTGAATTCAATTGCGCCAGGGATTAACAGAACCCCACTCATGGATGCTGTAGAAGTATAAACCTCTTCTCCTATACCCTTAATTTTTAGAGAATTATTGTGTTATGTATTCTTCAGTTTGTCTCCCAGATCTTCCTTGAATTGTTTCTGCTACAAATTTACAAGGGATTAGCATACATATAACCTGCAAAGCATAAAAAATCGTTTACTGTAAATCTGTAATTCTAACTAAATTTATTCTTTTTCCTGGAATACATCCACAAATGATGTTTATAATTCAAACTAAAATTAACTTTAAAGAGAAAAAAAAAAACAGAGGATACAAAGTCCAAAATGCCACATTATGTAAAACAGGTAATGCAAAACATATATAAAGTTATTGTACTTGTTTACAATTTTCTGAGTACATAAATGTACTATTTTCATAAGAAATGGAGCTTAGTCAAAAAAAAATTCCTCAGGATCAAGATAATTATGAAGTCAAGAAAGTTATAAGTCACTTAATATCCTGTACTCCCATCCCCGGAGCTGGAAAACCTAAAGAGGTTTCATCGGTGGTAGCATTTCTATGCTTCCCAGCTGCTTCGTATATTACCGGGCAGGTTCTTTCTGTTGATAGAGGATTCACTGTGAATGGATATTAGCCAAAAAAAAAAAAAAAAAAGGATGTTACAAACTTTTCTGGATGTTAAAGAGATGCAATCCTTACCTCTCTGTTAACAAATAAAACAATTTCTTTACTGTTATCTTAAATTAGTTGTTGGTGTCACCATTATTGTTCTACATTTTGATATCTTGATTCCAAATATATTAGTCTTTTGATTTAAAAATGTGAACCATAAAATGTATCAGTATCACCTACTTGTATGTCACATGATCACATCACATCTTCACCAATATTGTTCTAATGTAAAAATTCTGGATATTTATGAACAAAATAAGGCTTTAATATACCGAAAAAAAGATTCATAACAGAAATAAAAAATTTTAAAAAAATGGTACCTTGAAAGAGAAACAAAGAGAAAGGCAAAATCTGCTCAATCCAGCCAGCCCAGATCTGAACATCATATTTCTGATAAGAAGAAGAAGAAGAAGAAGATGATGATGATGATGATGATGATGATGATGATGAACTGGCCCACTAAAATCCACCACACCAACTCCTTGATGAGTCATCATCATTTTCAACGATCCTGATTGAAATCTCCTCTTGATGATGATGATTGGAAGAAGAAGAAGAAGAAGTACTGGACCTGTTTTCTCTTACTACAACACTACCTGAATATACTAAAAGGGTCGTCAACGTTTCCTGAGACAAACCGGACGTGAAAAGATGAAAGAGAGATTGTATTTGATAGGAATAAATATTATTGATATTGAATCGTTTACTTATACAAGGAGATTTCTAATCACTCCTACAAGTCAGGAGACAGTAACTACAATACAAGCTGTCAAGCTACAAGATAGGAATTACAATAGGAAAGATTATATACAATAATTATCTATTCTAAATATAGAAGATATGAAAGATTATCTTACTAACACTCCCTCTCAAGTTGGAGAGTGGATGTCCTGCACTCCGAACTTGTGAATCATAGGAACAAAGGTTTCTTTACCCAAAGGCTTGGTCAAGACATCTGCTAACTGATGTGCAGAATTTACAAACTTTGTGATCACAGAACTATCTTGAATCTTATCCCTAATATAATGACAATCCATCTCAATGTGTCTAGTTCTCTCATGAAAAAATGGGTTGGCTGCAATGTGTAATGCCACCTTGTTGTCACAATAAAGAGAGGCGGAATCCTGATGTGAAAGTCCCAAGTCCTTTAATAGATATCGGAGCCACGTCAATTCACAGTAGGCTCCTGTCATTGCACGATATTTTGCCTCTGCGGAAGATAGTGAAACTGTTTTCTGTCGCTTTGACCTCCAAGATATCAGTGAGGGTCCAAGAAACACACAATAACCCGTAGTAGACCTCCTAGTGAGTGGGCAACCTACCCAATCCGAGTCGCAGTAAGCCCTCAACCTAAGATCACTGTTTGAAGAGAAGAATATCCCTTGACCAGGGGCACCTTTCAGATATCGTACAACCCGCAGAGCTGCTTCCATATGTAGTTTCCGAGGTTGATGCATAAATCTACTCAAGACATGTACAGCATACGTTATATCTGGTCTCGAAACAGTCAAGTATATTAGTCTACCAACTAGTCTCCTATACTTAATCGAATCTTTGAGCAAGTCACTCTTATCTGACAATTTCAAGCCCCGTTCCATAGGGGTATCTATAGGAGCTGCGCCTAACATACCTACATCCTTAATAATTTTTAACCCATACTTTCGTTGAGAAATAAATAAACCATTCTTAGAAGCGGATATTTCAATACCAAGAAAGTATTTTAAATCACCAAGATCTTTTGAATGAAAATGACTATGTAGAAATTGTTTAGTCACAGCAATGCTAGCACGGTCATTCCCAGTAATCAGAATATCATCAACATATATCAATAGAGCTGTGAAAGACTTGCCTTGTTTTCTGGTAAATAGAGAATAATCGGCTCGGGACTGTACGTAACCAGCAGAGCAAATGGC
Source organism: Acer negundo (assembly GCA_035582765.1). Lineage (NCBI taxonomy): Eukaryota > Viridiplantae > Streptophyta > Magnoliopsida > Sapindales > Sapindaceae > Acer > Acer negundo. Next base: position 18,912,370 of record CM069243.1, read on the forward strand.
TGCAGAGAACTTCGCGAACCACTGACGAGAGTCTTGTTTCAGACCGTATAATGATTTATGAAGGTGACACACCAGTTCCTCCCCCTGTCGCCGAAGTCCGGGAGGCGGAGACATATAGATTTCCTCAGCCAAATCACCGTGAAGGAACGCGTTGTTGACGTCCATTTGATGAAGAGACCAGCCACGGGCCGCGGCCAATGCGAGCAAGCAACGAACGGAGATGATTTTGGCAGTGGGAGAGAAAGTATCCTGATAATCAACACCCTCCAGCTAAGTGAAACCCTTTGCGACCAACCGGGCTTTGTACTGCTCGATAGAACCATCCGACCGGTGCTTAATTTTATACACCCAACGACAGCCAATCGGTGTCTTGCTAGGCAGAAGCGTAGTGAGAGACCAAGTGTTGCTGGCCTGATGATGTAGCGGAAGCTCTGTCGAGAAAAACCTGCAAGAAAACAATTAGAAACAACGATTTGGATCCTTTGATTCGCGCACGAATACCGGAAACAAACCCTACTAACGCTCCGTTGATTCACGCACGAATACCGGATTATTAGGCTTCAAATACGATAATCGACTTCGCACACGAAGGATAATGTAATTGGATAGTTGAGAAACATCTCTGAATTTTATTTAATCAAAAGCTAATTCTCAAACCCTAATACAAGCTACTTAAATAATAAAAGAAACTCAAATCTCTTAGGATTCTATATCTCCTAAAATTCCTAAACAAGAAAAGAATTATAAAACTTCTAAACCAAATCGGGAAAAGAATCCCAAATGGAAAAGAAATCAAATCTCCTAAAAATCAAAAGAATCATAAAACCTATCTAAAAAGGAAATTGGATTTGATTTAATAAAATCAAATCATAAAATAATTAATAACCTAATTACATATAAACTAAAAGGAAATAAAATATTCGTATCGAATCATGACGATAATTGGAAATAATAATTAAAGCAACAGTTGTCTTGCCGCGCACGAAACTTAACGGCCAAATTCGGACATGATGCAGCCCATTATTGAAGATGAAGTCTTCATAACATTTGTAGGTCTCGTCTTGGGCTTTCCGAAAATATATTATAATTGACGATCCGACCTCATATGCTCTCTGTAGAGGTCCACGAAGTTCAGCCCGGATCATCTCGTCCAGCTCATGGCGATCAGCTCTCGTCCAGCTTATGTCTTCGCACAACAAACTAGATGGCCAAAATTGGTTATGCTGCAGCCCGTTATAGAAGACGGAGTCTTCATAACATTTGTAGGGATCGTCTTGGGCTTTCCGGAAACATATTATATTGTCTATTTTGAGTTCGTTTGCCCTCTGAAAAGGCCCCTGAAATTCGTCCATTCTGACAGTTTCGACCATTCCGGGTCTTTGCTTCCTTCTTTCCGTACCCTTTATCTTTGAGTCGATTCCTCTGCTCCATGAAATCCAAACCTTTGTTTGATGTACCGTATTTGACGGCTGCATCACCTGAAGAGCCCGCAACTCGGAACGTATCGCCTCCTGCCATTCAGGATGGACGGCAGCTTCCGAATAAGAACGAGGCTCTGAAACGACACCGATTTGAGCAGCAAAAGACCTGAGATCAGGCGTATACCTGTGATAGGAAACAAAATTCGCCAGAGGATAACGTGTACCTTTAAGGGGACCAGGCAGCAAAGAGGCCGATTGATCAAGGAAAACATTGGAACAGACGTAGTCGGAGAGTTTTACCAGCGAGCCGGCTTGGCGGCTTGAGTGATGAAGCATAGGGGGACTGGGATCGGGCAAGGAAATAGGTGACTGCAGGGATAGGTCGACGGCGGGATCGGGTTCTGGTGCTGTGGCAAGAGACGATAAAGTGGACGGAGGTGTGGGTGGTTCCGACGAAGGAGACGCGAGAGGAAGAATGGGTGGAGGAGGAGACAAGCTGATTGGGTCGTGAGAAGGTAAGACTGAAGGGGGGTTAGGTCTGAATTGTTTAGACCATAAATGTGCGGAGGAGAAGTGATTGGACCAGATTTGTGTGAAGGAGGCGTTGGGCCAAAATTTGGTGGAACAAAATCTGGTGGATCAAAATCGTGGGCCACAAAGGGAATTGGGCCAGATGTTGAAGGAGAACTAATGGACCTAGGCTGGATGTAACCATAAGGGAAAACGGTTTCATGAAATTTCACATCACGACTCGTAAAAAAAATTTTGGTTGACAAGTCAAATAATTGTACGCCTTTTGACCGGCGGGGTAGTCGATAAAAATTAATGGAATGGAACGATGGTCAAATTTGTGAGAAGGACAGACATTAGTAGCATAGGCTAAACAACCAAAGACACGAAGATGAGAAAAAGAAGGTGGTGTGGAGTAAAGAAGCTCAAAAGGCGTTTTGAAAGAAAGAACAGGAGAAGGAAGTCGGTTGATGATGTGAACAGCAGTAAGAGCACAGTCTCCCCAAAATTGGGTAGGAAGGTGAGCCTGAAACTTCAAAGCTCGAGTTACCTGTAAGATGTGGCGATGCTTGCGTTCCATAACCCCATTTTGTTGAGGCGTGTAAACACAAGAATGCTGAAAAATGACACCATTATCATGAAAAAAGGAACGAAGTGAAATAAATTCCCCACCATTGTCACTTCGAACAGTTTTAATGTGAGACTCAAATTGGGTGATAACATAACTAAAAAAACGTTTTAAAATTGATTGTGCTTCATTTTTAAGTCGCATCAAAAAAATCCATGTGAAACGTGTGTAATCATCAACAATAGTGAGAAAGTAATAAGCACCAGAAATAGAAGGTTGGCGATAACGCCCCCAAATATCACAATGAATTATTTCAAAAGGCTTAATGGAAGATATTACACTAGGACGAAAAGGTAAACGACTCTGTTTAGCCAAAGGACATATATGGCAAACATTATTGGACTCAACGGAAAAAATTTTAAAATTCTTGGCAATAAAACTTAAACGAGGAGGTGAGGCATGGCCTAAGCGGTTATGCTAGAGATCGGTGGAGGAGATGGTGAGATTGCAAACTGGTCGGTGTATGGATGAGGAGGAATGGGACACAGATTTTGTCGTCGCTAGTGCCATCAAGTAGTATAGTCCGTCACGTTGTTTACCCAAACCAATCGTCCTCTTCGTAGCCAGATCCTGCAAAACACACCAATAAGGGAAAAAAGTTATTGAACAATTCAGGCCTCTCGTCAGACGACTAACTGACATTAAATCAACTTTGAACGTAGGTACACATAACACATCATGCAAGTAATAGACGGAATTCAGAGGTAGCAATCCTTTAGCAACAATATTAGCTTTGTCACCACTAGGTAAAAGTACATGATTTAGCGAACATTTATTATTTTTACGGAAAAATAATGTAGATGATGAAGAAATATGATCAGTCGCCCCGCTGTCAATAATCCAGTTACGGGAAGTGACTTTAGACAAACTTGGCTTGGTCATAACATTCGCTTGAGAGCTAGAACCTTCATTTTATTGTTGCTGTCAAGAAGTGATAATAATTGCTTCAATTGGGCCTCTGAAATACCAACAAACTGATTGCCATCCTCCTTACAAGGCCCGTTTGCCACATGATTGGCTTTAATGTTGCTGAAACGTTTTAGGCCTGAACTGTGCTTAGCATTTGGATGGCCCACTGGATATCCATGTAACTCATAACAGGTCTGAATCCAGTGACCCATTTCACCACAATGAGAACAATGAGGGCGTCCCCTGCCTGTTTCGAAACCTTCCTGTTTCAGAACGATGCTGCCTCTGAAATTTACGGCCACCACTGAAATTTTCTGGTTGCTTGTCATGCGATTGGAAGTCCTGCGATCCATGTGTGCGGTGTTCGGGTCGTGCTGAAGTGGACTTGCTGCTGCTGTTGCTCCGAACAGCCATGGCTGCACTACTGCCGGTATCACCTACAGTATTGGATGAACCCAGGAGACGTTGTTTTTCTTCTTAAGAAACAGAGGAATATGCTTGCCGAATTGAAGGAAGAGGATTCATGAGAAGGATTTGACCACGAACTGCACTGTAAGAATCATTCAATCTCATCAAGAACTGCATCAATTTTTGTTAATCTTGTTGTGCTCTATGTACTGTGTCGTTGTAAGAGTCCAGTTCATCCCATAGACCTTTCAATTTTGTGTAATAGGTAGAGACAGAGAGTTGTTCCTGTTGAAGGTAGGCAATATCTCGCTGAATCTCGAAGATGCGAGGTGCGTTGCTCTGTGAGAAACGCTCACGAAGGTCTTCCCAAACCTCATGAGCAGTTGAATAATAAAATACACTGTTTGTGATATCCGGACTGAGAGTGTTAATGATCCAGGAGTGAATCATATCATTGCACCGAGACCAAACTGCATAGCCTTCAGGGTTGATTTCTTCTGAAGGGGCTTTGATAGAGCCATTAACAAAACCTAGTTTATTTTTGGAATTCAAGGCTAGAGTCATAGCTCTTTTCCAGGTAGAATAATTATATCCATTTAATGGTTTGGAGATCAAAACTAAACCCGGATGATCTGAATGATAAGTAAAAAAGGGATTTGAGGGATTTGAAATATTTGCCTTTGAAGGGTCTATAGAAGTGCTTGGAACGGCAACTTCCTTGCCAGTGACAGAAGATGTTGGAGGTATTTCATCAGTGGCCATGATGATGATTTGGAAAAAAAAATGTTGCACGAGAGATTGGAATGCAACGATGGGTCAGGATCTTAGTCCAGCTCTGATACCATGAAAAGATGAAAGAGAGATTGTATTTGACTGGAATAAATATTATTGATATTGAATCGTTTACTTATACAAGGAGATTTCTAATCACTCCTACAAGTCAGGAGACAGTAACTACAATACAAGCTGTCAAGCTACAAGATAGGAATTACAATAGGAAAGATTATATACAATAATTACCTATTCTAAATATAGAAGATATGAAAGATTATCTTACTAACAAGACGTGCCATGCACTGATGCACTTCAACGACGATGGTCGACGTGATCTGGCAGGCTAACGGCACGTCAGCAGACACATAAATAATAGTTGTTCAAGATATATCAGAGAAAGCCCATTGATGTGCTTAGTCACGTCAGCAATGACTGATGATGTGTATTGGCACATCATTGAACACGTCATTTGTAGACGCTGACGTGCCAACGAATATCATGCGGTGGACGTGCCGTAGCCGTTTCAGCAGAAGAGCATATATGGTCTCTGGAACGATTTTTATTGCAAAATCCACCACCAAGTCTCCGAGAATTGGATCAACGCCTCTCTCTCCTTGTCGTTCCTCTCGTCGGCAACTACACGTATGCACACTTGCTTCTCTTTGATTTTTCTCTCTTTTCTTAGTTTGTTTGTTGTAATGTTTGTTGTATCCCTTTGTACAATTAATTTATAATAGTTTGCAAAAGAGCCGGCCATTAGATTTAACGATACAAGACGATTAGACAATGAAGTTTCTTTGGAATATAATTGTTGTACATGTTGTACCCTTTCAAGAATAAATGCAGTCAAGTCATACAATAGGAAAGATAAAGAAAATAATACAGAAAAAATAAAGAAGAAGAATGTCAGAATACAGAAACCAAATATGGTCTCTCAAGGGCATGACTGCTCTTGTTACCGGTGGAACCAAAGGCATCGGGTAAGTGATCTCTCTCTCTTGGTTTTATTTCGTTGAAGTGATGATCTATTTTTGTTACTTAAAGTTGATATTTTATTCGTTTTCCAGGTATGCAATAGTGGAAGAACTAGCAGGATTTGGAGCAATAGTACATACGTGTTCGCGTAACCAGACAGAACTTAATGACAGAATTCAAGAATGGCAGAGTAAAGGGCTTGAAGTGAGTGGCTCAGTATGTGACCTGAAAATTAGAGCTCAGAGGGACAAGTTGATGGAGACTGTCTCTTCTTTATTCCATGGCAAACTCAACATCCTGGTATGCTTCCATGCTTCTTTGTTCGTTAGGATTGCGATTTTTCTAGGCTCTTTTGATTCTCCAAACTTGAGGAATTTCTTACAGCAGATTCATTTCCATAGGTGAATAATGCTGGAATAGCTGTTAGTAAGGAAGCGACAGAAGTCACCGCAGAGGATTTCTCAGATGTAATGTGTACAAATTTCGAGTCTGGTTACCATTTGTGTCAACTTGGACATCCTCTCTTAAAAGCATCAGGAAATGGAAACATTGTATTTATCTCCTCTGTGGCGAGCTTTGTAGCTATACCTCATTGTTCTCTCTATGCATCAACTAAAGGTATGTTTCATTTTTTTTTCTTTTTCGTTTTTTTTCTAACGGAAAAGCAAAAAAATCATTACTTGGTTCCAACAATTTCACATATCCTCTCACAAAATTTCACTTTAGGAGCGATGAATCAACTCACAAAGAATTTGGCATGCGAGTGGGCAAAGGACAATATACGTGTGAATTCAATTGCGCCAGGGTTTATCCGAACCCCACTCATTGATGCTGTAGAAGTATAAACCTCTTCTCCTAGACCCTTAATTTTCAGAGAATTATTATGTTCCATCTTCTTCTGTCTGTCTCTCGGATCTTTCTTGAACTGACGTTTATGCTACAAATTTCACAAGGGACTAGCATAAATTTACCATGCTGTAATTCAAACTAAATTTATTCTTTTTACCGGAAAAAAATCCACAACTTTCTGTTATAGGATACAAAATCCAAAATGCCACACTATGTAAAACAGGTATTGCAAAACATATAGTTGTTAATTGTACCAGTTTACAACTTTCTGAGTGCATAAAATATACTATTTTCAGAAGAAATGGAGCTTATATTAACTGTTAATTTTTTTCCTCAGGAAAATCCTGAAGCCAAGAAAGTGTTAAGTCACTTGATATCCCGTTTTCCCATCCCCCGTGCTGGAAAACCCGAAGAGGTTTCATCAGTAGTAGCATTTATATGCTTCCCAGCTGCTTCGTATATTACTGGGCAGGTTCTTTGTGTTGACGGAGGATACACTGTGACAGGAGTTTAGCCTAACATAAAAAATTTCTGGATGTTACTTCTAAGTCAAGTCATGTCAAGGATTTTACTGGAAAAGAAGATGCAATCCTTACAAGCTCTATCTGTTTAACATATAAAACAGTTTCTTTACTGCTATCTTTTAGTTGTTGGTATCACCATTATTGTTGAACCATATATGTCAGTCTTTTGACTTAAAAATGTGAACTATAAAATGAACAAATTAAATACAGTCCTACTCGTTTGTCACCTACTCTTCACATTCTCACCTGAAAGACATAAAGTCCCTACTTTAATTCAAATCTAATCACTTTAATCAGTCTATCTGTTCAAGATTTGGGCATGATCCACATTTCGGCAAGAAAGTGTGTTACAGTTTATAGACTATCTAAGAGTAAAATGAAAACGTCTCTGTAGCATTATTGAATTTCCTGTATGATTACCAAGAAGATGCTATAAAAAGGCAGCCAAAACTGCTGACTTTTTCTTTAATATTTTGGAATCTACCACCGAATTGACTAAAAAGACTTTTCAAGAGAAAAGAGACAATATAAGTTCTACAACGTTGAATGAATTTTTCATTTATTTTTTTACCCTATTGAACACCATAAAAGTTAACGATCCACAAAAATATAAATAAAGATGTACAGAAACTTGATGGATACACCTATGAAATTATGGGTTCGAATAGTGATTTTCTCAACAAATTAATAGTAATGCAGCCCTCCTTTTGTATTCTTGTTTTAAACATTATTTTCCTCCTATTTGTCCCCTAACGATTTGTTATTTTGTGACCTGTCCTTGTTCAAAAGTTGACGGTTGACCTCCACTTTCCTTTTCCATGGTAATGAAAACTTAAATACCACAAACCAATCCCTACTTTACAGGCACAAAAAAGTACTACTTCACAAGTTGTGATAGGCCATGGAAGAAGCAGAGAAACAAAGATGGTCTCTCAAAGGAATGACAGCTCTAGTTACCGGTGGAACTCGAGGCATTGGGTTAGTAAACCTTGAATTTTCCTTCAATTCTTCTGTTTTTAGTGTTTTTTTTTTCACTTCTGCAAAGTCATGTTTTTGTTTTTTTTTTTTTTTTTTGTGGGGATTTTAGGCATGCAATTGTAGAAGAACTGGCAGGATTTGGTGCAGTTGTCCACATTTGTTGTCGTAAACAAACGGAGCTTGATCAATGTTTACAGAAATGGAAGAGCATGGATTTTGCAGTGACAGGATCAGTATGTGACATGTTTTACCGCGACCAAAGAGAGAAATTGATGGAAACTGTCTCCTGTGTCTTTCAAGGGAAGCTCAACATCCTTGTAAGTGCCAGTCGTTTGAGTCGCGATTTTCAAGCTTGTGTTTTTAAATGATCAGTAAATTGATTTGCTAATTAGGTAAACAATGTTGGGATGACAATTTCGAAACAAGCCACAGAATACACAGGTGAAGATGTTTCAACTATAATGGTTACAAATTTTGAGTCTAGCTACCACCTGTGTCAACTTGCACACTCTCTCTTGAAAGCTTCAGGAAATGGAAGCATTGTATTCAATTCTTCGGTCGCGAGTGCAATAGCTATGCCTCATTCTGCTATCTACGCAGCATCTAAAGGTACATTTTGTTTTAGATACAAAAAAAATATATATCTCATTGAAGTCACATAGCTAATGAACAATTTCTGATTCCAGGAGCAATAAATCAAGTTACAAGGAATTTGGCATGTGAGTGGGCAAAAGACAAAATTCGTGTAAACACAGTTGCACCAGGACTTATCAGAACACCGTCTATAACTCTTATACTGGTACAAGCCACTCTTCAGCTTTTTCTTGCACAAAAACTGAACCAAACTTTCTAAATCCAGTCAATTGGATCCATAATGTTGAAATTGATTCCTCTTTTTTTGCAGGAAGATCCTAACAGGAATCGAACGTTTAATGATATGATCTCTCGAACTTCCATCTTCCGGCCAGGAGAGCCGAATGAGGTTGCATCATTGGTTGCATTTCTTTGCTTCCCTGCTGCTTCGTATATCACCGGGCAGGTTATCTTTGTCGATGGAGGATTTACTGTGAATGGTTTCAACTTTCGATCCAACTTATAATAACACAGCTGATGATTGCAGTTTCCGGATCGAGAGTACCAAACCAAACCAAGCTTGTTCCTTGTCTCGATCTTGTTGTCATTGTTGTTTCTGTTGTTTGAAGTGAACTTGTTTTGTCGGACATAGAAATAACTATAGAAAATAAGAGAGTTACAAACTCTCTTGTTGTCATTGTTGTTTCTGTTGTTTGAAGTGAACTTGTTTTGTCGGACATAGAAATAACTATAGAAAATAAGAGAGTTACCTATTAACACAATAGTGGTTTGGTGAAAAGAACAATCATTCATCGTTCAGCATGCCAATATCCTAAGTTAATATCCTGAGTTTGAGACGCAGCAACAGCCGCTACCTATTAAAATTGATTATTACAAACAGAAATATATATATATATATTTTATAAAGATGATTTTCTTGGCACTCCCCATCTTCCTTGATCATAAAAAACAATTTAATCGGGCCGACCAGACCGTGCCACGCAGAGGCAGAAATAGGCTTAGCCCACCCTAGCTTTTTACCAAAAAAATATAAATAAATAAAAATTAAAAAATTGGTTTTTTCTTTTAATAATTCTAGATACACATCATTTAAATATAAGTATATGAAGCTCATATTTCAATCCAATTCCGATTCTGACTTAACTTACCATATTTTTTTTTTTAAGAATTGCGATAATGGCACCCTTCAAAAACTAAATCTACACTTCTTTCGTAATTATACCTATCAAAAAATTAAAAAAAAAAAAAAAAATCTCTAATTTGTAATTAAACTCAACTTAATGCCAAAAATACATTTTCTTTAGTTATACTGTATTGTATTTTTGTTGTATTTTTATAAGTACATACCACATATAACTATTATTATGTTATTTAATTAACTTTATTATTATTTTAAATTTTATTGTTACCGTTAATTATCTTACTATTCTTTATTTTCCCCACTTCTTTTCTCTTCTCGGTGTTTTATAAACCAAACTCTATTTTTGGTTAAAAATCAATTTTAAGATTATATATATATATATATATATATATATATATTAGAGAACCATTTTATGTTTAAGAGAATTGTTGGGATGCAAGCTTTATGCTATATCTCAATTGATGTATCTCATGATTTTGATTCATCTTCCATATTTAGCAATCAATTAGTATTTCCTTAAAAAAGATTGAACATATATTTGAAAGAGAATCTAGGGTTTATTAAAATGGAAAGAGTTTTTATGATATATGTTAATATCAAACCATTAATAGGAAGAAAAAAATTACAAAAGATTAAAATAGGAAACTAATTAATAATTATCGATAGGTATACTAATAAACAATTAGTCATCATAGTAACTTTATTTAAGGGTATTATTGGATTTTTAAAAACATATTAATTTGAGGGCGTACATCCAGTTTTTAAGAGGTGTAAATATCGTCACTTTTTTTTTAATCTTAATAACAACCCAATAACTTAAAAACACGTATCAAACTGATTAAAGCTCATAATCAAATTGAGAAATTTTAATCATTTACTGACTCAAAAGTCATTCGGAAAATTTTAACCCCTTAACAACAAACTAAAAGCAATAGATTTACCATATAAATTAATCACCAAGTCTCCAAGAATTTCAATTTTATGAGTTTTTATAGTTTTTGGACTTGTGGAGATATATAGATATCGATATGAGAAAACTGTGAGCATTATTTTTATTTTTATTTTAAAATTCATGTTGTAAAATTAAGTTTTATTTTCGGTTATAAAACTTGTCAAAACATATTTGTGCACTTGTTTGATTGTTTATATTGAAAGAGAACTTATTTTTACAATTGATTCAAATTCAATAATAGCTGATTTTGCTTCATTGAAGCTTTATAAAAATTTAAGTAGAATCTTATTGTATTTATATTACATGCATATTTCATTTTTCTTTTCTTATGTGTTTTCTTAGTTAAAATATGCATTTGAGGTAAGATTTATTATATTCCTAAATTAGGTATACTTTTTTATTTCAATTAATAATCAAAATGACTTTTTATATTTTATAATATAATTTTTTACCTATATAAAACTGCCTACGGTCCGTCTATATAAAAAAAAAAAAAAAAAAAAAAAAAAAAAATCTAGTTTTTCTTAGGTGCCACGTACCACACCGTGATAGATTCAGATACCATTTAGAAAAAGATTATCTTAGAAAATTTGTACACACTTTCACTTTGATTGATTTGATTAAAAAAGAATTAAAAATAAAAAGCAGTGTTGGTGTTGCCCCACCACGTGGCAACAACTAGACAAAGCTTTGAAAAATGAGGAAGGTCCCATTCCCACTCACTCACGCTGATTTTCCAGAAACTTCTGCGGGACTCGTGGCATCAAAAGGAATAATCTCTAAATCACGGTCGTGATAACGCCACGTGTCCATACAAAATACGTTGCATCCGATGTGGCATATGCTATGGCCTTGTAAATGATACGCCCCAATTTTCATTAGTTGGCCATCAAGATTCGCATTTGCCGTTTTTTTTTTTAACTTCTCTCTTCCAACAAAAAAAAAAACGCAAATCTCAACTGACAAAGCCAGAGAGAGAGAGATTGAAAACTGGAGCTTCGTCGTCGTTTTGACCTGGTTTTGCTCTGTTTGGATGGACATGAATGGAAATAACCGAGAAGAGGATGATGTCAAAATGGAGGAATGTAAAGAGAACGCCGTGTATATGTGGGGATATCTCCCCGGAATATCGTCGGAGAAATCTCCGATTCTATCACCGGTTCCTGTCCGGTTAAGCGACGATGATTCCTGGAAGGACATTTGTGGAGGTGGCTGTGGATTCGCTCTCGCCATTTCAGGTTCAAAAGTGTTTTTTTTTTTAATTATTTAATTATTTTTTGTTTTTTTTTTTTATTTCCATTAATCTCTCTATTTTGTTTTAGTACTTTAAATTTCTGATTTTGTGTCTCTGAAGTCTGAACCTTGATCGATTATATCTTGAATCGAACTAATTGTATAGGAAGAAAATCTTGAAAATTAAATCTCGAATCTAGAATTTTCCATTATCACATAGAAGTAATTGTTTTTTCTTCAGTAAATGCTTCAAGTAGATATTGACACATCAAAAGCTTCATTTAGTGGTCAGAACAACAAGTGACTTTGAATTTCACTGTAGTAAATACTTGGATTTCTTTGTTTTGTTGGAAATTTGCTGATGTGGTTGGTTTGTGGATTGTGATTGTGCCATTAGAGAGCGGAAAGCTGATAACGTGGGGCTCGACGGATGATGAAGGTCAAAGCTACTCGACTTCGGGAAAGCACGGGGTAATGAAGTGATCTTCTAATGTGTAAAAACATTTGTTCTTGTTTTGTATTTCAGTTTGATTTAGCGACCTATTTCTGCGCCCACAATTGTTAAGGAAACTCCAGAAGCTTTTCCTCTTCCAACGGAGGCTTCGGTTGTGAAAGCTGCTGCTGGCTGGGCCCATTGCGTTTCAGTTACAGGTACCCTTCTGCCCCATTTGTTCTTCATTGATAGCATAATGTGCAGTGAATCATTTTCAATATAGAAAAGGAAACAATTATATGCTTTTTAAGCTAATTAGAAATAGCTTCTTTTTTGGCTTTTTAGCTAGATGTGGTTATTAGTTGAGATGTTGTATAGGTTGCTTAACAGTTTAACCTAGTGAACTTACAGTCTTGAGTGAACTTTTGTTTACGCACACATACATGTGTAAAAATCTCTTTTCAATTTTGCAATCTTAAGGAACGGAGTCTGAAAAATCTTTGTTGTTTCTCATTATACAGATACAGCTGAAGTATATGCTTGGGGATGGAAAGAGTGTGTCCCCTCTGGAAAAATCAGTCGTGATCTGGTTACTGGGGCAAGCCTCCAGAAGGATACCGTTGGAAAGCAAAGTGCATTGCTGACTGAACAAGGTGAATTTCAATTGATATATAATGTCTCAAGACATACTGTGAGAGAGTAGCCCTTTTCATTGTTTCAAACTAATGTTATGAAGGTTGAAATTTTCACAGTTATTCCCATGTCTCAGCCCCCAAGTATAGCAGATGGAGCAGTATCTCTTCCTGACAACAAGAAGACTGGAGAGGAAGTCGTAAAGAGAAGAAAAATATCATCAGCTAAAGAAGAACCTGAAAATTCATCATCTGGAGATGAATATTTTACTCTGTCACCTTATCGTGTAACTCTGAGTCCTGGAGTGAGGATCACCACTGTTGCTGCTGGTGGGCGCCACACTTTAGTGCTGTCAGGTAAATCAGATGTGTCCTGGGTCAGCCAACACTAACAGTTATGATTTTCAGGTGCAGTTGTCTGTTCTTTCTGGTCACACTACATAGTTTTGTAGGTGGTTTTTTTTTTTTTTTTTTTTTTTTTTTTTTTAAAGAACAGCGAAGTTTATTGAAAAAAGGCAAAAGCCAAACAGCAGCTACAAACAAGGAAGCAAGACAGCCCCAAAACAAAAACTACAGCAGATACAAAACCAAAACAAATGAACAACAGACGAGCAAAAGCAAGACCAACAGCCAAAAACACCAAAACCTTAAGCAAAGAACCAAAGAAACCCTGCTGCAGAACCCCACTTGAAGAAGAACAAAACAAGCTGCTGCCCCACCCCCAAACAACAGAGGCCCCTCTCAAGCTAGAAACCTTCTTAACCAGCCAAACGAAAACGAAATCGATACCCTAACTAGAGTCAAATATCACCCCACTCTATAAAATCCCCTGCCTTACTCGAGCCCATCTTAGCTAAACTAAGATTGTAGGTAGTACGAAGCTATTGGAAGATTTTTGATGTAAAAGCAAGACTCCTGATGCATCATATTTTTACCCAAGTTTCAGATATGGGACAGGTGTGGGGTTGGGGCTATGGAGGCGAAGGACAGCTAGGTTTGGGCTCCCGGATAAAAATGGTGTCAGCTCCTCATCTCATACCTTGCATTGACCCAACTACTTCTGGAAAAGATAGATCCTTAGTAGGACGCCAAGGAAGCTTGAACTCGTCCGTGCAGGTTTCTAAGGTTGCAGGAAGTTATGTGAAGGGAATTGCTTGTGGAGGTCGACATAGTGCACTGATAACAGGTCAGCATTTGATGACTGATTTTTTAGTCGTCATATTGCTGGAAAGTATTTTATGTTGAATGAAGGCCAATTCAGTGGATTAGATTGTAAAGCATAATATACCTGCCGATGTTGGATATAGTCTATTTCAGATACCTCTTAACTCGTAGTTTGTTCAAGGATTCGATTTTCTCAAAGTCCTGTTGTTGCATTCTTGGATGCTTTAGTTGAGATCTGGAGAAGGTATTAACTTGTAATTGATAAAAAGATATTCTAACTTGTACCTTCCCCTTCATCGTTTTTTCATTTTATAGATACTGGAGCAGTACTTACTTTCGGCTGGGGGCTCTATGGACAGGTGAGCTATTTATAAGAATGTACTCTCATTATGCATATTGTAGTCATTCCTTGGTGTAACTGCTTAGATTGAGCCACTTAACTGAGTCTGTCATCTCGATATGACTCAATAGAATAAATGATTGTATCAACTCAAGGAATTTTGTGGTGCACCTTTTGGCAGCTGGCCTTGTATTACAAGATTCGATATAAGCAATAATTAATTGTACTCGTACAAATGGTGAAATACTGGATATATTTTCTACCCCGCAGTTTGTCAAAGAGTATTGTTTTGGCTTATGCATGTCCATATTATTGCTATCATTTCAGACTTCCAGTTGTCAATTATTAATGGTTTTCGTTTATGCCATTCTTTTGTTCTAGTGTGGGCATGGGAGTACAAATGATCAACTGAGACCAACTTGTGTGTCTTCTTTTACGGGTGTTCAAGTGGAGAGAATTGCGGCTGGACTGTGGCATACTGTGTGTATCTCAGTCGATGGTCGTGTGTATGTGTTCGGTGGAAATCAATTTGGACAGTTGGGAACTGGTGCTGACCAGGCTGAGGTATGTGCCAAAAACCATTATCTGTTGTATTTGTTACCAATTTCATGCAATGGGGATATGAGAGTAAATTGTAACTGCAAGATACTTATATTACTACTAGTCCAAGTGTCCAACTTTACCTTTCGGCTTCTTGTTAGGAAATAGCATGCATTCTTATAAACTGTTACTTCTGGATCGTTTGTGATATTAGCTAAAGGATTTCCATGTCTGTTTCAGACTCTACCTAAGCTTTTGGATGCTCCAAGTTTGGAAAATAAGCGAGCGAAAATGGTTTCTTGTGGGGCTCGTCATAGTGCCATACTAACAGGTATGAATCCACTGCAAACTTGGACCATGCTTGTGGAATGGCCTACAAAAGCACACACTGAGACAATCCTAGCTAAGATGGTTTTAGGTCGAGAAAAAGAATGTGTATTTACAGGTGGTAAAAAATGCGCTATTTTGACCTTGAAACTTATGTTTTGTCATATAGTATATTCTGTGGTTGTCACTGTCGTTATGCTTGGCTGCTGCATTCCCATGAAACTAAAACTAGCACAGCTTAATTACTTTTTTACACTAGGAAATATAGGCTTCAATTTCTTGGTTTGACACTACTGCTTGTTTTTTATTATTGTAGATGACGGCCAAGTGCTTAGCTGGGGATGGAACAAGTATGGTCAGGTATGACTCTTGAATTTCTTGATCAAACATTCATTAACCTTGTTGAATTTGTTCTATGACAAGTTGATAATTTATACCCTGTTGATGATGCAGCTTGGTCTA
Organism: Acer negundo; assembly: GCA_035582765.1. Taxonomy (NCBI): domain Eukaryota; kingdom Viridiplantae; phylum Streptophyta; class Magnoliopsida; order Sapindales; family Sapindaceae; genus Acer; species Acer negundo. The sequence goes on from CM069243.1 coordinate 18,928,164, forward strand.
GGTGATTCCATAGACCGCAACATCCCTTCTCAGGTACCAATTGATGGCTGTCTACCGAAAAACGTAGCATGCGGTTGGTGGCACACGCTACTGCTGGCTGAGAAATTGTCTTGAATTCCAAAATAAGGTGACAGTTTTGTTAGGGTAGTGTTCCGCTTAACAAGCCTGTGTCCATTTTATGTACGTTGTGTGTTTTCATGTACAGCGTATATACTAAGCTGCCTGTTGTGCAGGCATATGACCATATGTTTCATTCATTTAGAAAAGCAGTTTTTGTACACTCCTATGGATAATCCAATCAGTCTGTACACAAACAATAGATCCTTGTATTGATACAATTAAAGTTAACTGGTTTTGCCACTTTTAATGCTTAGAAATGCAAAGATTTACAATACTTGCAATATAGTCGATCTGATCCAGGCCTTGTCTTGTCAAATCTTGCTTGAAATTGGATTTCTTTTGTGTTGCAAGAGATGCATGAGAGGCCAAAATATATCGACTCTGTGAAAGCCCTTGGAAGCCTGTGCAGAGATAGCAATTATGTCTCAGATGGGTGTTGATAGTTTATATTAGTAATTCTACAAGAAAGATTTGAACACAATACCTCGACAATGAAATGCGCCCATGTATCATTTGGGCGGCTTTCCATAACACCCTTCAAGATGGTTAAGTCCAAGCTTCGAATCACTTGTGCTATCTCAAGGAACAGACCATGATCATTGCATAGCATCTGCAAAATGTGGCTTGGAAATTAGAAAATTACTAAAAGACATGCTTTGTGGCTTCATAGAAATCAAATATTGTGGGAACAAACCTCTATGAGCATGTGTCCTGGGTACACAAGATCTTCGACAACAATGGGACACAGTAGGTGCTCATTTCCAAATTCAAACGCCCAAGTCTTTCCACTTTTGCTATTATCATTGGTTTTAGACGATCTCAAATCCTTGCGAGCAGCCACCTGCAAGTGTATTAGTTAAGCCTAGATACATCTTAAGTTCTATTATGACTGCTCGGTTGTTACCTTTTCAATGCCTATCTCACGAGTTCTTAAAACCGAGTTAAATCAGTCATGAAGCCATCACTGTTTCTCGATGAAAACAATAGTCAACATTAAACAGTGCAGTACACATAAAGAGATGAGCGGCTTGAGAGATCATACCTCATGATGTACCCATTGCCTCAACTTCTCAGCCTGGTTTGTTACATTTCTTAAATACAGCATGTGATCTATGGTCCGTCCTAAGAGGCCATCTATGCTACACTGAAATTACCACAAAACATGGAGAAAGAAAAGTTATCCGATTAGTATAAAAACCACAGATAATTATAAAACACTAACAAATATTAACCTTGAGAAAGTAACTGACCTTCACACTATTTGGAACAAGCTCTCGCAGTTCCTTGATTCGGTCCTGGATCAGCTGTCGATCTCTTGGTCTTGGCTTTTGGTTATCACTGGGTTTAGCCCTTCTTTTGCTAACGCTTGACAACTTTATTCCCTTCCTAGGCTGAGTGTTATTGTACCCTTTTCCCAGCTGCTCTCCGTTAGTAAATACGTCCATTGTGCTCTCAAAAGAAGCCAAAGCTGGAGTGAATTCATCTATGCCCATAGCAACACAGGCAGATGCAACACGACTCCTTGGGATTGAATCATCCTCAAACACAGCATCTGCCATAGATTCGGTTTGTGTTACTGTGGCAGCAGTAATTTGTCCCAATGAAGTTAAGGATGACTTGATACTATTGCACATATCAGAAGAATTATCATCAGAACCGCTATATCCATTGGCAACAACAGCTTCCAAGAGATATCCTGTGTCACCTCCTTTGCCGAACCATGCAGACTCAATTCTATCAGCTCTATGTGTATTATCAACTGAAAACAATGAGTCCATCAAATATTCACCATCATGTCTCTGAAAAGTTTGTCCAAGTGCTTTGTGTAACTCACAATCTTCAGGGAAGCTAACGAAATTGATTGAATTTTCAAAACCCATAGCACTAGAAATCTGATCTTCAAATGGTTGTTCTGTTGAACATCCAGCAGGGTAAGAACTCATAGCTCCATTGTAGGATTCTCCTAATACTTCCAATTTGCGTTTGTTATGTTGAAAATATGCTTCCAATTCCTCTTCCAAGCAAGACAATTCAATCAACTTACTCTCCATCAACTCCAAATTGCTGTCATCTATAGATTGGCTTAGTGATTTTGACACTTCATTGAGACCAACCAGTGAAAAACCAATCTTGTTTTCACTCTCCTTTCTGAAATCACCCGACAGGTCCTGTCCAGATGCACCTTGAAAATTGATCAGCGGCACAAACTGATCTAAAGTTGATAAGAGATATTCACTTAGCTCAACACTGTCAACAGTCTCCGAATGTTCTGATTTCACAGGGCCAATGGTAGAAGCAGATGGTTCATCAAAGTTGTCCATGAAACCAGACATTAGTGTGAACGATGATTGGGTTTGGATATCCCTTTCTGAGGTAAAAGGTACAGCATAGCCGTAATCTTGAACGGTGAATCTACCTTTGATATATGCAACCACCGCTAGATCTTCAGCAATCTGTTGATGAGAATTAAAACCCATGTTAAGTATTAATAGAACTTCACCCATGCATGGCACTACACACACACGTGTACATGGAACACTCAGAATTTCATATCCAGAAATAGGCAGAAAGATATGTGCAATACAACAACTTTTTTTTTTTTGGAACAGCCAAACTTTAATCATCGAACCAATAAGGCCGGAAGAAAAAGAAAAAGCCACCAGGCCAACAGAGAACAAAACCAGGCCAGGAAACAAAGACCCCCAAACACGGCCCACACAACAAGAACACAAACCAAAACAAGAGGCATAATTGTATTTTCCCACTGTATTTTGTAACACAGCAGTGATGTGATTCCAGGAATTCATTATTTTGAAACAGATCTAGCATAATTGTATAGCATAATGACTTTGCAGCAACATGATTAATATAAAATAGTGACAGGGATGTATCACAACAGAAACTTTGACACCACAACAGTGGATATCAGACTGCCCATATAGACTGGGAAATGAACAGCACAGCCAATACATAAAGTTAAAAACAAACACGCACCAGTTCCAATGAACCAAGCTGTATAACTCCATAAGGAAACACAGGTACCAGCAGAACAGTCTGCACAAGCATTATAAACAGTCAGTATAGCTTTCATATTTGCAATTCGAACAGCCAAATCTGCAGGTGTGCCTAATGCATGCCTGCAAAACACACACACGTCTGCCTGAACATGAGATATGATCTATAAGGCAGAGTTTGGAATTAATCAATTAAGTTACCTTGATGCCTGATGCCAGCTGAAGTAACCATTCCTCAGGACACTGTCGATGAAAAAAAAAATTGCAATTTAGAATGTTTTCTCTCCCATATGTAACGAACTCTCTTAGAAGTCGAACAATTATGGTTAGGAACTCACATTAGGAATCAACTTAGAGTTGACTTTGCCAGTAGAAACGTTATCACAGGAAAACCAAAAATGATTCCCTGTGTCTGCTACTTTACCAACAACCCTGAGAAATATAGAAACATAAAAGTCAATAAACATCAACTAACAATTTCTTTCAAACATTTCACTGGTGATAACAATGAAATGTAGAAAATACGCAGTACATAATAACAAAGACGAAGAATAAGATTTTACCCCTCTCCCAAGTTGTACTGAAGATGCGACATGTTAGCCACCATTAGTCCAATCGAATAACCCCCAGAATTTCTATTGTTTACCCTTGTTTCCCAATTTGAAGAAGATATTTCATTATTACCAGTGCTGCAAATGTCTTCAGAAAAAATTTCCACAGTTTCTCTAGGTTTTGGGTAGTCACAACAGCCATCTTCCCAGCTCAATATCCTAAATTAATAAAACAATTCTATAAAACTCACTAAACACAAAAAAAATTGTAGATACTTGTATGACTATGGAGATAAGCGCACATATAGAAACTCAAAAGTATGTCAAACTGGTGAACAATGAAACATTCAACATTTTCATCCAGCAAAAGTTTTGACATTTTGATTTTGTATGCATTACATGGATCCTTATACCAACTGAAAAAATCCAATATTAACAACTAAAAAAGAAAGATCCATCCTCCAATAGCATCCCACAAAAAATAGTAAATCCTAAAAATGGTTTGCCTTGAAAAATTGAAATATCATGTAATAAAAGATCATGAAAAATAGTAAACCCATTTCATTCACTCAGGAAAATTCAAACATGCCTAGAAATTTTGCAGTACAACAACAAAAAGATTCAAAATTAAACACAAACTTAGTACTACTTGAATTCTTAAAAAGTTAAAACAAGAATAAAATTCGAAAAGGCTACTTACATTTGGTTCTCATGCCTGAGCTTCCAAAGAACAGCATAATTCCAAGGTAAATTGGTGCAAAAACTCTTCAACAACTGCCTCAAAGCAGTAGTAGTCCCCATCTGATCAACTCGACAGAGAAAACAAAAACCACACAACGCAGAGACCCAACCTCTAAAAAAAAAACTATATATATAATAATAATAATAATCACCACAACACAACACAACACAACGAATTCTCTAGCTACCGCGATACGATCCTCGTCCCGCTTGTTTTATCCGTAACCCAGCTCGCCGTTTTATTGGTGGCCCAGTTGAACATAACAGCAACTTACCCATTTCAGGTAACTCCACTTGACTCATTTTTGATCGATAATTGTTATTATTAGTATTACAATTTACAACACTAGTTGAAGATATAGCTCAACAAAGCATGGAAAACAACCTCCATTTCAGTGAAATCAAAACCTAGAATCTCTAACTTGAACCTTCACCGAAACGACAACGGAATCAATAACCTAAAACGAAATCACGAAAACGATATAGAAAAAAAAGAGAGAGGAAATTTAAGAGAGATCAGAGAATGTTACTATGTTCGAATTCGTTGGATTCCATGTTTTGTCTCTTTTGTTGGGTGTGTGTGTGTCTCTCTTTTCAATCTCTTGGAGTAGATACAGAAAAATCAAAAGCTGATTGTTTTTGTTTACTTTGGTAAATTGTAATATACAGACTTCGATACCGGTGACTGGATTATATTATATACTCTCATGAACCGGAATTCAAAACTCTCCAAAGTCGGATTTTATAAATCCTCTTGCGTTGCAACAGTACCACTATGGCCCCACAATACTTAAAATAAAAAATAAAAAAAATTTCCACCAAATGAGTCTAGTCGGTCGAACCTATATTTAGTTATTTACGATCCGAATATTTACTCTCACAATAATAATTTTATTAAGTGTCGGTTGAGACCTATATATGGTCTGTATATCTATCATCATCATAACGGTTTTATGGGCAAAAATGAGATAAATAAACAATATTAGGGTTTGAACTTCGGTGATGAAGCTTTATTTTAAAACCGAAAGTTGTCGATATCAAATATTACATGTATAACCTTACTATTCACTTTTACAATTCGGAAATATATATTCCTACAATATCATAGAGAAGGATAAGGATCATCTTCTCACCTCATATAATCATCACCTCACTTAATCTTATGGTAAATAAATATTGCAATAAATGAATAGTTCAGATATGATTGACATTTTATTAACAACCAATCACATGCTTTAGAAAAATAAGAATGAGGTAAGGTGAAGAGAGGATTCTGATCCCATAGAGAAATCTACTCTTCTATCCTAAAAAATATGAATAAACGAATTAAACTCCCATCATAAACCGCATAAACATAACGGTAGATGAAACGATTATATAAAAAGTCAACACGCACAAAATGTTAATACAAAACTTGAGATGTGTTTCCATTTTATTTTTTTTTTTTAATTTATGGAAGTTTTATTATTATTTTTTATTTAAATATTACATAAATACAGGTAATTTTGGGAGAGAGTGAGGACTCGAACCACGATCTCATGGTGTAGGTGTAATAAGTTTACTATCGAATCTACCTCATCTGGCTATAGAAATTTAATTTAATAATACAACTAATATAAATGAAAATAATAATTGACTATGTAAACCAATTCGATTTTTTTTTTTACAAAATATTTGTTGTCAATCAAATTATTGATAATTCTGACCGGTATACATAAAATCTACATATATTATAATACTGTGATGGAAAACCAAAAAGTTTCCAAAAATAAAAAATAAGAAATTATTCATCAATGTGTTGATCATGTTTAAGAAAATATAATAGTTTACATCATTATCTAACCGAAACAATAATATATACAATTAAACAACACATTAATGGGTAAGAAACTTGCTATTATAAGCAAAGCATTTGACTTAATGAAACAAAGTAAAATATGATTATATTTAGAAACTACTAATTAATATATTCAAATTATAATAATTAAACACGACTAGATGCAATGGAACAAAGTTGACAATGCCAATTTTCTTCAATTTGTGTGGAGGATTATTATTATTAGAGGAATAAAATTCTAGTTTATGCGGCAACCAGTGGCGGCTGATTGCGTCTTCTAACTACTTTAGTTGGTAATTAATTATTGTCAATAATTAATCACAGCCGCCTCGGTAATTATTTAATTAAGATAAGAGCAGTAGTAGTCGAGTAGTAATTATTTGGATTTTAAAAAGAAAAAAAAAAAATTTGTTTTTCATTTCATACACTGAGAAATTGATAGTGTTGGATTTAACGATCAATTTGTTATATATAAATACATATATATATATATATATATATATTCTTTCTATTGTCAATTCGTCCTACCCTAAAATATATCTGGACGAAGAATATGGACTACAGATTTTAGAGAAGTTTTGACAAATACATACACTTTGTGTCAAAGTATGTAAATCTAATGATCCATATTTTTTATCATAATATATTTATATTAAGACGAATTGACCGTAGAAAAATCATATATATATATAGTAACTTTCAAATGAAGGATTTCTTAATTTAATTCTAGTCTACACCTTAATGAAATCACATCGATCAATTTGTATGAATTTTGATATGAATTTTTTTTTTTTTTGTGGACGATAAGTTCATTGAAATCTATATATAAATAAAATTTGATAATTTTTCAAATGGTAGAACTATTTTTTTGAATTTTCTTATATAACTCTCATTTTTCTAATGTCTTTATATTTAACAAAATCGGAATAAATAGTTATAGAATTATAAGTTAAATAATTCTAATATATGTCCAACTCATATTTATACGATGAAATTGTGGGTCGAGTTGTGTTCTCTTTTACGAACCCTCCGGGCCTCAAATTTACTTCAATAATTCGAAAAAGATTTATACAGTAACTAAACCTAATAATTAAGTATATGACCTATTTGCATCCAACCTTTTTCAGCAAAAACAAAAGCCTTTTCCTGAAAACACGATCTTTTTGTAAAATCGATCGTGTCATAATAATAATTAATATGACCAAGTTCATTCTCTGAAAAAATACTGTCGACCAACACAAAGATTATATGTTTGGATTATGGGGAGAACTTATTATTATAAAACTTGAACAACGCAATCCAATCCAGTACAACTACAACAAAGAGCTCTGGCCTCATCTTATCACCCAATGTATACATGAAAAATCCTTGTACACATTATGAGAAATATCCATGGAGGATCCACACACTTCATTTCATGAATGCCTTTTCGACTGCATGAGATCGTGTTTGAGATACACAATCACCTCATTATTGTTTGCCAGAAAAAAATATCATAAACTTTTTTACTATTTTATTTAAAAAGTATAATATTTTATGGTTTCTATTACGTTGCATAACTTATATATATATATATATATTTTTGTACATACAGATTCTCTAGTCAGGTTCATCCTGAAATAAATATTTTTGGATAATTACTTTACTAGAGAACCACTATATATATATATATATATATTAAAACTTTATTGAGCAAGTCATTATTGTTTTAGATCATTCTATTACTTTTTCTATAATATGAAATAGCTTGTAAGAAAAAATCTCGATAACAATTAAATATATTAAAAAGGCTTAAGTAAGTTTTTTAAAAAAATTATTGACACCAACTAAGTCATGAATTTATCGGAACCAATCGAGATCAGTTACTACCTACTTGCAATGAGAAGACATCTACTCCCCCCACAAATGCTGTTTTTAGCCATTAATTACTTGGTTTTCCTTTAAAAGGTTTTATAGTCAAACTCTAATATTAATGCATAACTACTTCTAAATCAACTTTCTCTGAAATAATGTATATAACGAGATAAAAATCAAAATTAACAGGCGAGCAGTAACCAAAACGTAAACTTTTTTAAAAAATCAATCATTGATGTTTATAAAAATATATTTTGACATTATCTTATTAGGGTTCGTTAGTAATTAAGAGGTGGGACGATGGAACGTATATGAACTTCATTATTTGTTACTCTTTGAAATATAATTGGACCGACGGTTTCACAATTTACACTAAAGTAAAATATTAATAAGTAATTGAATAAATAATCTAATATGAATATGCATGCATGATGTAGTGTACAGTGAAATTTGATGGCTGTAAGGTGATTGTGTTCTTGATTTGTCGATAAAATGTTGCTTTAGCTGTTGAAATGAAGATGATTAAAAAAATGATTTTGAATTTAGGTTTTACTTGTCAAGTAATTTTATGGTGTGTAATATATTGAGCAAAATTCATCAGTTGAAAGCTAGAAAGATTAGCATATAAGAGAATCTCAGATTCTCAATCCGTGATTAATATTTGTATATTTTTTTATAAATACTTTTTACAGATCATTGAACAAGTGAAAGAGAGTTTCTAAAAACAAAATCATAATATAACAATCAACTTACTATTATTTATTTATTTTATTTTTATAAAATAAAATATAAAAAAAAAAAAGAGAGAGAGACTATTGAATCTATCTAAAATATATCTAAAATTTAAATTATAATTATAATTTTTAACTTCAGTAAACTAAAAGATTGCAATTGAGAGATTGAACCTCATAATTAAATAACCTTTTTTTTTTTTTTAATCGATTAAAAAGCATCCTTTGTAGATAACTAAAAGAGCACTACCATGATCTCACCTCATGACAGGTCAAAATTGATATAGAAATCTGAATAGAAAGTGACTGGACAGAGTTGGATACATTGCACACATGTCACAGTTCTACTAAAATAAATATCGTGAAAACTCATTTTCAAAAAAAAAAATTAAAAAAAAAAAAAAATATATATATATATATAAATAAATAAATAAAAACATTTTAATAAAGCCATAACATCTTGACCTACTCAAATTTTTATAGTTGGATCCATTAGGGTTCTTGTCCAACACGTGGCACAATCTGACTTCGGTTCATGGATAAATTATGCTACGGGCTGTCACGGAGAGTTTTTATTCATGGCGGACGAAGTTAATGGGAGTTACTGTGATAATAATTCGACCACGTGGATAGATGTAGATAGGAATTTAAATATTTTTTTTCTTATTAAAATAATAAAATAATGCCGACATTTTTATTTTTTATTTATAAAAAAAGAATTAATAATAACAATGCCGACGAACTTAAGTCGGTGTATTTTAATAGCACAAGAAATAATTAAAAACATCAATATAATAAAAATGGACAATGATTTCATCATTAAAAAAAAATAAAAAATAAAAAATAAAAAAACTTTTTTTAAGGGTCATGTATGGAAATAGTATGAGCTGCTTTTATAACTAATTCCGGCCCTTTTATTATCAACTTTAACTCTTTCTCAAAGGATCACTTTGGGTTCCTAAAATTCAACTAAGAAAGTTTAACTATTATATATATATATATATATATACTTTGATATATTATATTAAAATATTATCATGTGAGACTAAATGTATACTTATCACCATCTATTATGATTCTATTTGTATGTTTAAATTAATTTACATATTTAGTTGTTAATTAGATTATAATTTATTTATATAGTCATTGGGTCATTATTTGAGTAACGGCTCCCTAGTTTTAAGTTAGTGAATAAGTTGTTCATGATTTTTAGTTGACAGTTATCTGTAACTCGATCTTTTATTTATTTGTTAGTTGTACATTGAATGAATATATTCTTGTTCAGTTGAGTAATTGATTTTTTCTTAAAAGTCATTGAAGAATGATTTTCTCGAATTAACAATCATTTTATCTTTCCTTTCCGTTTGTCATACCTTGTACTTTTTAGAATTTTTATTGATCGTAATACCATCAAAACAACGGTTAAATATTTGTCTATTATACCATCAAGGACTAATTTGATAATTGTCTATTTGTCTGAGAAAGAAAGAGGAGTTGGTGGAGGAGATGACGTAAGCGGTGTCAGAAGGGAGGAAAATGTGGTGGTGTTTACGGCCGACAAAGTAAAGAGAAGTGATGGCAGTTGTTGCTCGGCCCGCAACACAAATGCCATGTGCAGAGACACGTGACTCGTCGATGCCCTTTGTTTTTTTGTTTCACTTTCTAATCACGTGTCCAATTTGCCCTAATACATTCATACCCTAAGGCAACCCCATAAAACTTAGGACTCGAATCAAATATTTAAAAATTATACCTCAATTTATATTTAACCAATCAAATTAAAACATATGTTTAACTAATCAAATTTAAATATATATCTACGTTTAATTATTTTTTGAGTGGTGCTATTAACACATCTTACTGATCTATTTATACCCTATTTTTTAAAATTTTGATTCAATTAAATAAAATTAAATATTTTTATTAATCTTTTTGATTTATTTCCAAGACTACCATTTTTACTTATTTTTCAAACTTAATATATCTCATCTATGGTCTCTCTATTTCTGATCTCTATATGTCTCTCACTCATCTTCATTGAACAATTTATTTATTTATTTTTTGATTTGTTTTCTTCTTTTTAGGGAAAAAAAGAGTTGTTTTAACACAACGACAACTTGATATCTTTATTTCCAAATGCTTCATGTCATTCTTAGATAATTCTTTTTGATGTTTGATATCATTTTCAGACAATTCTTTCATATACTTGATATTATTTTTAGACTCTTCCATAATATATTTGTATGTGTGTAAGAAACAAATTGTAGGGTTTAAGAGTTGAGAAAAAAAAAATTCAATAAACAGAATACAAGAACGTGGTTTTTTTTTTTTCTTTTTTTTTTTGAAAAAGAATGTATGGTTTTATTAGATTTACTTTGTAAAAGATTTTTTTTTCTTAAATTGTATGTCTAATATTTTGATAAAAAAAAAAAAAATACTATATAATTAAAAAGTGAGGCATAAATAGACCGGTAAGGGATGTGTCAATAACACTAAACTTTTTTTTTTTTTCCCATAAATATAGATATTTATTTCAATTTGATTAATTAATCACAAATTGACACATTATTCTTGGAAAACCGATTAGAATCCTAAAACCCACTCCACTTTCTTTTTCTTTATAACTTTCAATAATTAAGGTGTGTATTGCCATTAATGGATCGACTTGAGTCCTAAAACCCACTCCACTTTCTTTTTCGTTATAACTTTCAATAATTAAGGTTTGTATTGCCATTAATGGATCGACTGTTCTATAACACTCGCCTCAAATTACTTTATCTACACAATAATTAAGGTGATTGAATGGTATGTAAGTTAAGGTGGTGGGTTGAAGTTGTATTTTTAGAATAATAAAAAAAAATATATTACATTAGTTTAGGATTTGTTAGAAGGGGACAAACTTAAACCCTCAATCTCTTCGTGTAGGTGTAATGAACGACCACTAAACCAACCACATCTTATTTAAATATATGTTTTACGTGCAAAACGATCCTACAGTGAAATTGTATCAAACCCATGGATGACTAAACAGTATGTAATTAAAGGATATGTTTCTTTTTAAAATAAAATTAAAAAAAAAAAAAAATCTATAAATCTATAAATAAATGTGATCTATGTTTTTGTATGACCTAATTAAAGGTTTTTTTTTTTTTTTTTGTTCACCTAATATCATGATTCATGAACCCTTTATAATAGTTTGACATATGTTCAAATAGAGCCGACGTCCAAAAATGAAATGATTTAACATCATTGTATATAACAAGCATGAAAAAATTTACATGATAATCAGTGCTTTTCATCAATGAAAAAATGACCATATAAACATAGAATACTTATAGATATTACAATTAATTGGTTCTCTAATCAGCTTTATCTACCAGAGAAATGCTTTCAAATCCAATTATGTTCTCCAGAAAAGTAAAAGCATATATGCAAAGACCTAATTAGATTTCGAGTGTTATAATAATGACTGAAACCAGCATCACTACTTTCCAAAGCAAAACCTGAGACATAGCTTTATATATTTTCACAAAAATGGAGCATTACGTCCACATAACTCATCAAGAAAGAACAAAGAGGAGGGTTTGGGTCTGGTTCTGCCTTCTAGGTCCTACCCAGTACCCACAAAAACAAAAAGAAAAAAAAAAAAAAAAAAAACAGGAACAAGAATTCTATGTGTAGTGTAGAATGGGGACCATTTCTCAATCTGGGTTCTTTAAAAAAAAAAAATTTAAAAAAAAAGCTGGTTCAAATGTGGAGTGCAAATTAAGTCACAGACACACAAAACCATGATCAATGATCATTGATCATTCTACTTCTTCTTCTACTACTACTACTACTATAAAGAAATCCACTCTCACTCACTCACTCTCTCTCACGTCATCAATCCAGACAATTTTAATTGATTTTGCAGCTTTGTTTTTGGTCCATCCACGCTCGTTTTCATTGAGTGGTCACGCGCTTGTAGATGATGGACCCACAACCCCACAAATACAGGCCCAGTAAGCGGTCCATGGACCACAGTCCAGTCCACAGACAAAACAACCAGAAAAGAAAAATGGAAAACTCTGCTTCAGGAATCACAGCAGCTACATTTCATCATAGTTACAATACAACGCTATCAATCTCTATAAACGTAAATTATACTACAATTTAACGTTTTACGAAAGATTTACGCATAGTACTATCGCGAAAATCGAAGAAATTGACACATTGTGGTTTTAATGGACAAACATACAATTCCTTTTCGCCATTTGTATTAGGCAACTTTAGCAGCAAAACCATCTTTTTTGTATAAAGGGGGTTACATGCACTTTGTTAATAGGGACCATACAGAGAAAAAGCAAAGGAGAAAAAAAAGAAGAAGAAAAAGATGAGGCCTGGAATGGAAGTCTCTAGCTACCTGGGCACTGGCAGCAATGGAGAATAATATACACACTTGAAATATTAGATAAACAAAAGCAAGTTTCATATCATTTAAGCAATATTGCTTGAATGGGACTTGGGATCTAGATAGACTAATGGGGACAAAATGCAGAGCAGGCGATGATCAGCACGCGTGCGTTTCTGCGAAAATGTCGCCATCTCAATATTCTATCTCTAGCTCTATACCTGTTTTGATAGAAACAATGCAAGAAAAAAGTTGTCCATGGATGATGAGTTACTTAATTGTTGTTAAAGATCATGGCCTCAGAAGAACATGTCTGTAGTTAACTATCCCTCTGTTGCAGGCTTGGTGCCAAACTGCAATTGTGTGATGAACCTGCTGATAGGATTCATATATAGTCTCCAAAGAAACAAGAACAAATGGATATCGTAGGATTCCCTAGAAATTTCTTTGATTACTTTAGGAAGCAAATGCTTATTCCTCTGTCTTTCACGTTACGTGGATAATTGTAACATTAAAGTAACGATATCTAGAAAGGCATTTAAGGAATCGGTTTGATTCTTGTTAGAGAACCCACATGTGAAACAAGAAAGATGAGATAAATCTCACATCGATCGAAAACACACAAAACAGGAGAAGAGTACATACACTAGTGTATGTCACAAGATTAATCTTTTGAGTTGTAAGGCTATCCATTGTTATATACACTAATTCTCATAAACGTATAAAATTAAGTACATCTTGGAGTAAGAATAGCAGACAAGATTAAATGCTCGTTTGGTTAGACTTTCTACTTTCTTAAAAACTTTATAAACCTCTATTTGTGTGTTTTTTAGAGTTGTTTGGTTGAGTTTTTAAGATTCTCTATTTTAAATTTAATAGAGGCTATTTGAGTTTAAATCCCTACTAAGCAAAAGTTCATGGAAAGAAACTTATTTAAATAGACATTAAAAAAAATAAAAATAAAAGTCATCAACTAAATAACTATATATATATATATATATTTAATAATGCTATTTTACCCAAATCTGATGTCCAAATGACGTAGCAATACTCTAATTCATTCATTTAAATAATGTAAATCTAATACAACAAATGATGTGGTAATATTCTAGTCCATTCATTTAAATCATACAAATCTAATACAATTTAAATGAATGGATTAGAGTGCTGCCACATCATTTGGGCATCAGATTTGTACACTAAATTTGGACAAAGTAGCATTACTTTTTTTTTTTTTTTATCTTTTCAAAAACTTTATTTTTAGCAGATCTACTATAATTAAATCTTTAACAAATAGAGGCTTTTCAAAAGCTCAACCAAACAAGGCTCTAATATAGATATATATAAAAAAAAATTAAAAAAAAATGATTATATACAAAAAGGACTTTAAAACTTGCATATATTATAAAAACTCAATTTTGTGGTTTCATTGGATTTAGGGGTGGGCAAAAAACCAGTGAACCGAACCGAACTGGTTCAATCGGTTTTTCATTGTTAACCGGTTTGGTTCGGTTCGTTTTTTTAAAAACCAAATATTCCAGTTCGGTTTCTAGTTCAAGGGTTCGAACCGATGAACCGAACCGGGAACCGGTGTATATAATGAAAAAATGTTGTGATGCTACAGTATTAATATTTATGTCATATCATTGTAATGGTACTAATTATGTATGAGTAGTTCTAAATAAAACACTATAGATAATGTCAACTGAAATTTAACAAATTTCTGTTTACAATTTTTGTTGTCATGAAAAGATTAAATAATAATATCACATCAAAGTAGATGATTTTATTTTTTTAATTAATTAATTTATTATTATTATTATTTATTTATTTTTTTAATGTTATAAACTGTATGTGTGCTTATATTTACAGAGCACATTATAATTCATGTGTTTGCAAGTCGGAAGCTAGAATACAAGACATACAAGAAGCACAAGCATAAAATTCTTTTCATTTTCTAAGACTCTGAACTTAGAAAGTAAGAAATTATTATTTTATCATTTAGAATCTGAAAATTGGTTAAATTTGCTATTAGAATAATGCCTTTTGGTTTAACTTATTTGTGGACTGTAGTGAAAATCTCTATCCTTTGATAACATGTATTTCTGTCAAGTTGCATTGAGGTTTCATTGGAATAAATCTGTTGTTTTGTTTTATGAGAACTATAATTCTGACAAGCTTCATTGCTTTAGTCAGTGGGTTGTTTGCATCCAACTAAATTAAGATGTACTTTTTTCTTAATTCAAGCATATTATGATACATAAAATGCAACAAACATCCACTTAAAGTCATCATTTGGTATTATATTTTCTCTGTATATCTAAGTTAGGTTTTAAAAATTAAAACCCAATAATTTGGTCCAATAGGTCCAATAATTTGGCCCAATAGGCCCAAAATCAAAAAAACCAAATCGAACCGGTTCAATCGGTTTTTGATCGGTTCACACTTTTTAATTTTATCGGATCGGTTCACTTTTTTAAAAACTGGATATTATCGGTTCACTTTTCAAGTAAACCGATCTATTAAACACCCACCCCTAATTGGATTGACAAGAAATTGGGGTTTTAATGAGTATAAATTGAATTAAAAACAAAAAACACAAATTCAATGTAAATATAAGCAACAAAAACGATCAAATGAAAAAAAAAAAAAAAAAATTGCTACAATTCATACATCTAATAATTCTTTTTTTGTGGTTTCAACGGATTCGATTTGAAACCAAATCCGTCGAAACGATCTGGTCTTTGATTCTCATAGTTCAACTACAAAACATAAGCATAAATTGGAATAAGAATACAAGTTTAATGTAAATATAAGAAACAAAAATGGCCAGCTACAAAAATAACTTCAAAACTTGCGAATAATATAAGAATTCATTTTGATGGCTTCGACCAATTTGGTTACAAACCGAAACCATTGAAATTGTTGAAACTAAGATTTTAATGAGTATAAATCGAACTAAAAACACAAATTCAATGTAGATATAAAAAATCTAATGGGAAAAAAAAAAGCTAGAAGTCATACATATAATAACACTTTTTTTTTTTTTTTTTTTTGGTTTCAACGGATTTGGTTCCAAACCGAATCCGTCAAAATAGTCTAGTCTCGGATTATCATATTTAAGGTATACTAAAAATTATATACACTGGTGGATGTCACAACTGTAATCTATTGAGTTGTAACTTACAAGTCTATCCACCATCATATACAACAATTCAAAAAAACACATACAAATATACAAGTATCAAAATTTAACAATTCTATCTATGTTCGTCCCATTTGAAGAGAAAAAAAAAGGATCTCAAAGGATTGAACTTTCTTTTAGTGTTTGAATCCTTCTTTTTGATTGATCAAAAGTCTGATATTCCAATCCTCATTACTAATAGAATTGAATTGATCAGTAAGATCATTATCCAGTTTCCAGTCAAATCCATAGCCAATAATATTGGACGGAGAAATCTACACAAGTGACAAGTATTGTATTCTTTAACAAGTAATAAAACATTCTTGTCAGGATTTTTTTATTCTGTCGATATAAATAACTAATTATATTAATTAATTCAAAACTAGCAATGATCATGGATTAATGTGAATTAATGTGATTAATTATTCAATTTTTTTTTTTTAAGTATTACAATAAGAGTGTCACTGGCCCCTACAAATCAGGAAAAAAAAAAAAAAAACCTTCATACATACTTATAAAATACGTACGGTGGGATTTGAACCTCTCACCACCAATGTAGACGGAAAGTGTATTACCACGCGTTATAAGAGGTGATGGACGGTGCAACGATTTTATCATGGCTCAAGCTTGAAGTTGAACCATTGACAATGAGCTGAATGCAATATACAATAGAAGATCCGAGAATTTCTTTAAAATTCAAACCCATTTTCAAGTGGACTGCAGTTGAGTCCAATTTGAATGAATCCAATGGGCAACGAAAACGAAATTTAGTCTAGTCGCCACCAACTCCGTAATAGTAAAACAAACATATTTACCAAATCAATGCACTAAAATTCAAATTTTGATCACTGTAATTATTATACTAATTGAATAATTGTAATTTTCTAAAACCTTTGCAAAGTTTTAAAATGATGTCGCAGTCGAGTGGGACTATCATCATGAGATGAGCCTTAAATTAATATGCAACAAAGAATTTGTAATCATGTTTTTGTTTTGTTTTTAATGTACATATGTCAATCGGTCAAAGTAGGATCCATTCCAAGTTCTTGCATTGATCATTAAAACAACAAATCAGAAACATCTTCAATTAATTCTTCAAAAAAGAAACTTCTTCAATTAAATAATTAATACAAGAGAAACCACCCATAAAGAAAGAAAAATACTTTGATGTAGTGATTAAATTAATGATTGATGTTGTCATTAGCCTTAATTAAATCATATAGCTAGCTACTTGACTTATCTTGCTTGTTTCACTTGAAATCCTCAAAAATTTTAGGTTTAACTTTGTCAATAATTAACAAATTTTCCATGTCATCTCTTGAGTATTGACAAAGGTGATAGTGCATGCTCCTCTCCTTCCGTTAGTGGAGTGTTATATCTGAATCGTACATAAATTATTTTATATTATGGCCTATGATCCAGAAGACTTGTCTCGAATTTTTAACTCAACCATTTGGTGTTAGAATTTATTATTGGATATTCCGATTGATATTATTAACACCACAAAAACGAAGTTATGATTTAGGAAAATAGAAGGGATATTTCTAAAATACATTTTATAGTTTTCCTTTCTTCAAACTATCAAAATCATTTTCAAATATAAAACCTTTTCGGTGTTTGGTAAAAATAGGCAAAATAATTATGGCCAAACTCTTATAATTCTTTATTAATTTTTATATAAAGTATACAGATTCGAGAGTTGGAGCAGGAGGACATATATAACTTAGACACATAATTAAATTGATGTGAACTTAAAAAATTTATCACTGAATCAACCTCAACTTTATCATCATTATTATATTGAATTGTTGGATTAGAAAAATTGGTGCTATCATATTCATATATATATATATAACTTTGTATCGGCTAAGTATACGAGTCGGAGATAAATGAACTGAGGAGCGAAGTCAGGAATTTAGGTTTTGGGGGACCAACACAAAAATTAATATTCAATGTTATACATGACAAATATATTAATATTTAAGAAATAAGTTGTTTTTTTAAAATAAATAAATAAATAAAAATAAAAAAACCTTAATATCTTATAGTCTTAAAGGTAGTGTCACAAAAAAATAATAATACAGTTTTGAGAATTAAAATGTATCTTATTGCTCTTTTATATTTCAAAAATCATCTAGAATCAAATATTAATTTTTTTTTTTTTTTTTTTTTGTAATTAATAAACAATGTAAAGTAAAACTCAAAGAATTATATCAAGAAATAATAAGTACGACAAAATAAGATAAGAAGCCTCCACCAATATTTACTTAGCTTTTTACTGTGAAAATATACTAAATAATAATATATACTAGACTAGATAATAATGTATAAAATAATATGAAATTATTTATTATTATTATTATTATTATTATTTGATTAGAAATTAAAATCATAAAAGGAAAATAGTTTGATTTTGTATCCTGGGTAATAAAATAGAAAATATAATTATTAATTAATTAATATTATTAAAATAATATAATGAATCAAGTTAATATTATCCTCTGTATATTATTACATTATAATGTTTCCATAATTAAAACTTGAATCATTGGTGGGGTCATGGACTCATGGCCCCTATGGGCCCTCTTTAATTTCGCCCCGAATGGAGTCATACCAGTATCAGGGAGGGAGAAAAATCCAATCAAGTAACAGATAAACGGGGACCACAAAGATTAAAAATGGAATTTGATTTAATTGTGTTGTCATGATTCATGATTCATGATGATTCTCTTCACTTCTCTTCTCTTCTCTTTACCTAACCCTCCAATATTCTCACAAAACAGTGTTGTTCTTGCTTTTGCTTAGGATTTGGAATGGAGAATCGAGTGATATATCGACCATCGATCTCATCATCTCAGCTTTGAAGCTAATTTTTTTTTCTTTTCGAAGTATTGGATCAAGAAAAGGACATCAAGAGATTAATTTCCAACCGTGTGATGATTTGATGATGCAAAGAATGACTTCATGTACGATGGAGACAAATGTAGTGGTTATTTCTGATGATGATGATGATGATCACTTGAAAAATAAAAATAAAAATAAAAATAAAAATTATATTAACTTAATTGCATGTCAACGGTTTGTGATGGAGCTTTGAACGACGATGTTTATCTGATCTTGATGAAGATAATACAGCTAGCTAGAGAAAGTTGACAACTGGATTAATTAGATATATACTGTACAAGAATACAGTGATTTTATAAGTTTTTTTTTTTAAATTTTTTTTTTATTTTTCAGGTTTTCAACGTGTGAACATTCTTTTTTAATTATCATTATCAATGTTATTTAATTTATTTCCTCTGGGTTTTGCTATTGGTCTAATTAACTTCAAGTTTAGGTTAAGATATAAAAACGTTTGACGGCTCTAATTAATTAATATGATGGGAAGTCATGATCATATAGTTTCTGATTTCAGGTAGCCGGTAATTAAGTCAAATAAAGATAAACTTTGTTAGACTTTAATGTTGATTTAAACAAATTTGGATATTAGCATTTGTTGGTCTTAAACCAATGAATTTTAATCAAACTCTCTTTAATTCTAAAGTTCAACATATTTGAAGGAATTTCAATTCAACATTTATTTTTCTATTGTTACAATTTACAACGTACCATATTTATTTATATGGGTCTAATAATAATCTAATCCTTGGAAATGCAATTTTTTTTTTATTATTTTTTTTATTTTTTATATATAAACCTAAGCGGTAAAGTAACACATCGGAGAAATTTATTATATTAAGAGAAATGCAATTGAAAGGGTAAAATTTATTAATATTAATAGTTGCAGCCAGCTAGCTACGAGATTGATCTTGGAAACTCTTCATGTTGAATTCTATAAATCTGAAATCAGATCATAGAATTCTCTCTCTAGTTCTAGCAAGGAAGATTCTCACGTAATTCTATATATATATATATATATATATATATATCTTAACCAATCAAATGTTGATCTTAATAAGATTAGATGTTGTAATGATACATGTGGCGCACCCAGAATGCACCACCAACTCATACCACAAACCTAACTCTAAAACCACATCTAAACAAACCACCGATACATAAATAAAAATACTACAAGATGATCACCATCAAACACCAAAAAATAATACAAAACCGACTAGTCCTATTAAAAAAATGCTCACAAGGTTTAACCAACACATAATAATAATAATAATATAAAAGAATTGAATTATGTTAATAGGATAAACATAAGATCCTAGTGAGATTTTTGGTGACTTGTCATCGAAGTCTAGCCATTTGTATCCCCTTCAAGCTCAATTGGTGTGTACCTTCAACTGGTTTACTGAGCTGTCAATTAAAGGTAACTTCAATAAGGTTTAGAAAATGGGTGGTCAACAGAAACTTTAATCGTAATCAATCATAAGTATGCGTTGAATCAGGAAATATTAGTGAAAAAAAAATGTTATTTTTTGAAGTTTTTACGATTATAAGAAAAATATTTATCCTTACAATAAGATTTATCATAAAAAGAAAATAGTATTTATATAGAATAAGTAGATATTGTACGTATAGAAGATAGATTTTCTTGTAGGTTTAAACTATCTGTAAATCATATAAATATACCGTAATAACTAGGTTACTATTATTGGAGCAAAATAGTAAATACTAGAGATAACTCAAAGAGTAGACATTGGATATAATCGGGCTTGGGGTATTGCAACGCTTCCGCGTAATGATTTATTCGCTAACATACCACTCATCCTACATCATCGGTGAGAGGTTTGAATGAGTTTTCTTTCGAATATTATTAGAGTATATATTCAAAACAAACATATAATATTTGATATCGGCAAATTCTGGCATACCACTAATCTCATCTGAATTGTGTCGATTTTTATTTCATTTTATATAAAAAAAAAAACAAAAAAGTCTTGGCCCTTTGCTTATTGCCAGTGGTTTAGATATAGCTTTCATGTAATTTTCAAGGTCTTCGTGCGGGTTTCAATTAATTTATTTGCGTTCAAAAATTAGAGGTTTTTGCGTGACTCATCCCATTAGGCCACGTCATCACCACATCTCTATCTCTCTCTCTCTCTCTCTCCCTTGATTTAAAAACCAAACCTCTTCTCTTCTCTTTTTGTTCAAACCAGAACAACCAACGCACAAACAAAACTCTTCCTTCTTTGATAAAAATCTCTGTCTGCTTTTGTTTTTTATTTTTCTAATGGAGGGTCTCATTCCTTTTGTATACAAAGCTTTCATTCAATACAGAAATGGAAACCAGGGACCGATGCTCGGTGGGTCCTGGTTCAGCGAGTCACCTTCTGCTGCTTACATGAGACTTCCTGGTGATTCGGGTCGGTTTCAACCCGATAATTACGGATTCTCAACCTCTACTCCTCCTCCTCCTTCTTCTTCTTCAACCACCGCACAGATTGTTTTATCAACCGGAGTCCAATCCCCTGTTTGTCGCTTGGCTTCTCGTAGGGTTGCTGCTTGATCTTTATGGATTTGTGGTGGGTGGTGACATGCCTGAAGAAAGCTGAAGGCTTGGAACTTTTGTCAAATATGGGTGGTGGATTGTATCTAGAAGATGGTGATAAATAATTTTATTTTTATAATGTTGACGGTTAGTTGTTTGGTTTTTTTTTTTTTTAATGGTTTGAAGTAATAAGTGTGTGGAGAACCAAAGGGAGGGACCATATGCTTTTGTGTTGTTTAATTAGTGTGAAATGTTGATCAAGGTCATGTAGACGACGACGATGAAGATTCAAGCTTGTGGAAAAACCAAAGGGGACCGCTTGCTTGATTTTTTATTGTTGTTAATGTGAAATGTAAAGGTAATATATAAATATATTTATGTCAAAACAAATGTTAGATTTGTGATGTTTGAGAAATGTTTATGTTTCATGTCTTTCTGTGTATTTGTTTCTTTTTTTTTCTCTGGGTTTCTTGTGTGGACCTTTGAAACAGAGAAAACAGAGCAAAAGATTCTGAATACTAAAAATCTGTCCCAGCTGACATCAGTTGCTTAAAGATACAATCAATTGAATGTCAAAACTCAAAATATTGCTTAAAGAAACTATTGATGGAGCCAAATAATTTATATTATTGAAAATAAAAATGAATTTTTCTCTCCTTATTTTCCACGAGATTGAAAATAAAAATATAATCTCTCTCTCCTTATCTCCAGTCCAAGGCAAGTTGGTAGAACTGTTAATTATCATGATCATGGGGCCTAAACCCTAATTAAAGTAAACCAGGTGTTTGCTTTATTTCTTCATTTCTTGTCTAAGAAGTAAAAAACCACCCTGCCTGCTTGTGAATTCCAGATTTTAATGGCCTTTGACTGGAGATCTTTCTCTCTGATTGAAGAATTATAAGGAAGATTCCAAGTTCAATTTTGGGCATTTAGCTGTATATAGATTATTTTTTTTTGACAGAGCTGCAAGTAGCTGTTGCCATAAATGTAATTGATATATGAGAGATTGTTGAAAAGTCACAATCTTAATTAGTGGATTAGGATAAGTTTTAATGAGCAGCTTGTAACAATGTAGATAATACAATAAATTATGAAACCAGATTGTTCTATTATAGGTTGATACTTCATTTTCATCTTCACATAACAAGACATCCCACTCAAATAATAAAATAGTTAAAGTACACAACAGAGTAAACTCTTACACCACTCTTAAGATTACAATGACAGCTTACCTTTATATCAATTCCACCATTAACACATTATTGCAATAACAAAATAAAATTATAATACAATTTGAATTACATTCCTAGTATTCTTAGTATATATCCAGGATAACGTCCGATAAATTTAGACTTAAAAACCGCGTTTTTTTTTATATTTTAAATATCGTGTACTCGAGTTTTTGGATTGTAGACTTGTACAGTAGAGTGTATATTCATTGGTTTCAAAACCATGAATTCATGTCCACATGAATGTTCCAGAGACAGATTGTCTGGTTTTTAGGAAACCTCGACAAGCCTTCAAAGGCATTGGTAACACAAACTTTTGTAATTTGCTGCAAACGAGATTAAATGAGAAAATTTTGGTCAGTCTAATGCATTAAAACCAAAGTATCATTTTACTAATAAACAAACCTCACTATTCATGTCAGATTTTACATCAATTTAAGTCCAAATTTGCTTCCATTTCTACTCAAATATAGAGAAGAAAAAAATGTACCCACTTTTAATCTCAGTAATGATGATATTATTATCAAGCATTAGCTCCTTGATGGCCTTCAAATCTTGTCCAAACTGTGGCCATATTGCAGTGCCTTATCCAGTCAGTAGTGGGCCAGATTGTGGTGACCAATTGTACAAGGTTAGGTGTAATGCAGGCTCACTATGGCTCGATGCTTTTAATGGTTCTTCCTATATGATCACATCCATCAGCAAGCTGAATCAACGGTTAATCATCAGGCCACCTGGATTCGCGAAAAACACCTGCATCGCAGCTGATTATGGAAGCCAAGGCATTGAACTCAACAGCAATCTCCCTTTTAACATCAGTGGAAGTAACACTGTCCTGATCATGAACTGTTCCAACGAAATGTTGACGAAATCTGTTAATTGTTCATCATCAAGCATATGTCACAACTACATCAAGGAAAATGCAGTGGCCAAAGCAGCCTGTGGAAACTTGCCGATATGTTGTTGGTTCAAGACCGGTGGGTCTGTTAGTGAATATAGTAGGATTCTGGTTCGTGAGGGAAGATGTGCAGCCTACCTAAGCTTTGTGAATTTGGACATGAACTTGCCAGTGAGCAAGTGGCCTGAGCCTGGTGTGGAGATTGATTGGGCATTGCCGCGAGAGCCAGTATGCAAGTTACCAGTGGATTGCAAAGGCTTGTTGAATTCTAAATGTATGCAAGATCCGGCAAGTCTTGTACAGAAAAGGTGCTTATGCAAAGCTGAGTTCCAATGGGACCCCATCAATGGAATTTGTGCAGGTGTGAAGTGTTCCAATAGAAGAAGATGCAAGCATAGAAAGTCTAAAACTCCAGTCATTGGAGGTATGTGTAAGCCTGAAAATTTGTAACTTCAACATCAGATTTTCCGATTTAATTGTTCTTCTTGTTGTTCATTTTAAATTTTCTTCAGGTTTGGCAATAGCTGGGGTGGTGCTGTTACTTGGAATAGTATTTGTTACTGTAAAACTCTACAAGCAAAGTCATCACAGCAAGAAAGAAATCAAAACTAGTTTAATGAGGGTGCAAAAAGACATCTCCAAGGCCAACAATAGTGGAAGCCTTGCCAGGATTTACAACAGCAGAGAAATAACAAAAGCAACAAACAACTTCTCTAGCGAAAACCTCCTTGGCTCGGGAGGATTCGGTGAGGTCTTCAAGGGCATTCTTGATGATGGAACCATCACAGCCGTCAAACGTGCCAAACCAGGCAACACCAAAGGCATTGATCAGATTCTCAACGAGGTTCGAATTCTCTGCCAAGTGAACCACCGCAGCCTAGTAAAAATTCTAGGCTGTTGCATAGAGCTCGAGCAGCCTCTATTAGTATATGAATTCATCTCTAATGAAACCCTTTTCGATCGCCTCCACAGGCTCCATTCTGGGAAATGGACACCATTAACATGGCATCATAGACTCCACATTGCTCTCCAAACAGCTCAAGCACTTGCCTACCTCCATTTGTTGGCCACGCCGCCTATTCACCACAGGGACATAAAATCAAGTAACATCTTGTTAGACGAAAAGCTTGACGCTAGAGTTTCTGATTTCGGGCTGTCTAGGCTGGCTGTCAGTGATGAGAGTCATGTCACAACTTGTGCTCATGGAACTTTAGGATATCTTGACCCCGAATATTACCTTAACTTTCAATTGACTGATAAGAGCGATGTGTACAGTTTTGGTGTCGTTTTACTGGAGCTGTTGACTTCAAAAAAGGCCGTTGATTTTAACAGAGAAGAAACAGAAGTAAACTTGGTGGTTTATTATGTAAAGATTTTAAAAGAAGAGAGATTGATGGATGCCATTGATCCTATACTTAAAGAGGAAGCTAGCAAGGCGGAATTAGGGAGCATGGAGGCTTTCGGGTTATTAGCAGCATCATGCTTGGATGAACGAAGGCAGAATCGACCTTCAATGAAAGAAGTTGCTGATAAGATTGACAGAGTTATTAGTGTTCTCACATCTGAAGTTCAGTTAGATACATGAATTGGCACTCTAATTTCCATATATTGGTGCCAAAATTTTGATGTTTTAGTCATTATCAAACAATTAAGAATGCATAATTGTAATAGCAATTCCATTTTGCAGAGAGGTCAATCAAAGTCTTTGATAGTGATTAGTGTAACAAAAGAAACAAAAGGACATTTATCAAATAAGTAATATATGACGGAAAGATTTGTAAACCTGAGCGGAGCTAACTATACGGCCCTGTTTAGTAGTGTTTTTACGAAGTTAAAATTAACCTATTTAATGATTTTGGTGTACAATACATGCCAAAATTCTGATTCGAATGGTGAAAATTAAAAACAGAAGTTACAATCAATCCTCATCTCTATCTCATTATACAATCCTTGTGCAAGTTATTTTGGCACTGGCCAAAGCTTCTCTCCATGGAGGCTTGTGAAACTGTAAACTGCATTGAGTTGCATTAAACTTTGAACAGGGACTCGTGGCTCTTTGGTTGCCGAGGAGGCGAGGAACTAATCGGCGATCATCGATCATTGTGCTTTCCGATATGCTAGGAAAGCTTGTTCAATTCGTGCTGTCGACGCAAATGCAATAAAGGATGAGACATGCATGCATGTGAGAGATAAAACCAATGAAAATCGTTTTGGAAGATGCAATTGCATGCTTTGGATTTTAATATTGTTTACTGGAAACATGGAACTGGGATGATAAACAAATAGTATTTGCTATGCTTTGGATCTTGATAATATTTTTTGAGCAGACATGGTGGGAACACATTACACACTCGTGCTAAGTACAAATGGTGCATATCAGCATTACAGCATACCACAATAGTTTCTTCAGATTGAGATTTGGTAATTTTGTTGTTTCAACTTCCTTTGTCCCCATGTATAGTAAACATTAATAATGATAAGGTGCATGATTCTCACGCGTTTTTAACAGAGTGACCTGTACACAATCTCAAAATATCACATATGAAAATCCTGTATCCGAAATCTTGTAAATATTTAGTTTTACGTCTCACCTTTATCGGTACTGGGTGTGGGTGCTTGTGACACTCATCATAATCTTCATGTCAATCTCCTACAAGAGGGCACGAAGTTCCAGTGAATTATGTAAGCAAAACCTACTCATGACTGTGATATCGAGCCATTTTTTCATGATCGTTTTCATACGTATCTTTCTAATTAAGAAATTGTTATCTTTTTCGGTTTGGGAAACCTATGTTAGCTTTGTACAATGTAACAACTTCTACAATCGAGAAGACACAAACTCACATGAAATATTCTAGTTTCATGGACATTTTACATGTTAAAGAATGTCAAGAATTATATTACATCATGGCAGTTAATAATGATAGAAATCTTTTCTTGTCTACTAATTTTTAGGGTGTTATTCCATAATTTAACTTAGTAATTAAATTGAAATGATCTTCACAAGTTGAGATACAGATTGAGATTCTTATATATTATTATTGATCATATGGGTAATCTTCTAGACATTTCTGTCTTTGCATTGTCACCTACTTCCATTGATACAATTATTAAATGTTTTGCAATAATTTATGTAAGTTAAACAAAAAATCTGTTAAAAAAAACACTGTCCAATATAATTTAATAATAAGAACGCTCATTCAGTTTGATAATGTTTTCGAGTTACCGTCAGTACAAATGGTATATCAAATAAAAAAAATATTCATTAAAGAATATATTTTATTTCTTATTATGTTAAATGAAAAAATAACTTTAACTTTATAACCAAAAAAAAAGTCATATATCCTAGTTTCAAGAAAATCATATATTTAATGAGATTCATTTAAAAGTTCAATTTATTATGTCTGACAATATGATATCGTAAATTCATCAAATAGGATCATATAATATTTCATGAAAGGTTCTCAATATATATGTGCACAGATTGACCCGAAACAAAAGATTTGTAAGCATTACCGTAAAGCAATCCACAATTGGCTTCCAATGAGGAAGAGTGTCCTCAAAATATTGATCCTCACACTAACATTGCTACCGCGCACAACTTCTACTTCGGCTGTGGCACGTTGCGGCAACTGTGGGCGCACACCGGTGCCATACCCTTTAAGCACCACCCCGAATTGCGGTGACCAGTCCTACAAAATCCGGTGCACCGGAGGCACCTTATGGTTCGATGCTATGAACAGATCATCCTACATGATCACATTGATCAACCCGTTAACCCAACGGATAGTTATCCAACCAGCGAGCCTCGCCAAAGATGCTTGCGTCGCAAGCGACATGCGTACACAGGGGATCCAGCTCGACGACAACCTCCCATTCAACATCACAAGCAGCAACACTATTTTGCTACTCAACTGCTCGGACGCAATGTTGAACTTGCAATCTCCGATCAACTGTTCATCTAACTGCGTGTGTCACAGCTACATCAAAGACAATGCACCTGCGTGCATGCGTTCTTCGCTGTGTTGTATGTTCAGGACCGGTGGATCGCAGACTTCGTATGTGGTGAGGGTGGACGGTGGAGGCTGTGCAGCTTACCAGAGCTTCGTGAATTTGGACTCTAAATGGGCTCCAGCGAAGAAGTGGCCTGAGCCTGGATTGGAGCTCGAGTGGGAGTTGCCCCAGGAGCCGGTTTGCAAGGTCCCTGTAGATTGCAAGGACTTGTTGCATTCAAATTGCTTGGCTGATCCGGAGACTTGGGGACAGAAAAGGTGCTTCTGCAAAGCTGGATTCAAGTGGGATCCGATCAACGGATTGTGTCAAAGTGAGTTCATAACTTCATATCGTACATATTCATTATTGTGAAATATAAACTTTCATCAATTTCATTTTCATATATATTACGATGTTCTCACTGTTTAGGTGCCAAGTGCCGGAATGGGAAAAATTGCAAACCTAAGAAGAAACAAATGTCACTCATTGCTGGTATGTGATGTGCTAGTACTGATGTAACTGGCTGCAATTTCTCCTTTATTTCTATAATTATGTAAAGTTTGGAGATGTCGTTGACTAATAATTCTTCTCAGGCGTGGTTGGTGCGGTGGGAGGTGTTTCGCTTGCTGTCATGACAGGAATTCTAGTCTACAAGAAAAATCAACACACGAAGAAAGAAGCTCAAAAGAATTTAATCAAGGGGCGTGAAGAGATGTTAAGTTTCAATAACAATGGCAAATTTGCCAGAATTTTCACCGGAAAAGAGCTATTGAGAGCCAGCAACAACTTCTCCAAAGAAAACCTCATAGGTTGCGGCGGATTTGGGGAGGTATACAAGGGAGTTCTTGATGACAAAACCATTACAGCCATCAAGCGCGCCAAGCCTGGAAACACCAAAGGCACCGATCAAGTACTCAATGAGGTTCGAATTCTTTGCCAAGTGAACCACAGGTGCCTTGTAAGACTTCTAGGTTGTTGTGTTGAGCTTGAGCAGCCTCTGCTGATTTACGAGTACATCATTAATGGAACTCTCTTCGATCACCTACATTGTCACTTTACCGGCAAATGGGATCCCTTGCCTTGGCATCGTCGCCTGACAATCGCACACCAGACCGCAGAAGGCCTCACTTATCTTCATTCTGCTGCAGTGCCTCCAATTTATCACCGTGACGTGAAATCAAGCAACATTTTACTTGACGAGAAACTTAATGCCAAAGTTTCTGATTTCGGGCTCTCTAGGCTTGTTGAGAGTACTGAAACCAATGATAGTCATATCTTCACGAGCGCTCAAGGCACTCTAGGCTATCTCGATCCAGAATATTATCATAATTTTCAGCTGACCGATAAAAGTGATGTCTATAGCTTCGGAGTTGTTCTGCTCGAGCTGTTGACTTCAGAGAAGGCAATTGATTTCAATAGAGCAGAAGAAAATGTGAACTTGGTAGTGTACATGAAAAAGATCATGAATGAAGAGAAGTTGATGGATGTTGTTGATGCAGTGCTCATGGAGAGAGCTACAAAGTTAGACTTGGAGACGATGAAGGCGATGGGATCGCTGGCAGCGGCGTGTTTGGATGAGCGGAGGCAAAATCGGCCTTCCATGAAAGAAGTTGCTGATGAGATTGAATACATTATTAGTATCAAAACAGGGGATGTCTCTGAATCCAAACAGGCACAGCTATAGCTAATTAATAATTGGTGTCATGTGTTTTTAATTAGATGGATATTAGACTCTTAATTATCAACTGTAATCTAATGAAGTTCTGCTTTTATCGTTTGAACATCGCCAAAATGTTTTCTTTCATTTTCTTTTGATTCCTATTCTTGGATATGGACTGATATTTGCAGGCACCGTTTCAAAATTTATAATTTTCTGACAATTCTAGGAGAAGAACACATAACTTGTAATGTATTTGACTAAAATCTCCAAATAAGTATAAGGTTTTAGAATACGGATAATATCATTTGGGTCCCTACCTTATTGTGATTTATTACTTTATTACTCTGTCTTTGCATTTGGACTCACTTGGTGCCTATATTTTGAAAAATATATCAATTTGGTCAATTTGACTAAAGTTTTAACCGTAGAATGTGATAGAAGTTAGAAAAGTTGTCACGTTATTTTTTATTCTCTTAACAGTGACTTAAACTTGAGACGGTGTCATACTAAATTAGCGCTCTTTTCTTACGGTAAAAGATTGTTTTTTAATAACTTAAAAATTATCAATAAACCCACCCTAAATAAAATTAATAAACCTCTCATTAACTATTAAAAGGTGACGCGTCCCCACACGTAGAAGCAAAAGGGCTTTCTTCAGAGAATAAAAAGGCCCTACTAGATGCGGATGCCAAGTCCATTTCGTAATCCTAAATTAACAAGAAATATACAAGAAAAAAAATAACTATTCTATGTGTTTTATTCAGTTTACAATCTGTCTCTGTCTCGTCAACTCCATTGCTTGCTGAATTGATCGACCAAAAATCCACGTCGCTGTAAGTTTTTTGAAATCCTGCTATTTACCTTGAATTTTTTCAATCAGTTTTTGACGGGTTTTCGGGGTTTATGCTTTCTAAATTGTTCTCAATATGTTCTGGTTCTGGTTTAATTACTGATCTGTGTTGTGTGTTTCATCAGTTTCAATTCATGTAAATATGTATCTTTGATTTTGTTATCTGGGTAATCAATAATAAGTTGAAAGCTCTGTCTTTTCGTGTACATTCAAGTTAGGAAACTGAAAATGTAGTCATTCTAGAGGTTTTTTGTTACGCAAAACAAAGAAAACAGAAGTTGAGTGACTAATTTCAACACCCCACCTGGGAATTCATTCATTTGGCAGTTCTGCCGAGACCACGATACGTGTATCCTTATTGTTCAGCAAAGAAACGCGTTTTGATTTCCCTATGATGCTCATTGCTCTTTGTTTAGGTGTGTCCAAATTGCTTGTTATTTGATTGATTAGTTCTTGATCCTTGACTGGTGTTCTTTTCGCAACAAACAATCAGCGATAGCATGATCTCTTGTATTACAATAAGTAGTAGATCAATTATTGAATACATATGTTAGTTTGGAATCATTTGTATTTTGACACGGATAATTTACAATGCAGGGTGAAATAAAAAAAGGATTTTATTTTAACAACATGAAGGCACTTATTCTTGTTGGAGGATTTGGAACACGATTGAGACCTTTGACTCTCAGTGTACCGAAGCCATTGGTTGATTTTGCGAACAAACCCATGATACTGCATCAGGTATTACTTCGCAAAATTCATTACTTGTTCAAGTATATAATTTGTATAGTTTGGCGTTTTTATTTGGCGATCATTTATACGTAAGTTAAAATGTTTACATAAATTGTATTTGTTATCATTATAGCTTTTCACCTTCTTCTTGTCACTTCCAGGCAACCTTTGTTATAGGTTGGCCTCGGGTTTGACTGTGAGTTGTTGCCTCTTAATCCATAAGTTCATTGCTAGTGTAGTTGTAATGCAATTTTTCTGTATCAAAGTGTGAAATTGCAATAAATAGAGTGGAACCATGGTATAGTTACAGTGAGGAAAAAGATGTTAAATCCTCACTGAGATCTTTAGCTTTATCTTGATACGTTAACCGTAAGCATTTTACGTATTTGTTCTCCTTCATTAACTAGATCGAAGCTCTCAAAGCTGTTGGAGTGACTGAAGTGGTTTTGGCCATCAATTACCAACCAGAGGTAACATAAAAAAGGATCCCTTGTTTCTGTCACTTCACTTTTGCAGCTAGATTGTTTTCAATTTCTCTGGTTTTATTAATCTAATTTTATTTTGCAGGTTATGTTGAATTTCTTGAAAGAATTTGAGAAGAAACTTGAAATTAAAATCACCTGCTCACAGGAGACTGAGCCGCTTGGCACTGCAGGCCCTCTAGCTCTGGCAAGGGATAAATTGATCGATGACTCTGGTGAGCCCTTTTTCGTCCTCAACAGTGATGTTATCAGTGAATACCCATTAAAAGAAATGATTGAATTTCACAGAGGCCATGGAGGGGAAGCTTCGATTATGGTAACCAAGGTAAACTAAATCTAGTATCTCACACTTAATCGCCGAATAAACCATTTTGCCATTCCACTAAAAGAATTGTTGTTATGTTTTAAGGTGGACGAGCCATCCAAATACGGTGTGGTGGTTATGGAAGAAACTACAGGGAGAGTAGAGAAGTTTGTAGAGAAGCCAAAAATATTTGTGGGTAACAAAATTAATGCTGGAATTTACTTGTTGAACCCGTCTATTCTCGACCGGATTGAATTGAAGCCTACCTCAATAGAGAAAGAGGTGTTCCCCAACATTGCAGCAGAGAATAAGCTTTACGCTATGGTTTTACCAGGGTTCTGGATGGACATTGGACAACCAAAGGATTATATAACTGGTCTGAGATTGTATCTGGATTTCTTGCGAAAACAATCATCATCAGATTTGGCATCCGGATCTCACATTATTGGAAACGTTTTGGTGGATGAGAGTGCTGAGATTGGAGATGGATGTCTCATTGGGCCAGATGTCGCCATTGGTCCGGGATGTGTAATCGAGTCAGGGGTTAGGCTCTCATGTTGTACCATAATGCGCGGGGTTCGGATCAAGAAACATGCTTGCATCTCCGGTAGCATCATTGGGTGGCATTCCACGGTTGGCAGGTGGGCACGGGTGGAAAATATGACAATTTTGGGAGAAGATGTTCATCTAGGTGATGAAGTTTATAGCAATGGAGGCGTTGTCCTGCCTCACAAGGAGATAAAGTCTAGCATTTTGAAGCCTGAGATCGTCATGTAATTGTTTGTATGCATATAAAATTATAAACTGTGCTGATATTTCTAGTTTTTCGTTTCCTTTTTCCACACCACTCAATTCTCATTTATATAGAGTTTGTATTTGCTTTTGAGGAGTTGATCACCACATTGCCGCCTAGCTGTATTGGATTAAACCATTTATATATCTGATGCTGATTTGTACTAATTCAAGTTTAGTGAAGCTGTATAACTAATTACTCTTTTCAATCGTTTTTAACATCTTAAATTTGTTGAATGTTACTTTCAAATAACAGAAAAATGTTGAACACGTATGGCATAAACTAACGGTCAGAGAGAAAAGTCGAGAACATGATAAACTGGAACTAAACTGATGACACAAGAAGTAATGTCCACAGAAATTACTGCAACTCAACAGAGAACATACAAAAAATGCCGTTAAATTATGACATGTTGAAGATAACAAGGGGACCATTTACATGCCAAACAAAAGATACAATGATGTGTGTATATGTTGTTTGTGGGGTAGCAAGAGCATAGACTTGTCTAAACGGAGGCTAAGATCCAGAACATCACATGAGATGATGTGGCAATCAAAACCCAGGTGATGAATGCCAAAACTACTGAAATCTCGAACCTGTTGCATGGAAGATGATCATGACCATGTCCCTTGCAAAACTTCAGGTCTTTTGCATACAAAACTATAACCCCGGCTGATGAGCATGCAGCTGCAAGTGATAACATAGCCGTCACCTGCATATTTAAAATTATAAATTTGTTGTACCAACTGAACTAAAGCCACATCTAAAATGGAAAATAAGATAGCTGACAAGATCCTGGCTATTGATGCACCAGTTTCTGAATCTTCTGGGGAGTTTTTACGAAGGTACGGTCAATTACTGAAATATTAGTAGGTGTTATGAGTCTTATGGCACATGCAACATAAGACTAATCTAAACACCAATGCTCTGAACGGGGAGGCTATGTAGGTTTCTATAATACTTAAATGTCATTTTGAAATTGTAATGGATTATGAAAATCAAAAAAGAGGAATACAAAATTGACCAGTAAACACAAAAACCAGATTCAAAAGAACAAGGAAAATGTTGTGAAGAACTAAATGACTAGGTAGTATAACATGTGGGGCAATGCTTGATGTAAGGGCTAAAAGAATAAATTAGAGAAGAGCAAAAGACAAGTTAAATACCCAATCACCAACAACAAACAGGCTGACTAGAACTGGATTTTGAAGGTCTCTTTTCCTCCTTAAAGCATAACCATCCAGGCAAGCAAGTCCAAAGCTCCACAGCATTTGAAGCCCCATTGATGCAATCAAATAGCTGAATTGAAGCACAGTAGCACACATATCACAGTCAAAAAAGCATGAACAAGATAAATAAAATGATTAGTTAGTAAACTGTTTCAATACATGCATTAGATTACATGTAACATAAGCTTTGACAAAAATTAAAGTACTATCCTCTATGTCAAGTTTTAGCATCCTGAAAAGTACAATCTTAGAAATCCCATGAACATAAATCCACTTGACTAGTAATATAGAGTAGGCCTTCCATGTATAGATAGGTGATGTGTTTCACAAGAATAATAATTCAACAACCAAACTATTTTGATGCACAAATCGAATCCTAATCTTCTATTTTTCAAAAGCCTGAAATCCTAATGACACAATTAGCTACCCTTGAAGTGCTTTCTACAGGAAGATATGGAATTTAAAGAAACAGAAAGATTTCTCACAAAGAAAGATGCTAATAAGTGTCACCCACACGACATAACTTGAATTTGTTTGAGAAACTTTCTTGCAGTTCCACCATTCCACCCAAGAGATATCTTTAGACATTGTAACAAAAACATCCCAAGCTTTCCAACTTTCTGATTTTGATTCTCCTGGCTTCTATCTCAACGATTGCATTGCACGATACATTTGAATATGGTATGTAGTCCTAGCTATAACACATACTTAGTTTAAATAAACTAAAACTTGGTATTGAGGACTGAGGAAACACCTCTCACAACTTGGCAAACAATGTATTTGGCCACACCACAAAACAAGTCTCTTCTACCAAAAATTTTGCCTAGTGAAACCATTAATTTGTCCTCTAAATCAATTCTATCTTTTCTCATAACTTCCAATGCCAAAATCACAACTATCAAAACGCAATCAGTCACACTTTTCTTCTTCTTCTTCTTCTTCTTCTTTTCTTTCTAAAATAAGACGAACCTAGATTCTAGATTCTGTTGACAATAATACCAAGTGTACCCTGAATCTATCTTCAAACAATCTACTCAACAAACAACAATAACAGCGACGAAACCGAAAACCGAACAAACAAAGCAATTCACAAGCAAATTTGAAAATGAGAGACGAGTAAATAGAAATAAAAAGAAAGATAAAATTACCAAAAAGCAGTGTAGCCAGAGAATCCAGAGGCAGAGACCATAAATCCAACAGAAGCAGCCGCGAACGCACATTGTCCAATCCTCAGCACCAGCCCACTCACTGTCCCTGGACTCCCTATCAACTCCTTCATTTCTCTTCCTCTCTCTCACTCTCTCTCTCTCCCCCCAAAATGAAACCCTAGATTGAACCCTGCTCTCCCCAAACCCAAATCACCTCCATTTCATTCTCTCTATCAAGACCCAGAAATGAATATCAATCTACCAGGGGGGTTTTCAGCTTTGGAGAGATTTTGGTGTTGAAATTTTCATCGATTCATCATCAGAAAAGGTTTCTTAAAAAAATAAAAATCCATCCAACCGTTTTAGCTTTAACTTAAAGAAAAACTAAAATTAATAGGGAGTTTCTTTAATCAGAGTGTTTTTATTATTTAATTTCTAGTTTAATTAATTAAATATATCAATCCTACCTTTAAAAAAATTTCTTTTTAAGCTTTTGGGGCTGTGACCTGTGAGTGGAGTGGGTGCTGGAAATATTCATGTGAAGTAACGACCACTGTATATCAGTGGTCTCCTTATGTTGTGCTGAGACATCTCAGGTTTTGGAATTTGGTGATGTGACGAAATGAGAAAATGAATGGCTAGAATTGGATAACTGTAGTGGTTTCGAGAGTAGCAGATTGGGACCTTCACGATTCTTGACACGACAGCTATGGAGTCAAAATATGGCCTGATCTGACGTGGAAAGAGTATGGTGGGTCCTACCAACGGCGGTGTTGCTGTCTTTTAAGAAATTTAAGAAATGGCAAGTGATCAATATGATATCAAGGAATTTGTCTTTGGCGAAATCTTGATCGTTGGATTTGCACCGGCATCTGTGATCTAGAGTGTAGACGTACCCCACGAAAGTAGTGAATCTTGCTATGTTTTTTTCGTCGTAGAGTGCAAGAAATGATATCTAAGTATCGAACACACGTAACACACGTTAATTAAAATATTATTATATTCTCTTGAACACGAAATTGAGCCTATGGGTGATCACTTTTATAATGCATGTTAAGATTTTTAAGTTTAATATTAATTTCATCCCCACCTCTGGTTTGGGCCGGTCCTGAGTTTTTTTTTTTATGCTTCAGGGTGAAAACTTAAAATAGACTCTTAGTTTAGTTTTTCTCGATATATTTATATCATCTTTGGTAAAATTTAATGATATTTATATTAATTTTAAAGTTTTTTTTTTTTTTTTTTTTTTTTGCATGGATGATACAAATAATGTAGTGCAATTTTGAAAAAAGAATTGAAAATTTTTTAGGTACAAAAACAAATTTTTTTTTCGACTTTATTAAAGATAAAACATTAAAAAAAAAATAGCAAAATATTGGAAAAAAAAATTCTTGAATCCGAAAAATTATCAAATATTTACTAGGCATATATTTTAACATATATGTCAAATGAGGAGTTGTGTTTAGTGAACATGTATGATGCATGATGCATAAAACCTTAAATCAATCAATCGAATCACCAAAGAACCGAAATAGAGCTAAAAAACTAAGAAAGTATGTGAATAAACTAGAGAGTTGAGAGAGAGAGTGAAAGAAATCGAATTTGGGCGTTAGTGGCCGAAAAGAAAAATAAGAAACCCTAAATCATTTAGCCATTTATAGGCAATATATTGATACAGTTATTTTCACCTCAATACGTCCTGATATAATTCTATCAGTGCGTTGCATATGGGCCATAGATTATGGAGGAGTTTTGACAAATGCATACACTTTGAGTCAAAACATATAAATCTAATGGTCTACATCCAACATACTAACTTGAAATTTTTCATATATCGGTATATCTAGGAAAAAAAAAGATCAAATTTGGGTTTTAACAAATATTTCTCTTTAGACTTTTGTTTGTCCAAGCTGGACCTTATTTTATATTTTGTTTTATTTTAACTTTTAAGTTTTTTTATTTATTTATTTATGGGTATTTTTTTATATGAAACATACTAATACTCAAAATAAATATTTAGGTATTTTATGATCTAAAATAAAATAAAAATAAGCCATTAAACTAATACTAAATATGGCCCCTTTAAAAAGGGGCACGGGGCAACCGCCCCTCTTGTCAAACAGTTGGATCTGCCTTACCTCTAGTGATTTTTGACTTTTGATTATATATATATTTAGTAATCAATAAGGTTAGATGCCTGACTGTCGAGAGGAATTTGTTAATATTAAACAGTATGACAACTTAGATAAGAAGGGACGTATCTATATATATTTAAAAGTTCAATCCAATATAATTTACCAGAATATACCAACCAAATTATACCTAATTTGATGGTCAATTTTTTATTTATACACAAAAATTGATCTCAATTTTGACAAAATAAGTAAATGATAATGATGTTTTCAAGATTCGGATGGGACATCTTTGATTAATCTACAAGTCTATTATAAGTATTATTTGGTTTGAAAAAAAAAAAAAAATCAAGATTTATATATATCTTTTAAAAAATAATGATTGGCCCCGCCGTAGAATAGGTACGTCATTGTCTACTCTTACGATATATATTTATAAAATGTGTATAATTGAACTCAAAACTCCACCATCAATCTGTAAATTAGAGGTGCACTACCGTCTATTGTAAAAAGTAACGTGATTGGTTTTGAGTAGTCGACATAAAAGAGTCTAATACCAACTATGTTAATAATATACAAGAATGAACAAAACTAATAATGCCATAAGCCCACATCATGTGAAGCAAATACAAATGCCCCGACAAATGTAGGGCCATCTTTGTCAATTATTCGTCACTTTTTCTTTTGTCCAAAGTTTTCCTCATTTTCTCTCTCTCTCTCTCTCTTCCTGGGATCATCTTTTTTAAAATGCAACACATTTTGAATGAACATCAACATTATTCTACATTCTACAATATCAATATGCCAATACACATTTATTAGTGTACCAAGCTACTAAAAAAATATAAAACACTTTGAAATTTCTATTTTAAAAAAATATAGAAAGGAAAGATTTTTTTTTTTAAAAGTAAAAAAATAGAGAAAAACCTCTTAAATAGTTAAATAATATATTTAATTAAAGATTTTCTCTATTTTAAGAGGAGAAAATCTTCTATTGGTCTGTTTCACATATTATGATGGCAAATCGGACCCAATTAAAGTCTGCCATTATGTGAGGTATACAAACCAAATTTTTCTATTTCTTTTCTCTATTATTTACTGACACATGGCAAGGTAATTAAAACCAAACTTTTACACTTACATAGGAGAAAAACTTAGCAGCATCCGATGCATCACACTGCAATATGATGATGGTGCATTAGATCCATTCAATTAGTGACATGTGACACTCCAAATTTTATTTTTTCCATCTTATTTTTTCTCTCCTTCTGTACCTATCAGACGCCACTCTCTTTCATTTTCAGAACGTCATTGATCACCGATCCCCGACTTACGGAGCAAGTGAGTCGACACCTCCCATACCGGAAGGTGTAAAATGTGACAACCTTCTGATCTCTTAAAAAGGTTGTCACCAAATGAAATCGTCTTGATGGTCAAACTGTTGTTCGAAGTTCAACAAAATTATCACTACCGATATCATCACCCGTGAGTTGAATAACAAACCATTAGGAAAACATTTATCGGGTGTCAATCGTTGTAACCCAAGTGTATGGATCCAAACTGAGCGTGAGAAAATGTGGGAGAGAGAGAAAGAGGAGGAAAAAAAAATTAAAGTGACATGTGTTACTCAATGAATGGATTCGATTCACCACAATCAAATTCCACTGCAGTGCATAGAATGCACTCAAGTTTTTCTCCTTACATAGATATGCGGGACGACTAATTACACTGTGCACAAAACTGAAACAATATTATTCCCAATTTGTTGCTTTTTTTTCTAAAAAAAAAAATTTAGATCTGATTATTTTTATTTTTCTCCTTTCTTTTCTAACTTATCTTTCTTTTTTACTTTCCTCTTTCTTTCTTTCCGGATAATATAATATTTGATTTATATATTTTTTTTCTTTGGACGAAAGATTTATATCTTTTAATTTTTTTAAAAAAGAAAAGAAATATTTATATCTTTTAAATTTAGAGGAAACCAAACACATCTTCGGTTCATAAACACAAATAATTTACTATTTATTCTTTTTTAATCGATAATCCAGACTCGTTTATATTTCATTTAAAAAAATGAAATATAATCATATTTCTTTTTTCTCTCTCTCTGATCAGATGAAGTTGAGATGTGAGAGCAAGAGGGAAAAAAAATTGAAAGTACAATAAGATAAAAATTTGAGAAGAAAATCTATATTAGAAACTGAAAAAAATAAAAAATAAAAAGTAAAAAAAGTGATTTGGGGAGAGATGGTTGTGGCATGTGTTGAGAAGAAACAAAAAAATTTGAGAAGATTTGGGAAGAGGTTGTTGTGGCGAGAATGATGGATGTCCAAAAGAAAAGTAATTATATACTAAGGTTTTAATTATATTTTTTATATTTTATACTTTGCCGCGTATCAGCAATTAATTACCAAAAGCAAAAATAAAATTTGGTTTTTACTTAGACAATCTCAGGTGTATAAGTCAATATAAAATGTTAAATTTGATATAAAAAATAAAAAAATGTTATATTTATACATTATTTTAATATTGTACTCTAATGTATAATATATTTGAAATGATATTTTTATTTTTTTATTATTTAAAATTATAAAAGTCAATAAATATAATTAATGTATTCAATTTATATAATATTTTTTATTATTTAAAATTATAAAAATCAGTAATTAATATATTCAAAACAATTATAAAATAGCATTTTTATGATTAAAAAAGTAGTATTTATTATTATGTTAAATTTAGTATTACATTGTAGCATTTATTTTTTTATTTTTATATTGTGGTAAATTTTAGTATCAACACACAAAAATACTATTGTATTGAAAATGTTCTTATATGACACATTTTCATTGGGTCCGTCTCACCACCATTAGTTATGAAAAGAGGATCATCTGCTGCATAAAAAATGAGCAATAAAAACATGTATACTAATCTCATGTGTGATGCACGTGACTCAATTTATAAGATAAATATGAAAAGTAAAAGAAAAAATATCACGTATTACACTCCTATCATCGGGATCAGTATTTAAGGCATCAACCCGTTTATATCCACACATTATTCTAACATTTATATAAAGAACACAAGGACCAAGGTAATAAGGAAAGCAAAAATGACCCTACAATTGTCCTTTTTTATAGTGATGGGACGATTTCAAGTCTTCCACTAAAATTGACTCATAATTGTTGAAGACTTGAAGCAAATAGAGAGAGACTCTCTTCTGCTATAGAGATCCATTTAAACTATATTGTTGTTTTGAAGAAGTAGAAGATCAGCAAAATCTCTCAACACTAAAACAGCTCTCTGCTCTTGCCATCCATTAGAGGTTCACTCTTCTCCAAACGCTCCTCAACTTTCTTTCTTTTAATACTCGTTTTTTGTTTTTCCGTTTATTGGCTTTTCTCTGCAGTTTGTTTTTCTTTGAGTTTTTGTGTTCATATATATTACTAGAATTTAAGTCTATCCTTAAAAAAAAAAAAATCTATCCGAGTTTATAACGTTAGCCAAAAAAAAAAAAAAAAAATCTTTTCCAGTAAATTCTCGTATTCTTTGTTGGTTTTGCTTCTTAGAATTATCTTTATCAGTGATCTAGTGTTAAATCGTTCTACTTATTGATAATTTCTTCTAGATTTCTGTTTTTTTTAAGAACACCTCTGTATTTGCTTTTTTTTTTTTTTTTTATTCTTCTCCTCCAAATTATTGTTCTTGTTACTTGTTGGTTGGTATTTAAAAAAAAAGGGTTATTGTTATCATTCTGTTATTAGCTTCACTTCTTTTAAGTTAAAAAAAAAAGGGTTATTGTTTAAAAAAAAAACTGTTTGCTAAAAAAAAAAAAATTTATTGTCATTTTCAATTTTTTACCTTTAAAAAAAAAAAAAAAAAAAAAATCCTTCTACTCTGTCATTACCCCCACTTTGTCAAATTACTGAAAAAAAAAAAAGCAAAGAGTGATTAAGAAACAGGAAATGGCGGAAATAGTTATTTCTATTGTAGCAAAAGTTGCAGAGTTGTTGGTTGTTCCTGTTGGAAAGCACATTTGTTATACTTTCAAATACAAGAGCAACATGGCTGAGCTCAAGGAACAAGTCGCGAATCTGACAGATGCAAGAGTCAGGGTGCAGCATTCTATTGAAGAGGCCGAGAGACAAGGGCATGGGATTGAAGATGATGTTAAGAATTGGATGAAAAGCGTGGATGAGTTCACTGAAGGGGTAGCAAAGAACATCATTGGCGGTGATGAAGACAAAGAAAATAAGGCTAAGAAGCTGTGTTCAATAGGCTTCTGTCCTAATCTGATGGCGCGTTACTCGTTCAGCAAGAAAGCAGCAAAGACGGCAAAGAAAGGTGTCAACCTCTTGGAAAAAGGAAAATTTCAGAAAGTTTGGTACTGTCCTGCCATTCAAAGAACAGGTTCCATCTATATCAGAGGCTACAACGACTTCGATTCACGAACGCCAATTTTTCAGGAACTTATGCAGACACTGGAGGATGATAATGTCAACATTATTGGGGTGCACGGCATGGGAGGTGTGGGTAAAACCACACTAGTTAAAAGAGTTGTTGGGAAAGCCATTGACGACAATTTATTTGATGTGGTGGTTATGGCTGATGTAACACAGACCCCTGACATTCAAAAGATCCAAGCGCAAATCGCTGATGTGCTAAGCCTAACATTCAACAGGGAGAGTTTAGATGGAAGAGCAGCTAAATTACGTGATAGGTTGAAGAAAGAAAAGAGGATCCTTCTAGTATTAGATGATCTTTGGAAAAAACTTGACCTTCAAGATGTTGGAATTCCTTTTTGGGAAGGAGGAAATGCTGAACAGAGGCAATGCAAACTATTGTTGACATCTAGAGATCTATATGTATTACGTGATCATATGAATACTCAGAAGAATTTCCAGCTTAAAGTTTTAACTGATGAAGAAGCAGGAAATTTATTTTGGCAGACTGTGGGTGATTCAACCAATCGTAGTGATTTTGACACTATTGGAGTTGAGATAATTCGGCATTGTGCCGGTTTGCCTGTTGCAATTGCAACAATTGCAAGTGCATTGAAAAACAAAAGTCCATCTAATTGGAAGGATGCCTTGGATCAACTAAAAATGTCTAACCCAAGACACATTGAAGGGATGGAAGCAGAGGTGTACTCTGCCATAAAATTGAGTTATGATTTTTTGCAAAGTGAGGAGGCAAAATCAGTATTTCTTCTTTGTAGTCTATACGATGCAAGTTTCAATATAGATATTGATTACTTGTTGCAATATTGTATAGGTTTAGGTGTGTTTCAAGGTGTTTCTACAATAGAACAAGCAAGGAACAGGTTGCACAAGATAATTGATAAGCTCAAAGCATCACATCTGTTGTTGGGCGGTAACACAAACATGTTTGTTAAAATGCATGACATTGTTCATGCTGTTGCCTTCTCAATTGCATCCACAGATAAGCTTATGTTCAACATTCAAGATGTCACAGACTTAAAAGAAACGTTGGTGGAGAAATTACCGAAAAATTCAACTGCTATGTCTCTGCCTTTTAAAGATGTCTCTGACCTTCCGGAAAGGTTGGAATGTTCAGAACTTAAGTTACTTGTTTTGCTTATGAAAGGTACCTCTTCACAACTTCGTAGTACTTTTTTTGAAGGGATGGAAAGATTATCTTTACGAATTCCTGATACTTTTTTTGAACGGACGGAAGGATTAAAAGTTTTACATTTGAATAACATTCATATGTTATCACTGCCTTCATCGCTTTGTAGACTAACAAGCCTTCAAACTTTACGTTTGAACCGATGTTGGCTAGGAGATATAGCAGTTATCGGAGCGCTAAAGAGAATTGAAATTCTTTCCTTTGATAGCTCTTCTATTGAACAGTTGCCGAGAGATTTAAGTCAGTTGACTCGATTAAGGTTGTTAGACTTGAGGTATTGTTCAAACCTAAAAGTGATCTCACCGAATCTCATATCAAGTTTGACTCGGTTAGAGGAGCTGTATATCGGTAATAGTTTTGTTAAATGGGACGTTGAAGGGCGAAGAAATGCTAGTCTTGCTGAGTTAAAGCAACTGCC
This sequence comes from Acer negundo, assembly GCA_035582765.1. NCBI lineage: Eukaryota > Viridiplantae > Streptophyta > Magnoliopsida > Sapindales > Sapindaceae > Acer > Acer negundo. The sequence continues at coordinate 18,971,546 of CM069243.1, forward strand.
TCACCTAAAACTTTTAGACATCCGTGTTCTTGATTCCCGAATTATACCACAGGACTTGTTGATCTTTGAGAAGTTGGAAAGTTATATAATATGTATCGGAGATGTGTGGAACCTGCTTGATCATTCTGAATACCAATGGATGCAGAAATTTAAATTGAATAATTTGGACAATTATTTTGAATCCTCAAGGATGTTGAAACTGAAATTGAATGATAGCAATATTTATTTGGGCAATGACTTCAGACTTTTGTTGAATAGAGCTGAAGATATTTGTCTAGATAAATTGAAGGGTGTTAAGAATGTCGTTTGTCAACTTGATGGAGAGGGCTTCCAACAGTTGAAGCATCTTTATGTAAGAAATAATCCTGAGATTGAATATATTATTAGCGCAATTGGACGGGATCTATGCAATGTCTTTCCCAAGCTAGAGTCATTGTTTCTTGATAGATTGGTTAATTTGAAGAAGATACGCCATGGCCAACTTGCACCGGAGTCTTTCAACAAATTAAGAATCATGAAAGTTCAAAAATGTGATACATTGAACTATCTTTTCTCATTTTCCATGGTCAAAAACCTTTCACAACTTCAAGAAATTGAAGTGACTGATTGCAAAAAATTAGAAGTGATTATTTTCAAAGAAAGTGAGGAACAAGTCCACCAAAATGACAGGATTAATAGGGTCGAGTTCACTCAACTGCATACTCTGAGACTAGAAGACCTACCACGGCTCACAAGTTTTGTCTTCCATTCGCTCACACCTAATACTGAATCTCAAGAAATCGTTTCCGAAGATCAGCCTAGAGGTTTCAAGTCACTTTTCAGTCAAAACGTATGTATCCTTTTCTTATCCTTGTTTTTCCTTTTGAGTTCGTAGTGTAAAATGGTATATACATATTATCAGGGGTTTAAAGATCTAGCTTTTCAATCATTAATAAAAAAAAAAAAAAAAAAAAATGAAGTTTCTGTTTGCAGGTTGCGACTTTATTTCTTTTGGAAATGGTAAACAATAGAGCACACGATAGGGATCATTGAGTCAATTTTTTTGTTCAATTAAAATATTAAAACAAAAAGAAAAAAAAATAGCTTTGACTGCAACATGTGTGCTAGAAAACAAAAAAAAATTTATCCTACTTAAATGGAAAAAAAAAAAAAAAAAAAAAATCTAAGAGAAAAAGTAAAAAACTAAGATTTTTGTACAATAAAATTAATTCAGTTTCTTTTGAGAAAAATAAAAAAACCTCCATTTAATAATATTCCTTGATCACAAAGTTTATAATCAAAATGTTTAAATCATATCATAATTACTTGATCATGTTAAACCCATATAATCATATATGATGAAAATATCGAAGAAAAATATAACCGCAGCCAAACAATTTATAAAAAAGAATGAAATTTGCAAGAGAACGAAAAGCCATATAAGATGTAGGATTATGACATAAAAAGTAAGTTACATGAAGAGCATCTTTCTAGAATTATGACATAAAATGTATCACATGAATCTTACATGAACCTAATCCTGGTATTTGCCCTGTAGTATGACCCTATACTTTTACATTTTATTTGCAGCTCATCTCTCTCCTTTTTGATTCAATATCTTGATTGAATTTTCAGGTTGCATTCCTTTGCTTGAAAGAACTAAACTTGCACCGACTACCCAAGTTGTTGCATCTGTGGATAGTTTTTGAAAATTTGACAAATCTAAACGTATCATATTGTGAGAACTTAAAAACTCTAGTGCCATCTTCTATGCCCCTTGAGAAATTGACGACTCTAACCGTATCGAGTTGCAATGGATTGATGAATTTGATGATTTATACCTGCGGCTCATCTCTCTTTCTCATTTTAATTGTTTGAATGATTTCCCAGGTTGCATTACCCTGCTTGAAACGATTACTGTTGCGTAAACTGCCTGGATTGCTGCATTTGTGGAAGGAAAATTCTCAACCTAGCAAAGTTTTCGAAAATTTGTCTCACCTAAAAGTAGCAGGTTGTGGCAACCTAACAACTTTATTGCCATCTTCGGTGTCTCTTCAAAACCTGATGAATTTGGATGTACAAGAGTGTGATGGATTGATAAATCTGGTGCCATTCTCAACAGCTCAGAGTTTGAAGCAACTGGAAAAAATGATTATAAATGGTTGTAAAATGATTGAAGAAATTGTAATAGACATGGGAGATGAAGTAAAGGATAAGATTGTTTTTGACAAACTGATTACTTTGGAATTTCATTGTTTGCCAAGCCTTACAAGCTTTTGCAAGGGGGACTTCACAATTGAATTTCCATCTTTGAGACAAGTATTTGTGATGAAATGCTTAAAGATGATGAGCTTTTCACGGGGAGTCTTGAGCACACCAAAGCTACAAAGACTAGAATTGAAAGAAGTGGACTGCGGTGATGATGATTATGATTGGTTTTGGGAAAGAGATGACGATGACGATGACAATGATGAATTGATTTTGGAAAGCGAGGAAGGTGACCTTAATACCAGCATACAACAGTTTTTTGAAGACAGGGTATGTATATTCATTCATCAAATTTTCTCAACGTCTTTAAGCTTGTTGTTAGGGGGTTTTCTCCCTTCTAAGTCTAGAATAGTTGTGATATACATGAGCTAAAGTTAGTCTTAACCCCACAAGGGTATTTTTAAAGACAAAGCCGTGAGTTCAATCAATACTTCGTGGGTGGCGGTGACCTCAGTCAAAAGCTTATATTTTCTTTTTGCTAAAACCCTCATTCCATATATAATTGGACTGAGTTACGTGGCCTTCTAAAACAAAACAAAACAAATAATAATAATCCTTCTTTAATTTGGTCCACAAAACATCAACCCTAAACTGGATTATAATTATTGATCATCTTCCTTCATATAGTGTTTTGAGGTCACGTTCTTGGAATACTAGCTTGAATAAGACTGGTGTCAATGTCATTGTCCTTCAAGTACCGATGATGAGGGCCTGCTACTTGTTATTGCAATCTTCATTGTTCTGCTTTTATCCTTCCTTATATGACTCATGTTATTTCATTTTCATTTGTGGTCAAAAGTTGGGTATGTGACCTTGTGCATTTATGCAATTACTTGTTATTAGCTGTCGAATTTCTACTTTTTGTACCAACTGTATTATTAAATCATCTTGCTTCAAGTATTTTCATCAAAAACATTTCTCTCTAGTATGACTATTAAAGGTATAAATCATAGGTTTTTCTTTATAGTTCTGGAAGCAAAATTTGCCTCTTAAGACTTTTTCTTTTCTTTTTTTTTTTTCTTTTTTAACCCTATAAAGATTTCGACACAAATGTTAGGGAAATTATCTGTTTAGTCCCTAAATCTTTTTTGAAAATACATCATTTTATTCTTTCTAATAGTCAATCGTTTGTTAAGCTAGACAATTTCCAAGGGTATTTTTCTTTTAAAAGACAATATTCATTAAAAATGCACATTTAATAAAAGTAAATGATTAATACCTACAAAACAAATCCAAATATGATGCAAACATCAGGGATGACGTAAGGCGATTCCTAAAAATAAAATAAAAATAGACTGCTCTGCCTGCTTAGTATGAAAATGGCTAGAGTTCTAAAATTCGAAGTGATTTGTGATTTTAGAAGAAAATGGCGGAAGAAATTCAATTCTTTAAGCTGAAGACCGGAGCTGAGATTCCATCGGTTGGGTTGGGCACGTGGTATGCTGCTCCTGGTATCATCGGTGACGCCGTTTCTACTGCCGTTAAGGTACTAGTTTGTTAATTTAATTTAGAAGTCAGAAATCTTAGTGAAGCAGAATTGTTTTGTATAATCAATTGATTCTAATTTTGAGATTTCTATATGTGTTAATGTAGGTCGGATACAGGCACATTGATTGTGCTCCACTTCATGGGAACGAGAAGGAGGTAAATTCTATAGTTTCCATTACTTGGATTTATTTGTAAATTTCTAGTGAAGAGATTCCTGGAATTTGACTTTTTTTTAGCAATTAAAAATTCAACAATTTGAGATTGTCACTCTGCATTGCTCTTTGATAATTGATCCTGGACTCTGATAGTTGTGCTTTACTTCAGATATTTCCAAGGGGTCTGTAGTGTCTGATAAGAATGTTTTTGGTTGAATTGAGCCTAGTCAATACTTACTAAATCGATCGTGAATGTGATAGGCCTACTCTAGGAATGTGTTTATTATGTCTGCTATTAGAATTCAGGGAATTGGTTTTCCTCCATTATATCATGCTCTCTGTGAGAAATAGTTCATTCATCTTCTGATTTTTAGTTTATTTTCTATTTATGCAGATTGGTTGTGCATTGAAAAAGTTGTTGGATGACGGTGTAGTGAAACGTGAGGATTTATGGATCACCTCCAAACTATGGTTGTTCTTCTTTCTTTGTTTTAGCTTCGCATTATTTTAGTACTAACCACTGTAAATTTAAATTTCAATGCATTATTCATATGCGGTGCTCGTTAAATAACATTGTTTGTTTTTATTATTTTTTTAATTTAATTGAAACTTCAATGTCCTGTAGGTGTACTGATCACTTGCCGGAAGATGTACCAAGGGCACTGGATAGAACTTTGCAGGACTTGCAACTGGACTATTTGGATCTGTATCTTGTATGTATATCACTTTCAAGCTTGCCTTTATACTTGATATGTTAAATTATTCATCAAATTTATGTTTAATTACTTTAACTCTCTCAATTTGTCCCTGAACTCAACTGGGTTAAATTATATCATTATATAATTTAAAACAAATTTGAAAAATCGGCATGTGGGAGCCACATTGGTGTTTTTCACTGTTATTTTCATAGTCTCTGCGCCAAATACTGTTGTTTTTTTGTTCGTAAATGTGGAAATTTTCTTTTGAAGATCCATTGGCCTGTCAGTATGAAAAAAGGATCAGATATGAAGAATCCCAAAAACCTCACCCAACCTGACATACCAGGCACATGGAGAGCAATGGAGGCACTCTATGATTCTGGCAAGGCTCGAGCTATTGGAGTGAGTAATTTCTCTATAAAGAAGCTTGGTGATCTATTAGACATAGCACGCGTGCCTCCTGCTGTTAATCAGGTGGAATGCCACCCTTCTTGGAAGCAGACGAAGCTACATGCATTCTGTAAATCCAAGGAGGTTCACCTATCTGTAAGTATGCTGTTCTTAAGCAGTTCATAGTTCTTATGTTGTTATTTTGAGGGAACATTCTCATTCTAAAAGTCTCTTGCACAATGAGAAGTTATTGCAAGTGCTTTGACGACAAAGGTTGCAGGTGGACTGTTTTCATTGTCTGCTTATCAGTTGATAATGTAAGACCGAGTATGATGAATTTTTCTTCTCTCAGGGATATTCATCACTAGGTTCCCCTTCTGACAAACACGACATAGAGGTTCTTGAAGATCCAATTCTCAATATGGTTGCACAGAAGTTAGGCAAGTCTCCTGAACAAGTGGCTCTTCGTTGGGGACTGCAAATGGGTCACAGTGTACTGACTAAGAGCACAAAGGAGGCCAGGTTGAAGAAAAATTATGATGTTTTTGGTTGGTACATACCCGAATACTTATTAGCCAAGCTTTCTGAAATTGTTCAGGCAAGTAGTTTTTTTCTTTCGTCACTTACTTTGTGTGTACTTCACTTTGTACGGGATTGAAGGATTTTTATTTTATTTTATTTCTGTGAAGATTCGTTCGATAGTATTTGCAATGAGTCCATAAGATGCACCAAATAGCTTCTTGCTGTTTATCTTTCAGTTTCGTTAATTCTTAGATCAACATTTTTCAATATATTATCTTAACATGTTTTCTTTTCGTCACTTACATTATAGTGATAGTTTGGTCTTACAGAATTATTATCAAGTATAGAAAAGGTTCTTTTTAGCTTAGATGATCAAATTTGTTGTTTTAAATCATGCAGGAGAGGTTATTTAAAGGTACTTTCTTTGTACATGAGAACTTCGGTGCATACAAGACCCTTGAAGAACTCTGGGATGGTGAAATATGAACTGATTCATATGATTTAGCTGGCAATGTCTTACATATATTACTTGCAAGTTGCTATAGTGCTATTGGAGTAAATATTTTCTCCCTCTGTTGCTGTTAAGTGTAGAGTAAATAAAAAAAATTACAGGGATTTTCATAGTTGAGATATATTAGGAAGTACTTTTGGCATTGCCGGCAGCATTCTTGAATTAAAAATAAATTATGGATTTTGGCTTAGAATAGATAGATTTTTTTATTTTTATTTTTATTTTTATTTTTATTTTTATTTTTTTTTTTGAAGGCCATTGAAGAAACATTTACCAGATAATCTTTAAAAAATTGTTTGGATCAGAAATATATTCGAATTGTTCTTTAGAAGAACAAACATCTCCCAAAATAGAATAATTACCAATTAGGTCCTAGATTTTTTTTTTTTTTTTTAAATTCCAAGTTATTTACAACTTTTATAAAAGTGACCAAATCCTCACATTTTTCCTTGGTGCCAAATTAGTCCCTCTGTTTAAAAGTGAGCAAATTTGTTCCTTTAACGGTTTAACGATGTTCAATATAACAATTGACTTCAAAATTTTTAGTTAAAGTATGTAAATATATTTTATTTTTCAAATTAAAACAAAGTTGTTTTGTTTTTGTGCATTAAATTCACCATTATAATTATAACAAAATCCGAAAATATTATTAATGAAAAACCATTTGTACTTTTTTTAATTAAAATTTTCTAAAAAAATATAAAAATATAAAAATATTTTAATAAGACAATGTCAATTATACACTTAGTTACCATTCATTCCTAATTTAGTCTTTTATTATTTTTATATAATTGTGTTTTTTTTTTTTTTTTTGTGTTAATATTATACAAGTGCTATTGTCAAAATTATTCAAAAATCAAAACCCATAAATAAAAAAAAAAAAAACAAAAAAAAACAAAAATATACGTGTAAAAAAAAAGGGTAATTATCTTGGTGGTCATCGACTTATGCCACCACTATCAAAATGGCCATCATATGGGGAATCGGTTTAGAAATGACCATTTTTAGCAAACAATGTTACACTTGACCATTTCGTTATAATACCGTTAACTTTTTATAAGAATGTTACACTAATGACCATCGATTTGTTCATTTGGTATTAAAATAGCCATTATAATCATTTTTCTCCAAAATTACTCTGGTGGTCATCCATTTCGTCAATTGGTATCAAAATAGTCATTGTAATTGTCCCACTTTTTCTAAAACATGTGTATTGACCATCCATTTGGTTAATTGATATCAAAACAATCTTATATGTACAACTATATTTTATTAGAAAAATAGAGTAATCAATCATTAAAAATAAAATTTCATTCAATAGAGAAAATGAAGAATTCATTTGATTTAATATAATTTCAGTCACATACACATCAAATACTACTTGTCAAACTACACAAGTATACCAAAATCCCCTACACAAGTATACCAACTTGTTCCTTTTAATCTGAAAACTGTTCAAAAACAATACCCGATTGCACCATATTCAAAACCACACAAAAGATTGCCAACCAAATTTCATGGTACCTAAAATAACTACCAACATTGACAAAAGGCAGTGCACTTTCAGTTAAACAAAAAACATTGCCAATTTCGGTTCAACTTAAAAAGATAAAAATAAGTAATAAATGTCTTCATTTTTTTTTAGAAAATTAAGGTTACAAAATCTAAAAATTCTAAAAAATTTATTTGAGATAAGTTGAAAAGAAATATATATATATATATATATATATATATATATGATCAGGATCATCTGCTATACTGATATTTTTCCTGATCCAAAACACTTGAGAATAGGACTTTGTATTTAAATGAAATAAATAAAAGAAATAAATGACATCCATTGATTACACATGTCAAGAGATCTATTTAGGACAGAACAAAAATCAACTCAGTAGAGGATCCAAATTCATATATATATATATATATATATATATGTGTGTTTGAGATATGCTATACATATATACACACACTAAATATAATTATTTGTTTCAAAAAACAAAAGAAAAAATTGATTTTCAAAAAATATCTAAAATAAATTAAGTCATCCCCTTATTTACCAAAATGTCACTTATTGGATGGAATTTGATGGAATGGATATTAGTGTAGCATTGTTTGTCAAAAATGGTCATTTTTAAACTAATCCCCCATATGGTGGCCATTTTGATAGTATCGATGGCCACCAGGGTAATTACCCAAAAAAAAAAAAAAACTATGCATGTGTTATTATTATATTGTTTAAGAGTAAAGTATAATTTTAACTCTACACAGTTAAAATTGACTGACAGAACTTAGTTAGAGGGATTAATTTGGCAATTGGGAAAAATATAAGGATCAATTTGATCACTTTCATAAAAGTCGTAAACAACTTGGAATTTAAATAATAATAATAATAATTCCAGGGCCTAATTGGTATTTGCCCCCAAAACATTGATGTTTTTTTTTTTTTTCTTTTTCAAAATATTCAATATCTGAAAAACATATCAAGCTATCATAAATTGTTCCATTTTCAAACGTCAACATTCTGATATTCATAATTCATTAACTAATCCGGTAAAGAAGACAAAGTAAAGAGCCGAAAAGATGATACAAAAACAAGCAGGTCCAACCAGGCCGGCCCAATTTTCAATCACAAATCACAGTCGACGCATTGCTTTCAATTTTTCAAAGTCGTCTTTGTTGTCGAGACAGGTATGTCTACTTCAATATAAAAAGAATCAATAAAACGACATCGTCTAGTTTTTCAAACGTCACGGAGGACATAAACCAAGACGAGCACGTGTCGATAAACAAGATCACGTATCTATTTTTCCTTTTTCATTCTCTTTCGCTTTTCTTCGTTGTCTCTCACTTTACTCTTTTATGGATAACCAGTCTGGATGTTTGTACGCACTGTTCCATTCACTTCGACATTTTCAAGTTTCTCAAAATTGGCCACAGCTATTCGACACTTTGAATTGAACACCGGAGCTAAAATCCCTTCCTTTGGTTTAGGCACGTGGCAGGCTGCTCCTGGTGTCGTCGCCGACGCCGTTACTACTGCTATCAATTGGCAGTAGGATTTTCGGCTTCGATTGGCAAGCAAAAAGAATGAATCTCAAAGTGTCTACTTCAAATTAATTGCTTGGTTTGATTCTGGAAATCGGTTGATTAGGCTTGTTAGAGTGCTGTGTAATGTTATAGGATCGTAATTATCTGATGCATTTCAAGTATAAAAATGAGAGTTTTGTTTTATGATTTTCAGGTAGTTATTTCTTTTTAAAGATGATTCAGCACCGGAAGATGTACCAGAGGGGTTGGAAGAACTCTGCAGGACTTGCAGATTGATTACCTTGATTTTTTTTTTTTTTTTTTTTTTATTTTGGGTCTAATGACACAATTAACTATCCTAAGTTCAGGTATAATTGCATGCATATGGAACTTTACCCATAATTACACAAACATCCTTTGCTATTAGTTAACTTCCGTTAACTCTAACTATTGACCACAATTTTAACCAACAATGATTAAAGTGCCCTAGTTACCTGTTTTGTTATTTAAATTAATAATTAAACATAAAAGACAGAAAAAAAATTTTCTTTCATTTTCTCAACCCCCAAACACAATCCAAAAATAAATTTAACAAACAAAACCAAAACTCAATCCCACAATTCAAAACCAAAACTCAAATCTTCAAACAACAACCAAAAATCAAATCCACAAATAGAAATTCAAATCCATCAATCCCACAACTAATTAACCACATCTATTTTTTTTATAAAAAAAAAAAAAGAACTTTAACTTTCTATGTTGAAGTTCTAATTTTTTTTTTAATGAATGTGGTTAACTGATTGTGATATTGATAGATTTAAGTTTTTATTTGTAGATTTGATTTTTGGTTGTTGTTTGAGGATTTGAATTTTAGTTTTGATTTGTGGGATTGAGCTTTGGTTTTTGTTTGTTAAGTTTATTTTTAGATTGTGTTTGGGGGTTAAGAAAATGAAAGAGAAAAAAAATGATTGATTTTTTTTTTTGTTTTCTTTGCCTTTTCTGTTTCGTTTTTAATTATTAATTTAAATAATAAAATAGGTAACTAGGGGCACTTTAGTCATTGTGGATTAAAATTGTGGTCATCGGTTAGAGTTAAGGGAAGTCAACTAACGGTAGGGGACGTTTATGTAATTATTGGTAAACGATCCATATGCATGCAATTATGCCTAAAATTAGGGTACGTTTGTGCAATTAGTCCTTTAATAAAATTAAATAATTAAATAACCAAAAAAAACAAATCCAAAAATGATGCAAACGTCAGGGATGACGTAAGGCTATTCCAAAAAATAAAATAAAAATAGACTGCTCCGCCTGCTTTTAGTATGAAAATATCTATAGTTAAAATTCGAAGTGTTTTGTGATTCTTTAAACTGAAGAAAATGGCGGAAGAAATTCGATTCTTTAAGCTGAAGACCGGAGCTGAGATTCCATCGGTTGGGCTGGGCACGTGGTCCGCTGCTCCTGCTGTCGTCGGTGATGCCATTTCTACTGCCGTTAAGGTACTAGTTTGTTAATTTAATTTAGAAGTCAGAAATCTTAGTGAAGCAGAATCGTTTTGTATAACCAATTGATTCTAATTTTGAGATTTCTATATGTGTTAATGTAGGTCGGATACAGGCACATTGATTGTGCTCCACTTTATGGGAACGAGAAGGAGGTAAATTCTATAGTTTCCATTACTTGGATTTACTTATAAATTTCTAGTGAAGAGATTCCTGGAATTTGACTTTTTTTTAGCCATTAAAAATTCAACAATTTGAGATTGTCACTCTGCATTGCTCTTTGATAATTGATCCTGGACTCTGATAGTTGTGCTTTACTTCAGATATTTCCAAGGGGTCTGTAGTGTCTGATAAGAATGTTTTTGGTTGAATTGAGCCTAGTCAATACTTACTAAATCGATCGTGAATGTGATAGGCCTACTCTAGGAATGTGTTTATTATGTCTGCTATTAGAATTCAGGGAATTGGTTTTCCTCCATTATATCATGCTCTCTGTGAGAAATAGTTCATTCATCTTCTGATTTTTAGTTTATTTTCTATTTATGCAGATTGGTTGTGCATTGAAAAAGTTGTTGGATGACGGTGTAGTGAAACGTGAGGATTTATGGATCACCTCCAAACTATGGTTGTTCTTCTTTCTTTGTTTTTGCTTCGCATTATTTTAGTACTAACCACTTTAAATTTAAATTTCAATGCATTATTCATATGCGCTGCTCGTTAAATAACATTGTTTATTATTAGTATTTTTTTTAATTTAATTGAAACTACAATGACCTGTAGGTGTACTGATCACTTGCCGGAAGATGTACCAAAGGCAGTGGATAGAACCTTGCAGGACTTGCAACTGGACTATTTGGATCTGTATCTTGTATGTATATCACTTTCAAGCTTGCCTTTATACTTGATATGTTAAATTATTCATCAAATTTATGTTTAATTACTTAAACTCACTCAATTTGTGATGTAGCGGAAGCTCTGTCGAGAAAAACCTGTGTAAAACGATTAGAAACAACCTACTAAAGTTCCGTTGATTTACACACAAATACCGGAAAGTTAGGCTTCAATTCGTTGATTCACGATGAATACCGAAATTGGAGTATTTAGAGAAAACTCTAAAATTTTATAAATCAAAAGCCCCTTGGCCAATTCGGCCTACATCTTTATTTAAAGCAAAACAAATCCTAAACCTAATCGAATTCCTTGGAAAGCAAGAAAACGACTTAAAAACGGAAATTTACCAAAAAAAAAGGCAAAAACGAAATTAAAGCAAAAACTAATTCTACTGAGAATCCTAAACACTCCAGAATTGACGGAAGTCGATTCGGAATTGGAAAACTCAAATTATTGCGAAAAAGAAACTTTCATAAAATGGCAAAAACTGCAACTTCGAGGCCTAAACGACGGAATTTGCCTAAAAAAGGACGTGCTTACGCAGCAAAGCTACGTAGTAGTTTCGGAAACACCGAAACGCATCAGCTGTCAAAATTTCAAGTCATTCTGATTCCGTCGCCCGGGTTTGGTCTTACTTGGATTGTTTCAAATCCCACCCCTCCAAATAATCTAATACCAGTTGATCTGCCGCATCAATTTGTCTCTGAACTCAACTGGGTTAAATTATATAATTACGTAATTTAAAACAAATTTGAAAAATCAGCATGTGGGAGTCACATTGGTGTTTCTCTTTGTTATTTTCAGAGTCTCTTTGCCAAATATTGTTGTTTCTTTGTTAGTAAATGCGTAAATTTTCTTTTGAAGATCCATTGGCCAGTCAGCCTGAAAAAAGGATCAGATGTGAATCCTGAAAACCTTACCCAACCTGACATACCAGGAACATGGAGAGCAATGGAGGCACTCTATGATTCTGGCAAGGCTCGAGCTATTGGAGTGAGTAATTTCTCTATAAAGAAGCTTGGTGATCTATTAGACATAGCACGCGTGCCTCCTGCTGTTAATCAGGTGGAATGCCACCCTTCTTGGAAGCAGAAGAAGCTACATGCATTCTGTAAATCCAAGGAGGTTCACCTATCTGTAAGTATGCTGTTCTTAAGCAGTTCATAGTTCTTATAGAGTTATTTTGAGGGAACATTCTCATTTTAAATGTCTCATGCACAATGAGAAGTTACTGTAAGTGCTTTGATGACAAAGGTTGCATGTTGACTGCTTTCATTGTCTCCCTATCAGTTAATAATGTAAGACCAAGTATGATGAATTTTTCTTCTTTCAGGGATATTCGCCATTGGGTTCCCCTTCTTACAAACGCACAATCGAGGTTCTTAAAGATCCAACTCTCAATATGGTTGCACAGACGTTGGGCAAATCTCCTGCACAAGTGGCTATTCGTTGGGGACTGCAAATGGGTCACAGTGTACTGCCTAAGAGCACAAATGAAGCCAGGTTGAAGGAAAATTATGATGTTTTTGGATGGTACATACCCGAAGACTTATTAGCCAAGCTTTCTGAAATTGATCAGGCAAGTAGTTTTTTTCTTTCATCACTTACTTTGTCTTTGTGCGTACTTCATTTTATTTTATTTATGTGAAGCTTCGTATGATAGTATCTGTAGTGACTTTAAGTGAGTCCATAAGATGCACCGCATAGCTTCTTGTTGTTTATCTTTCATTTTCAATATATTACCTCAGCATGTTTCCTTTTGGTCTGACGGAATTATTATCAAGTATAGAAATGGTTCTTTTTAGCTTAGATGATCTAATTTGTTGTTTTAAGTCGTGCAGGAGAGGTTAGTTAAGGGTACTTATTTTGTACATGAGAACTTTGGGGCATACAGGACCCTTGAAGAACTCTGGGATGGTGAAATATGAACTGATTCATATGAGTTAGCCGGCAATGTTTTACATATATTACTTGCAAGTTGCTATAGTGCTATTGGAGTAAATATTTTCTCTTTCTTTGCTGTTAAGTGTAGAGTAAATAATGTAATAGCACAACGACAGTTGGTGATTAGTGTGAACTCAAAGAAGAACAAACATCTTCTTTCAAAAAATTGTTTGTATCTATTTTTCCTTTTTTTTTTCATTCTCTTTCGTTTTTCTCGTTGTCTCTTACTTAACTCTTATGGATACTGCTATTAATAACCAGTCTGGATGTTTGCTATTCGACACTTTGAATCGAACACCGGAGCTAAAATCCCTTCCTTCGGTTTAGGCACGTGGCAAGCTGCTCCTGGTGTCGTCACCGACGCTGTTACTACTGCTATCAAGGTGATTTTTTGATTTCAATTTGTTGTACCAACTGAACTAAAGCCGCATCTAAAATGGAAAATAAGATGGCTGACAAGATCCTGTCTATTGATGCATCAGTTTCTGAATCTTCTAGGGAGTTTTTACGAAGATACGGTCAATTACTGAAATATTAGTAGGTGTTATGAGTCTTATGGCACATGCAACATAAGACTAATCTAAACACCAATGATCTGAACGGGGAGGCTATGTAGGTTTCTATAATACTTAAATGTCATTTTGAACTTGTAGCGGATTATGAAAATCAAAAAAGAGGAATACAAAATTGATCAGTAAACACAAAAACCAGATTCAAAAGAACAAGGAAAATGTTGTGAAGAACTAAATGACAATCAAATAGCTGAATTGAAGCACAGTAGCACACATATCACAGTCAAAAAAGCATGAACAAGATAAATAAAATGATTAGTTAGTAAACTGTTTCAATACATGCATCAGATTACACGTAACATAAGCTTTGACAAAAAATAAAGTAGTATCCTCCATGTCAAGTTTTAGCATCCTGAAAAGTACATTCTTAGAAATCCCATGAACATAAATCCACTTGACTGGTAATAATTCAACAACCAAACTCTTTTGATGCACAAATTGAAATCCTAATGACACAATTAGCTACCCTTGAAGTGCTTTCTACAGGAAGATATGGAATTTTAAGAAACAGAAAGATTTGCCACAAAGAAAGATGCTAAATTAAGTGTCACCCACATGACATTACTTGAATTTGTTTAAGAAACTTTCTTGCAGTTCCACCATTCCACCCAAGATATCTTTAGACATTGTTGCAAAAACATCCCAATTTCATTTCCGCTTTCCAACTTTCTGATTTTGATTCTCCTGGCTTCTATCTCAACGATTGCATTGCACGATACATTTGAATATGAGTCCTTGCCATAACACATACTTAGCTTAAATAAACTAAAACTTGGTATTGAGGACTGAGGAAACACCTCTCACAACTTGGCAAACAATGTATTAAAAAAAACAAGTATCAAAACGCAATCAGTCAACAGAACAAGTCTCTTCTACCAGAAATTTTGCCTAGTGAAACCATTAATTTGGCCTCTAAATCAATTCTATCTGATCACAGAACTTCCAATGCCAAAATCACAACTATCAAAACGCAATCAGTCACACTTTTCTTCTTCTTCTTTTTCTTCTTCTCTTTCTAAAATAAGACGAACCTAGATTCTAGATTCTGTTGACAATAATACCATGTGTGTCCTGAATCTATCTTCAAACAATCTACTCAACAAACAACAATAACAGCGACGAAACCGAAAACCGAACAAACAAAGCAATTCACAAGCAAAATTGAAAATGAGAGACAAGTAAATAGAAATAAAAGAAAAATAAAATTACCAGAAAGCAGTGTAGCCAGAGAATCCAGAGGCAGAGACCATGAATCCAACAGAAGCAGCCGCGAACGCACATTGTCCAATCCTCAGCACCAGCCCACTCACTGTCCCTGCCTCCCTGGACTCCCTATCAACTCCTTCATTTCTCTTCCTCTCTCTCACTCTCTCTCTCCCCCCAAAATGAAACCCTAGATTGAACCCTGCTCTCCACAAACCCAAATCACCTCCATTTCATTCTCTCTATCAAGACCCAGAAATGAATATCAATCTACCAAGGAGGGTTTTCAGCTCTGGAGAGATTTTGGGGTTGAAATTTTCATCGATTCATCATCAAAAAGGTTTGTTAAAAAAAATAAAAATCCATCCAACCGTTTTAGCTTTAACTTAAAGAAAAACTAAAATTAATTGAGAGTTTCTTTAATCAGAGTATTAATAATCTTGTTTTTATTATTTAATTTCTAGTTTAATTAATTAAATATATCATTACACCATATTGCTATTTTTAATTGGACCGCACCGTTTGAAACAGAAGAGAATGATTAATTTTATGTATTTTTAAGTTCTTGCTTCCTTGCCTCATGTTAAAGTCTATATACCTTTTTATATCAATGTTTTAGGATCTGCACGTCACTTTGCTTTAGCTTTTTTTTTTTTTTTTTTTTTTGTTTTCTTTTTTTATTTTATTTTAATAAAAGGACTTGATTTAATAAAAATATTAAATATATCAATCCTACCATTTAAAAATTTATTTAAGTGAAATTGTGAGAGTGACTCTGTCTTTTTAGGGTGCGTTTGGTACGCAGGACAGGACGGGACGGAACAACTTTCTCTTGTCCCGCGTTTGGTGCTCTATTAGTATAGGACGGGACGGGACTAGGTGGGACAAAAACCCAAAAACTTGTCCCATCCAAATAGGTCGGCTAGACTTGTCCTATGCATGGGACAAGTGTGGAAAAGACATATTTGCCCTCAAATCTTGTAAAAATCACAAAAATACCAACTATAAAATAAAACTAACCCCATTTGCACACCTCTCTCTCTCTCTCTCTCTCTCTCTCTCTCTCTCTCTCTCTCTCTTTTGGTCGTCGGCGAGAAGCGAAGACCTCATTCTCTCCTGCTTGTCTCTCTCTCCGTTCGACCTTCGATTTTGGAGGTGGTGGCTTTTGTTGATTTCGATTTTGAGAAATCGATTTAGGGTTCTCCATTTGGGGGTTCGTCGGCGAGGTTTGTCAGGGTTCGTCAGCGAGGCTTGTAGGGGTTCTTCGGCATCGGTTGGTGGAGGTTTGTGGGGGTTCATTGTCGGCGGCTGATGGTTTGATTGAAGCCGGTGGTTTTTTTTTTTTTTTTTTTCCAGATTTTGTGTATATAATTTGTGTATATAATTTTTTTCAAATTGAAGCCGGCTGGTGGTTTTTATTTTTTAGATTTTTTTTTTCTTCAGAATTTGTGTATATATTTTGATTATAGATTAATGAAGAAGAGGTTTGATAAAGTTTTGGGAAACTATCAAAAACTCCCCTCTAGTTTAGGTTATTAGCCAAAAACCACTCTCTAGTTTCGTTATTAGCTAAAAATCCCCTTGGATGCTTTAAATTTTTGTATTTTGATATATATATATATATTTTTTGTATTCTGGTTGAGATATATATTTTTTATTTGTTTTTGTATTCCAGTGGAGATATATATCTCCACTGGATGAAAAAAATATATCAAAATACAAAAATTTAAAGCATGAAAGGAGGTTTTTGACTAATAACGGAACTAGATTATGTTTTTTGACCAATAATCCAAACTAGAGGAGAGTTTTTGATAGTTTCCCTAAAGTTTTGGATGTGTTTGAATCTAATTATTGGTATGATGAAGTTTTAATTTTTAAGTAAAAAAAAGGTTGATCTCCCAGTAAAAAAAATGGTTGAAACAAATATTGGTGGAGATTGGATCTTCACCTCAATTATATATATATATATATATATATATATATATACATATATACATTTTTCATTTTTCAGTTTGTGTTTTTTTTTTTTGGTAAATTCTATTTAATTTTCACCATCCATCAAGAATATGAATGGTGGAGATAAATTTATTTTTTTTCTTTTCAGTTTCTTAAATTGCATTATTTTTAACTTCATGAACATCTTAAATATTTAATATTTGAAAATTTATTAATTTGATCCCTACTATCCATTTTAAATAATCTTATAAAATTATTAATTAAAAATATTTTTCAATCATAATAGAGGTATTTTGGTCATTTGAACCTCTTGTCCTATCCTATTCCAGTCATACCAAACGTATAATAGTACAATCTACTATTCTGTCCTAGGCATACCAAATACAATACAGAACAATATATCATGTCCTATCCTGTCCCGTCCCACCTCACTTTGTCTTGTCCCATGTCCCCTGCCAAATGCACCCTTAAAAACAATTATTTCTTTTAAAGCTTTTTATGGCTATGAGTGGAATGGGTGCTAGAAATATTCATGTGAAGTAACGACCATTGTATATCAGTGGTCTCGTTAATGTTGTGCTGAGACATCTTAGCTTTTCGAATTCGTGATGTGAAGAAATGAGAAAATGAATAGCTAGGATTGGATAACCGTAGTGGTTCAGAGAATAGCAGATTAGGACATTCACGATTCTTGACACGACAGCTATGGAGTCAAAATATGGCCTGATTTGACGTGGCTAGAGTATGGTGGGTCCTACCTACGGTGGTGATGATGTCTTTTAAGAAATGGCAAATGATCAATATGATATCAAGGAATTTGTCTTTAGTGAAATCTTGATCATTAACCATAAGATGGTTTGCCTCGGTGGTCCAAGGCTTGGGTATAAATACCAAGTCCTTGGTTCTACTCCTGGCAATTATATTATAGACAGCCCTCAGGATGTTTAACTCTGTTGATGGAAGAATGAATATAGGGTTAACGTTAACGGTTCGAATCCTACCCATCCAGGGACGAATTTTGATTTTAACCGTTTACATCCTTGTAGGGCCAGGGATGTGGGCGGGAGTTCCTTATTTGTCCTACCCCACGATCCAATATACAGGCCGCGGCGAGTCACGCAGTTATATTATAGACAGCCCTCAGGACGTTTAACTCTGTTGATGGAAGAATGAATATAGGGTTAACGTCAACGGTTCGAATCCTACCCATCCAGGGACGAATTCTGATTTTAACCGTTTACATCCTTGTAGGGCCAGGGATGTGGGCGGGAGTTCCCTATTTGTCCTACCCCACGATCCAATATACAGGCCGCGGCGAGTCACGCAGTTAGAGAGGACAAACTGATGGGTGCCTGAACGAAATCCGGGATCCTCAATACAATATATATATATATATATATATATATATATATATATTGATCGTTGGATTTGCATCGGCATCTGGGATGTAGAGTGTAGACATACCCCACGAAAGTAGTGAATCACGGGCACATCGAGAAGTGATATCAAACTTACGTTAGTTAAAATATTATTATATTCTCTTGAACACGAAATTGAGCCTACAAGGTGATCACTTTTATAATGCATGTAGAGATTTTTGAGTTCAATATTTATTTCATCCCCACCTCTTGTGATTTTCGACTTTGAGTATATATTTTTGTAAGGAACGAATTACACCCACCTCCCTTGAGGTTTGCTAAAATACAGATGAAAACGACTTTATCATTAACTAACACTCACCTCCCCTCCCGTCAGTCAACGTCCGTTACATTTACCCTTTGACCTTGTCGGACCGTATAAAAGTCCAAAATACCCCTAAGTATGTCTATTTACTTTTATAACCCCAGAAAAAGACAAAAACTAAAAAAAAATTCAAATTACAAATAAAATAAAATAAAAGGAAATTTATTAATTAAATTGTTTAATAAATATTTAATAATGTTTTTTTTTCAATAGAGATTAATTGAAAAAAACTATTTTTTTTTAAGAAGATTAATAATGTTTTTAAAAAATTTTATAAAGATTCAAAATTTTTAAAAAATGATTTTTTTTTAAAAAAATGCTGGCCAATCTATTTTTTTTAAAATATATATATATTTAAAAAATTTAATAAAAATAGAGATTGAAATAAAAAAAATAAAATAATAATATTAAAAATATAAATAAAGACCAGATCTCGTCTTATTCTTCCCAAGAGAAAAAATTAAAGGAAAAATTTTGAAATAAAATTTTTTCTTCTTCAGTTAACATTAATAAGTAACAACATCAATTAAACAATTTTTTTTTTTTTTTAATAAATAAATAACTTGGTTCTTATTTGGTCTAGAAACATCAACACCAGTTTCCTTCCCAGAACGTCAACACCAGAACATCCCAGTTTCCTTCTTATTTGGTCATCATCACCATTTTTTTCCTTAGTAAGAATTATCATCAATTACAAAGTGAGAAAATCAAACACCACAATCATTCCTAATCTTCATCAATTTAACAAAAAACAAAATTTTTTTAAACAAAATTCACCGTACAGTGTTCTAGATCAACACTAGAAAACCACACTCAAACCCACACCCACCACAACGGCGTTGGTCTCCCCGCCAGCAGGCACCACAAACCCAACCACCACCCACCACTGACTCAAATTTAACCATCCTTTCTCTTTTCTCTCTAAAACTCACTCAAAAGTCAAACTCACAAACACCACCACCATCCAAACATAACCAGAAATCAATTATCCAAAATCCAATCACCACCATCACCAATAAATACGAAAAAAAACATTTGGGGATGGAGCTTCATATCCAGAAAAAGGAAGATACCAGATCCAATGTCTGATCCTCCGCGTGTGAAGGTGTGGTGGTCGACTTGTTAGGAACGAGTCGGCGAGTGGCCATGACGAAGTGGGTGGTGGCTCTAGCTTGTGTGAAGACTACCGCGGAGATAGGTAGTTGGAAGGGAAGGATTCGTGTGACCAGAAACCATACTCATCCATCTACAAAACTAAAACCCAAACCCACCACTATCCATATCAATCACCAAACCCAGAAACCCCATAGACCACCAAACGTCATTCCCTCACCTCACCGTGGCGGCCACCTCTCTGTCGAGGGAAAAGAGAAAGGGACCAGCAGTGAGCGGCGGGAAGAAGGAGATCGGGCACCGATCTCCTCGGTCGAGAGAAGGTCTGTGCTTGTAGGGGTGGAGATTGGTATGATTTCGGTGGATTTGGTGTTTGAGAGATGGTGGTGGCGGCGGCTAGGGTTTGGGTTATGGAGAAGATAGTGATTGGTAGAAGATGATAAAGAAGATAAAATTTGGGTTTTAAATATTTTGCCTTTGTGTATATATATATATATATTTGTATATCAATATATTTTCTTTTTTATTTTCCTTTTGTATAATAATTGTATCAGTGTTTTTTCTTTTATAATCTGACGTGTACAATACATAAGTTATGAAAGGACGAAATTACCCTTCCTCACAAGGTCCGGTTAGATTAGACAGACGTTGACTGAAGGGAGGGGAGATAAGTGTTAGTTAATGATAAAATCGTTTTCATCTGTATTTTAGCAAATCTCAAGGGAGGTGGGTGTAATTTGTTCTTAAAAGAATAAAATATCTTCAAGTGATATACAGTATTCTTATTAGGAAGTACTTTTGACATTGCCGGCAGCATTTTTGAATTAAAAATAAATTATGGATTTCGGCTTAAAATAGATAGAAAGATTAAAAAAAAAAAAAAAAAAAACATTTTTTTAAGAAAAAAAAATTGATAATTTAAAAAATAAAAAATAAAAAAATGGTTAGTTAATTAATTAAGTTCTATTTATGATAAAATCTCTAACCATTTAAATTTAAAAAATGGTTAGTTAATTAATTTTATTATAATAAAAACCTCAAATATAAGAATTATTATAATAAAATAATTAATTCAGGCTTAATTTAGTCATTTTAAATTTTAAGGCCAGTCAAACAATTAGTCAATGAAAAGCAGGGGAAGTATGTGCAATTTTGGCAAAAATTACATCTAAGTTCAATATTTGTTAAATTGATGGAAAGTTTGTACAATTTGCCCTTTAATAAATAAATAAAAGGTTGTCGCGATCGACCCAGAGATTTCTTCTACCGTTCTACATTTGGGAGGAAATCTCAAGTCTCATGTACCACCAACCTTCACAACCAACCTCCTGTGAAGGTGAAGAATCCATCAAGCATGCTAAGCACGTTGAGTATCAACTATGAAATGGAATAAAGTTCACTCTGTTATGTTAGTTAACGGAAGTTAGTAACAATCAACTGAGTAATGGCTCAGCTGGTGATACATTTTAGACAACGTTAGGTTGTTAGAAAACCATTCAGCTCATGTAAATCGTGTGTGCAAAGAATCACCTGGTAACTATAAATACCAGGATTGTTGATCGGTTTCATTAACACAAAATTTATTGAAAAGTTTCTTTTTCAGAGACTCTGCTCTCCACTCCATTAATGGAGATTTACAAAGCTTTAGTTTCTTCTTCTCTCTGAAGCATTTCATCAAATAGCTTAGTGTTCAATCAAACACTTTTATTGCTTTTTCACCTCCATCAATCATAGATCTCCTCCATGGAACCCCACCTTCAAGTCTCCAACCTCCACAATCTCCACTCGCTCCATCTCTGGTCATCTCCCTCCCTCCTCTTTCCGCCACCACCCTCAAGCACTTTGCTCACTGTTTTCGTTTTGGGTATTTTTTTTTTACACTCTTGTTGACTTTGTTGGGTTAGTTTTCAAGATTTTATGGATCAAGTTGGAGATATGGATGGTGTTAGAGATAGAGTTATTAATGGTAATAACAGTATAATAAGAAATTTAAGATCCATGGATGAGAAGAAATTTGTGATCCATGGATTAAAAACAAAAGCTATCGGTGCATAAATTAAAGATATATTATGGTGATAACACAGGGTGCTTTAGTGCAATTAACCCAATTAAAAATAAATTATGGATTTTGGCTTAGAATAGATAGAAAGATATATATATATATATATATATATATATATATAAATTAAAAAAAAATTAAAAAAAAGTGTGGCTCTGTTGCCAATATCCCTACACCTATTTTTCTTCCTATACCCATATTAAAATATTAAAATTACTAATTTTACTTCTTGCACCCTTCAAAATATCAAAAAAAAAATTGATAAATTTAAATATATATTTTTTCTCATTACACCTATTTTTCTTGTTGCACCCATTTTAGACTTAAATTAATAAATTAAATGTTGAGATCAATCTTTTTCATATTTGAAGAAAATAGAGTCTAGTAAGGGCAGAATCATGAGTGAATTTTCGGCAGTTTTTGTTTTTTTTTTTTTGTTTTAAAAATATTTTCAATCACCAAACAAACATAAAATTTGATCTCTAACAACTCCATGTGAATTCACAACCATTTTTTTTAATGGTTTTTATTTTTAAAAAAAAAATCTGTACACCTAACTTCTTTACTTTTGAAAACCATTTTTTTTTTTTCAATCACAAAAATATAATACAAATTAAAGTAAACATAAAGGTTTATGATATATTGAGCGTTCATGGGTGATGGGTGTAGCCGTGTAGGAAGTAAATTTAAAATTTCAATTATAAAGTCATATAATTAAAGTAAATAAATGTAAGGTATTTTAGAAATTAAAAAGTTTCATTAAAACATAGGTATAGTAAGATATTTCGTGTATAAAATAAAATAAAATAAAATAAAATAAAAAAAAGGGCACCGAAGAAACATTTGCCCATTAATCTTCAAAAAAATTGTTTGGATCAGAAATATAGTTGAATCGTTCTTTAGAAGAACAAACATCTTCTTTCAAAAAATAAAAATAAAAGTAAATAGTGGACAAACATCTCCCAAAATATTTATTTATTTTATTTAAATTTTCAAAATATTAAAAACCTGAAAAACATATCAAGCTATCATAAATTGTTCCATTTTCAAACGTCAATACTCTGGTACTCATATACCAATCAGGTAAAGAAGACAAAGTAGAAGAGCCGAAAAGATGATTAAAAAACCAAGCAAGTCCATCCAGGCCGGCTCAATTTTCAATCACAATTCACAATCGACGCATTGCTTTCAATTTTTTGTCTAATTACGTATAAAAAGAATCCATAAAACGACATCGTCTAATTTTTCAAACGTCACGGAGGACATAAGCCAAGACAACCACGTGTCGATAAACAAGATTACGTATCTATTTTTCCTTTGTCATTCTCTCTTTCGCTTTTCTTCGTTGTCTTTACTTCACTGCGATAAATAACCAGTCTGGAATCTGGATGTTTGTACGTACAGTTCCATTCACTTCGACATTTTCAAGTTTCTCAAAAATGGCCACAGCTATTCGACACTTTGAATTGAACACCGGAGCTAAAATCCCTTCCTTTGGTTTAGGCACGTGGCAAGCTGCTCCTGGTGTCGTCGCCGACGCCGTTACTACTGCTATCAAGGTGATTTATTGATTTCAATTTTTGAATTAACTTTATATGAACATAATTTTGTATTTTTCTTTTGATTTTGATTTTGATTTTTACTATTCTTGTGTCAATGCAGGTCGGATATCGACACATTGATTGTGCTCAAGCTTATGGCAACGAAAATGAGGTAATGATTGTGATTTTTTTGTTATAATAATCATGATTGAGGTCATGAACACATAAGAAAAAACAATTATTTAGGTAATTGATTTTTTTTTTTTTTTAATTTTTAGTTTTGCATAAAAATCTTAGATTGGTTGATATATTGAGAACGATTATTTAGTTGGTTGACTTGTGTTTATGATGATGTATCACAACGATTGCAATACCTAATTAATCATCTCAAATATCATTTTGTTCATATATGTAGATCGGTTGTGCTTTGAAGAAGCTGTTTAGTGAAGGTGTTGTGAAGCGTGAGGATTTATGGATCACCTCCAAACTCTGGTTTGTGTTCTATTTCTTCTTTTATTTTTTATTTTGTTGGGATATGCTGTTCGTTTTTTTTTTTTTTTTTTTTTTTTTTTTTTTTTTGTTACACTGATTGAAATTTTACCAAACTGAGTTGCAAATTATAATGATTTTGTTTTCTTCTCTTTTATCTGCAGGAGTAAAAGTCATGCTCCAGAAGATGTACCCGAGGCATTGAATCAAACTTTGCAAGACTTGCAGCTTGATTATCTAGATCTATATCTAGTATGATTGCCTTTTGAGTTTTGATTTTATCATTAAACATGATGTTTTTTCCCCAAATGTGCTATAGATTTATGCTTAATTCTTTGTTACAAAATGGTTTGAATTTTTTTTGAAGATTCACTGGCCAGTCAGTATGAAAAAGGGGTCTGTTGGGTTTAAGCCTGAAAACCTTTCCCACCCTGATATACCAAGTACATGGAAAGCAATGGAGGCACTGTATGATTCCGGCAAAGCTCGAGCTATCGGAGTGAGTAATTTCTCTTCAAAGAAACTTGGTGATCTGTTAGAAGTAGCACGTGTGCCTCCTGCTGTTAACCAAGTGGAGTGCCATCCTTCATGGCAACAGCCAAAGCTGCATGCATTCTGTGCATCCAAAGGAGTTCACCTAACTGTGAGTGTCAATGCCTTAGTAATTTATTGTTTATTCAGGACTTTGTTCATATTTTGACCGAAGAGAATCAGCTATTTGTTCATGTATTGTTATAAAATTAAATTGATCAATTTTTTTTGTGCATATGATTAATTTTGTGTTTCATGTCGTCTCTTGAGATATGCAGATGATTTTTGTAAATGAGAGTTCTGATAAATTCACCTTATTGCAGGGGTATTCACCACTGGGCTCTCCAGGTACTGGATCTATCAAGGGTGAGGTTCTTAAGAATCCAATCCTCATTATGGTTGCAGAGAAATTGGGCAAGACTGCGGCACAAGTGGCCCTTCGCTGGGGTCTCCAAATGGGTCATAGTGTAATTCCCAAGAGCACAAGTGAGGCTAGGATCAAGGAAAACTTTGATGTTTTTGACTGGTCTATACCAGAAGACTTATTTGCCAAATTTGCTGAAATCGAACAGGCAAGTGGCATTTCTATCGGATTTTTCATCATCAACCATACCTTTCTCTCTTAGCATTCTCACTTGATATATGTTCTTCTTGCATTAATTCTTAGTCCAAGATATCGCTTGCTTTATGAATTTTGGATATGGATGCCCTTGGAATTTTCTGGTCGTTTAAAAAACAGAGCTTAAGTTTCAATTTAGATGATTGACTAGTTGATTTTGGTTTTCAATCATGCAGGATAGGCTAATTAAGGGTACTGCATTTGTGCACGAGACTTTCGGAGCCTACAAGACCGTTGAAGAACTCTGGGATGGTGAACTGTGAACATCCACCATATGTTGAAATGCTAGAGTTTTCGTCTCAAGTTTGTTTTGTTTCGTTTTGTTTTTTTTTTTTTTTTTTACTATTGCAATTATTTGTGAGTTTGGGGAAGGGGAACACTTTTCAAGCATAAAATCTCAATGATGTAGGTGTGAGAGGCATATCACCGAGCCAACCTTATTCCGTCAACATGTTTACCAAATTCAACTTTCTAGACCAACTTGCAAACCGCATTCGTTAAGGAAATTGACATTGCCTCTGAAATTTAGAGTAGAATGACTGAGGTTGTAACTAGCAGAAGGGTGAGCTTGGGATGTGTTATTTTTCCTGATGGGTTTTGTTCCCTGTTAAGATTCTCAAAAGCAATAAAATTTCTCCATTTCCTTAATGAAACAGTGCTATGTTAATGTGTACGGTGTATCTTAAAGGGCACATTTTTGTTTATATTAACATAGTTAAACGACTATGAAAGGTATATATTAACACTTTTGTTTTCAAATTCTGTGTGAATATGTGCAATTTTAGCAATATTCAACGTTACAAATTGTGTCACATTAATTAAAATGGGTCTGTAACCATAAGCATGTTCACTAAAAAAAAAAGAAAAAAAACTCTTTAGGCAGAATTTATGCCAAGTCGAGTATAATTTTTGGGGAATATCATTTGGGTCCCTATTTTTTTGCTGAAATATCAATTTTTTAAACGAGTTTGTTTTTTTAGCAAAGCTTTCCCTGACTTTTGAAAAGTATATCAAATAGGTCCATCTGTTAGTCAACTGTCAGTCAAACTTAACATTTATAGGGGTATTTTTGTCTTTGAACCAATAACTTGCCATGTGTCACAAAAATAGAAAAAAAAAATTAAAATCAATAATATATATCACAAATTTAAAAACTCTAATTAAAAAAGTACTCTTATATAATAAAAAATAGAAAATAGGAAATAGAAAATAAAAAAAAATTAAATACTTATATAATAAAATAATATTAATAATATTTCTCTGATCACCAAGTAATTTGTTTGTTGTATCAAAATCACATATCCCTCTCCTCTACCACCACTGCCATTGCCATCCATTATCATCATCATCATTCTCCAAAATCAAACACCAGAAAACAAGCAACACAAAAATTATCAGATTTATCGCATACAGAACAATTATGGAAAAAAAAAATACCAGATTCATCTTCCCACAAACATTTTAAAAAGAAAAATGGAAAAAAAAAAATCTCCAAATTCGTTTTCGATCTCTCACACTCAAGAGTCAAGACTCAACCCAAAGTAACCCAATTTTTTTTTGAACAACATATTTATTAAAAGAAGGTAATAACAGACTAAGGAACAGAGCACCCATACCAGAAACCAACACAAAATCGAGCTACAACAACAAAAGGAAAACCCACGAGGCAAAACAAAGAGTAACAAACATCAAGACCACAACAGCACCCAGACAAAGGACACACAAGCAAAACAGTAAACACAAAAGCCCCTCACAAACAAAAATCACAGGATCCATAATCAACCCCATCCTCACAAACAAAAATTTCAGGATCCATATTCAACCCCTTATTAGCAAGCATACCCAGAAATTTGAGTCAATCACAAAACATTATCACTCAAATCCAACCAAACCCATCTACACACCCAGACCAACCACCACCCCCAAATCGAACCTAACCTCTCCGTCTCTTTACCAAAACCAAAACGCAACCCACGGTGGCCATCACAAAACGCCCATCCTCTCACCTTGCGACAACGACCACTCCTCTGTCAAATGAAATAAGAGGGAGAAGAGAGATGGTAAGAGAAAGAGAGGATCGGTGACGAGAAGAAGATCGGCAGCAAGAAGTAGGAGTGGTGGTTGGGTTAATTTCGGTGGGTTAAGGTTTGGATGTTAGGAGAAGATGATGTGAACGATGATGAAGATGTTTTAGATTTAGAATTTAGATTAGTTATTATTATTTTTATTATTAAATCTGAATCTTTTATTTAATATTAGTTAAATAAATTTATATTTAATGTTTAATATTGTTTTAAATTTTTTAGTTTGGAAGAATTGTTTTTCATTTTTTTATATAATTATTTTTTTATTTTTTAAATAAATAAATCTCCACCATCAATCTAAGATTTGAATGGTGGAGATTTTAAACAATGTATTTTTGTATTATATAAACAATTTAAAATTAAAGATAAATTGTTTAGATTTTAAATGTTAGAGGGTAAAACAGTCTTTTCAGCCATTAATAAGGTATACAGGGGCAAAATAGACATTATACCTATTTTGTGACGTTTGATCGTTAGAAAAAAAGTCAGAAGGACCTATTTGATATACTTTTCAAAAGTCAGGGAAAGTTTTGCTAAAAAAACAAACCCGTTTAAAAAATGGATATTTCAACAAAAGATAGGGACCCAAATGATATTCCCCCTATAATTTTTGCTGGCCGCTACTCAAATGTTCCTTCCCCACTCCCCAGCCATTTGTTAGGACGGATCATTCATAATCAACGGTCTAGATCTCTTTCCATTAGAAAACATCATAATCAATGAGAAATCAATTCAAGGTCCCGTAACGGCTCTTTGTAACCTTCCAACTAAAACAGTCCACAACTTTCCGGCCCATCTTTAATCTGGAAAGTCAAAAAAACAGTCGACAAATCACGCGGTGAGAAATCGCCTTCGTCTAATCAACGGTGAAAAGATCAAAGAAATTTCTCGTTCTATATTTATTATAACGAGGCTGACACGTCACACGTCACAATGACACATCTTTCTTTGTAAAAGGCAAAAGAAACGACGCACTCTCTGAGTCTCTTTCTAGCTCCAAAATAAAAATAAAAATGGCAAACGAAATTCGACACTTCGAGTTGAACACTGGAGCCAAAATCCCATCCGTCGGATTAGGCACGTGGCAGGCCGATCCTGGTGTCGTCGGTCACGCTGTTGATGTGGCCATCAAGGTTCTTACATTTTTCTTCTTCTTCGTTGTCAATTTTAGTTACTATTTGATTGAATGCTTTGGTGTGGTAGGAGTTTCGGCTTCGATTGGCAAGCAAAAAAAAAAATGAATCTCAAAGTGTTTGCTTCAAATTAATTGCAGGGTTTGATTCTGGATCGTAATTATCTGATGCATTTTAATTATAAAAATGAGAATTTTGTTTTATGATTTTCGGGCAGTTTTTTTTTTTTTTTCATGTATCAGATAAATGCTAAAGTAATAATGTTTTCCTGAAAATGCAGGTTGGATACCGACATATTGATTGTGCTCAAGTATATGGCAATGAAAAGGAGGTATTACAATTTGCTTATGCTTTGAAAAATATCTGTAACTCTATATTCTGTTTGCTTAATTTCTATGCTTTTAAGTTATGATACGGCTCTTTTTGTTTCATTTGATTTATGTGATTGCTTCGTGCCGAAAGTTCTTCTGTTCATTTATAAACTGTCTTGAATTTGATTTGCTTGTTTTCTTTGCTCTGCATATGTTATATAACCTCATTCTATTCCTGTTGATCTAAGCTTGTTGACTGTATTTGTTTCATCTAAAAGTAGATTGCTTTGGAAAATCGTTTAATGATGGATTGGAATAGCTATGTGACTATTTCTCAGTACTTTTATGCGTTTCTGGTCGGTAGAAAATCTAATTATGACATACATATTAAGAATTTAGATGGAATAAGTGGATTTGGTTGTTGATGTGGTTTTATTTTTCTCTTCTCTTGTGGTGTAAAAACTCTTAATTGGACTTTCTATGATGCTATGATCTCGTCTTTGTTTATCGCAGATTGGTTCAGTGCTGAAGAAATTGTTTGAAGATGGTGTGGTCAAGCGTGAGGATTTATGGATTACCTCTAAACTCTGGTTGGCTTTAAAGTTTATTCTTGATTTAATTTGAGTAGGAACATATATTGGTGAATTGCTGAGTGTCCTAATCCCAAATGCTTTAGTGATGTTTTGTGTCTTGTGTAGCAATTCTTTATATTATATAATGATACTAAACCTCATCGAATGGATCGTATATCTGACATTGAGATGATTCACAGGTGTACCTATCATGCACCGGAAGATGTACCAGAGGCGTTGGAGAGAACTCTGCAGGACTTGCAGATTGATTACCTTGATTTGTACCTAGTATGTATTTCCTGATGGAAGCTTGCTGTCTGTATTTCCTAGCATGCTTAGCATTGTGAAATTGTTGTTAATTTTTTTGGCTTTTAGCCAGGGTGTCACTAGAAAGAAGGTTATCTCATGCCATATTTGAATCTGTTGGGAAGAGATCATGGTTACCAAGCCTCTGTCTGGCCTAGAAAATCCTAGTTTGAACTTTTATACAATCTTATGCTATTGAATAAAATGACATGATCGACAACATTATTCTAGAATGTAACTGTACTTAGTTGTTCAATTTTGAAGATCCATTGGCCGGTCAGCATGAAAAAGGGGTCAGTTGGCTTTAAGCCTGAAAACCTCTCCCAACCTAACATACCGAGTACATGGCAAGCCATGGAGGCACTATATGATTCCGGCAAGGCTCGAGCTATCGGAGTGAGTAATTTCTCTACAAAGAAGCTTGCAGATCTCCTAAAAGTTGCACGTGTGCCTCCTGCCGTTAACCAAGTGGAGTGCCACCCTTCATGGCAGCAGCAAAAGCTACATGAATTATGTAAATCCAAGGGTGTTCACTTATCTGTGAGTAGGAATGTCTTATTAATTTTTCTGTGATAAGAGTGTTGTTTTATTATATAGTTTCACTGGTCGGTGATTGGAGGGAAGACTTTTTAGAGCTAGCTTAATTTTTATTTATTTTTTTCTCAGGGATATTCCCCGCTGGGTTCACCAGGCACAACCTGGATCAAGAGTGATGTCCTCAAGAATCCAGTTCTTGTTACAGTTGCAGAGAAATTGGGCAAAACTCCTGCACAAGTTGCTCTTCGCTGGGGTCTGCAAATGGGTCATGGTGTGCTTCCCAAGAGTACACATGAAGCAAGGATCAAGGAGAACTTCGATGTATACGACTGGTCCATACCTGATGACCTGTTTGCAAAGTTTACTGAAATTGAGCAGGCAAGTAGCTATTTCATTGTTATCATTATGAACTTATGATCCTTGGTATCTTAGACTTTACATGATCTTGATATTCTATCATCAGCCAGGATATTTACAGCCTCATCCTATCGAATATTTTTAGTTCTCGTCTATATAATGTTTTACCAGGTTTTAATTAGGTCTCAAAGCTAAGGTCCAATCTGATGTGTGATGATAATCCAAAATATACTTGAATTGCGTTGAAACTCTTCTTCTAACAGAGGGTTTGGTTTTCAACCATACAGGCAAGGCTACTGAGAGGGGCTTCATTTGTCAACGACACCTATGGTGGATACAGGTCTCTTGAAGATCTCTGGGATGGTGAGTTATGAGAAATGCGAGAGTCGATATCTTGAAGGAATGGAAAAAGGGTGGTCATGTTGGAATTTGTTGTGAAGTTTGGTTGTTAGAGTTTCCTGATAATAATGTATTCCCTAATTTACTTTTATTGAACTGATTGGTTATGATGAACATTCAAGCTTTATCCTTGTTTATACTGAAGAGATTAAGTTGTTCATATCGATATCAATTAAGTTTTGAGTTCTTTTGAATTATACTGAAGAGATTTTAAAATACGATTCAAAATTTTTAAAGTGCGATTCAAATTTATACATCTTTTATTATAT
The DNA here is from genome assembly GCA_035582765.1 of Acer negundo. Taxonomy (NCBI): domain Eukaryota; kingdom Viridiplantae; phylum Streptophyta; class Magnoliopsida; order Sapindales; family Sapindaceae; genus Acer; species Acer negundo. The sequence continues at coordinate 19,002,715 of CM069243.1, forward strand.
CAAGTCACGTTATATTAACCCGTACAATATGTGCCTTATATTATAAGTCAAGTCACATTGCGCGGTGTCATATTTCTAATAGCAAAGAATATAAAGATAATACCATTCATAATTAAGATTTTTAGCAAATAGGACTATAGGAGGTTCTATTTAGCACTACTCTCAAATCTCAACAAAAATTACAATGAAATTATTGGGCTCATTACTGTGACATTAAGGGCCAAGACCAAGCCCGCCATTTTTTTTTTTTTTTCCGTCGAATGGAACAAAAACGAAAATATCACGTGAGGCACGTGAGCATAAAACCCAAAACCTTTAAAAGGCCAACCCTCGTCCCTCTTCCATAAACCCTTACACCTCAAAAGAGTCAAAAAGCCTCAGAACAGAAGAAAAATGGCATCGAACCTCATGCTTCGCAGAGCCTACTCTTCTTTACTCCATAGCGCAGAGCCTACTCGTGATCCGCACTGTTAGATCTCCGAGAACTTTCCATAGCGCAATCTCCACCATTCTCGGTGCCGAGAAGTGCAGTTTCAATCGGAGCAGTGTCGTTCCATTTCAACGATTCTCGACGAAGCCTACCTCCTATGAGAATCTGGCTGAAGCCCTCGAATCTGAGATTAATTGTGACGATCAACCCACTGTGAGTTATCTTTTTAGTTTTTAAATGTTGCTTCTTTCATGTTAGATTTATATATATATATATATGCAAATCTTAGACCATCTAAGACCCATTGCACCAATTTGTTGCAATTTTACATTCCATATTTTCATCTTCAACCCATTACACCAAATGTTACTCTAAAAAGAATATTATTTTACATTTTCCCTCTCAGCCAATCAAAAAGCATGAAACAAAAACAAAAGTAAGCAACAAAGTAGCGTTGAGAGTGTTATGATCCCACATTGATTAAATATGAGATTAGTTAATGGTAAATAACTCATTGGACACCCTCTCCTTACAAGCTGGTTTTTAAGGATAAGTCTATCCAATGGGTTCTTATCAAGTGGTATCAGAGCTAGCACCAGAACCGTCTTCAGACATTTTGAGGCACTATCCATTTAATGATATTAACAAAAATCGGAGCCCATATAAAAATTATTATCATTAACATAAAAAAAATTTAAATAAATAATTCAATTAAAACAAAAAAGATTTATCGTATCTAATAACATAAAAACAAAACATTGTTGAAATTTATGTTCTTCTTGCTTTATGAAATACAAATTTACTAATTATACTACTACTTTCAAAATTTTCTATTTGTTTATAACTTTAGCCTTTAGGTCATTGTTGTTGTTTTTAATTAATTTGCTGTTTATTTTGTTTTAAATAGTGTGGTCTCAGAAATCAGAATCACAAGTATATTGGGCCTTTGAAGTTTATTTTTGATTAATTGAATTAGTTCATTGGGTCTTGTTGAAAAGAAAAATAAATAAATAATAGTTAAAGATTTGGAATTATGCTCTATTTAAACTTAAATAGATTGGGTCATGAGGCCTCTGATTTTATAAAAGAAGTAGAAATAAATTGGGTCAATTGGGGGCCCTAGCAAATGGTTGGGTTTGCTGCCCCCATGGACCGGCACCATGTTGAACTGAACAGTAGGTTCATCGAGGACGGTACGACCTGGGGAGGGCTGCTACTCGAGAGAGCGGGATCTGCGAAGTCACCTGGCTAGAAAAGATGGGCCGCCGTGGACGACGACTGCGGAAGCGTGGTGGAATGTTATGATCCCACATTGACTAAGTATGGGATTAGTCAATAGTATATAACTCATTGGGCACCCTCTCCTTACAAACCGGTTTTTAAGGATGAGTTCTACCTAGTGGGTTCGTATTAGAGAGGTAATATGGGCTAGATCTAGCAGAAGAAGAAGACCAGCTGCAACAAAATGGAGTTTGGCACTCCCATCGGAGATGCCCTTATGATTAATTATGGGAAATTGAGGTTTTTCATGTGTGATCTGTAAAGTTGTCTGCTTTTGGTGCCCCAAATGTATTTTTTTTCTTTCTTATTTTGCTTCGAAATGGTGACAATGAAATACAAGTGTTGATTTTTGGGTTAATTTGCTAGATGAGTATTTTTATCATTTGTTGGAATAGGAAACTTTTATAAAGAGTTTATCTATTTTGAAACTAGAAGACTGCGTTTGTTTGTCAAGGAATTTTCTTTTTAGTGTATAAATTTGTTAAGGATTAAATCCGGCTTAGGGGATACGCACACAAGCAAAAGAAAAAAACTAAGAGACACAAGATTTTACGTGGTTTAGCAAATGCATACATCCACGGAGTGCACCCGCACTCAACTTCTACTATGAAATAAGTAATTACAATAGTGAAGCACTATCTCTCTCAACTCTCACTATTTTCTCTCTTCTCTGCTTGGCAAACATTTTACAATGAGACTACAATGGTATTTATAATGCTCAAGGTTCACCGAAATCATCAATGAACCAACCTGCCAACAAACCAACATTAAATCCATGCAAGCTTATCAATGGTGGTTGTTAGCTAAGTTAGTGGTGGGTGGTGCAATTAAATGGGCGGTGCAATTAAGTTTTCAGGCTTCACACTTAACAATCTCCCACTTGAAGACTGAAACTCGAGTGGATTTCATCCTCCTCCTTTGATGACTAGTGGATAGGTACGGTGCGCTCATCCTTTTTCTGTTTTCAACCTTGAAGACCTACTGAAGCTGCGCACAGCTCTAGTTTCTCCGTAGTGACTGGTTTGGTTAACATGTTAGCCGGATTCTTGCTCCCTGCGATCTTTACAAGCTTCAACACCCCATACTCGATTAACGATCGAATGAAATGGTAGCGTAGGTCTATATGCTTGGTCCTAAAATGGAACGCCGAATTCTTTGCCAAGTGTATCGCACTCTAACTATCACTGTGCAACATATTCATCTTTTGCTCGAATCCTAATTCTGCTAACAACCCCTGTAACCATATAAGCTCCTTGCTAGCTTCAATCACAGCCACATATTCCGCTTCAGTTGTAGATATTGTCACTATCTTCTGCAACTGAGAAACCCAACTAATACCGGCACTCTCAAGAGTGAACACATATCCTGTGGTGCTCCTCCTATGATCCACCTCTCTTGCAAAATCGAAATCTACATAACCTTCTAGCTTGAGCTCATATTTTCTGAAGGTTAGACACTTCTCTGTCGTACCCTGCAGGTACCTTAGGATCCACTTCACTACTTCCCAGTGTTGCTTGCCTGGATTAGACATGTATCTGCTCACAACAAATGTATGGTCTTGTGCAAACCATGAGGTACATCAGGCTTCCAATGGCTGAGGCATATGATACTCTAGCTATGAAGTCCTTCTCTTTGTCTGTCTCTGGACACTGCTCCTTGGACAATCTAAAGTGACTAGTTAATGGTGTTCTGATCGGCTTTGCATCGCTCATGTTGAACCTCTGTAACACCTTACGAACGTACTTTGCTTGAGACAGCTGTAAAGTACCTCCATGTTCGTCTCTACTAATCCTCATTCCAAGTATTTGCTTTGCTGCAGCCAAATCTTTCCTTTCGAATTCACTCAACAATTGCTTCTTCAAGTTGTTAATCTCTTCCAAATTTGCACCAGCTACTAACATGTCATCGACATAAAGTAACAATATTATGAAATTTTATTTAACTTTCTTGAAGTAGCAGCAATGGTCAGCATTGCATCTGAAGTACCCATTCCTTTGCATAAACCGATCAAACTTCTTGTACCACTGTCGAGGAGCCTGTTTCAGACCATACAGGCTCTTCGTCAACCTGCAAACCAACTCTTCATTGCCTTTTTCCGTAAACCCCTCTGGTTGCTGCATGTATATCTCTTCCTCCAAATCTCTATGAAGAAATGCAGTTTTGACATCCAACTGCTCAAGATATAACCCTTTTGCTACGACAATGCTTAACACTAACCAGATCGTAGTTTGTTTAACAACATGAGAAAAAATATCGGTGTAATCAATACCTTCCTTTTGCTGAAAGCCTTTGACCACCAGTCTCGCCTTGTATCTCTTGGAACCATCATGTTCCTCCTTGATTCGAAACACCCATTTGTTCTGTAGGGCTTTCTTCCTTCAGACAGCTTTGCTAACTCCCAAGTCTAATTGAATACAGGTGACTTCATCTCATCTTTCATTGCAAGCTCCCACTTACTCGCATCCTTTCCTTGACATGCCTCATCATAGCATTTAGGTTCTCTCGCATTTGTAAGCAACAAATAATGCAAGTACCTTTTATTTGGTACATGTGGGCGAGTGGATCTTCAAGGTGTACTTTGGGCCTGTGGGGATCTTCTTAAAGCATTCCTAATTTACGGATTCAGAACCCTCTGACCGATCGGACTCTGTGGTGATAGAATTTCATTTTGTGGTATAGGTTTTTCAACCTGGGGCTGCACACCTTGCTTTTCAACTCCATGATTACTACCATGTTCCACAGCTTCACCACCCGATACATCCTCTGGCCCAAAATAGTCTGGTTCTCTCTGCTCAGACGGCTCTGCATTTCTGTCATTGTACATGACCTTCTCGTTGAAGACAACATCTCTACTTCTGATCATCTTGCGGTTTTGGTCATCCCAGAGTTTATATCCAAACTCGTCTTCACCATAACCTACCAATGTGCACTTCAGTGATTTGGCGTCCAACTTGCTCCTTGCATGATCACTTACATGTACATAAGATACACACCCAAATACTTTCACATGAGAAAGTTTTACCTCTTTCCCAGTCCATATCTCTTCTGGTATAGCGAGGTCCAAAGGTTTTGATGGTCCTCTATTGATCAGGTACGTTGCTGTATTGACTGCTTCTGCTCAGAATTGCTTCAGCAATCCTGACTGTAGGCGTATACTTCTGGCTCTCTCAGTCAATGTCCCGTTCATGCATTCTGCTATACCATTTTGTTGCGGTGTACCTGGCACTATCCTTATGAGCTTTATCCCGCTCTTGTAGCAAAACTTCTTGAACTCGTTGTATTTGTATTCTCCACCATTGTCTGAGTGCAGCTTCTTGATCTTTAACCCTGTCTTATTCTCAACCATAGCTTTCCACTTCTTGAAAGCCTCAAACACATTAGACCTGTGTCGTAAGAAGTAACCTCATACCTTCCTGGAATGGTCATCGATGAAAGTGACGAAATATTGTTTACCTCCGATTGATGAGACTGAAGCCGGACCCCATACGTCGGTATGCACTAGTTCTAACTTCTCTTTTACCGATGCTCTTCTGGTCTTCTTGAAGCTCACTCGCTTCTGCTTCCCAAGAATGCAACTCTTATAGAAATCAACCTCAACAGACTTTAATCCTGGCAGTTTACCTCTCGAATGTAAACACTTCAACCTTTGACTACTTATGTGCCCAAACCTTTGGTGCCATAAATTTGGATCCTCTCTACCTTCCGCCATTTTGGTCAAACCATACCCATCGGTAGTCATGTAAAGAGTCATGTTCTTAGTTCCTCGGGTGATTGTCATTGCTCCTTTCGAGATCTTCCACTTATCTTTTGTAAAAGTCGTCACATAACCGTCTGACGCTAACTGCCCAATGGAGATCAAATTATTTCTCAAGTCCAGTACGTGTCTCACGTTGTCGAGTTTCCACATTGAGTCATTCAGCTGGATCTTCACATCTCCTTTCCCGGTAATGTCGCATGCTTGATCGTCACCAAGATACACCTTACCGAAATTTCTAAAGACGTAGTTCTCGAACAAATCCTTGTGTGAAGTGGCATGGAATGATGCCCCTGAGTCCAACACCCAAGATTCCGTCTTGCTTTCCAATGGGCAGATAAGGCAATCGTCTGCCTCATTTGAAACACAATTTGCACTGCTTTTGCCATCGTCTTTCTTTCAGGACCTACACTCACTAGAGTAGTGACCCATCTTTTCACAATTCCAGCATTCGATGTCTTTCTTGCTTCGCTAATGATTACTTGAATTGTTGCCCTGACAATTCCTGGACTTGGATATTCCTCTTGACTTTGATCTACCTCGTTGATTTATGTTCTGATCCTTGTTTCTGCTTCCTCTACCTTCCATGTTCAGTGCTGAAGATGATGCCCTTGATCCCTCTTCACGCATCGTGATTTCCTAGGTCATAATCATGTCTACGACTTGTTGGAAGGCTAACTTTTCTTTTCCGAACGAGTTAGCGATCGATTGACACGTCGTACTCCAACTCTCCGGCATCTGGCCTAGAATTATGCCTGCCAACACCTCTTCATCAAATACTATGGAAACTGAATTTAACCCATCTGTTACCTCGTTGAACACATTTAAGTATTCCTTGAAGCTCTGATTTTCTGACATCTTCAGATTCATTAGCTTCTTTATTAGATGGACCTTCCTTGCTGTAGAAGGCTGTTCATATAAATTCGATAGGGCCTTCATAAGATCTGCTGCTGTCTCTTGACTCTTGATGTTGAAAGCGATTGATTTCGACAAACTAAGTCGAATTGCTCTTAGCGTTTTCCGATCCAAAACCATCCACTACGCGTCGGTCATATCTTTTGGTTTACGTTTGACCACCCATTCTTCATCGGACATGTCCTTCGGCTTTTCTACTATCGGTAAATACAAGTCTTTCTGGTACAAATAGTCCTCCATCTGCATCCTCCAGAAGCTGAAATTTGTACCGTTGAATTTCTTTGTCTTTTATGTATCCTTCTCGGACCCCATTGCTCCAACTCAAACTAAGAACTGTAAGCAATCTGAACTGGTCAACGAAAAAGTCAAACCTGGACGGAATCCAACTGAAATCTGAAACTTTCCGTTTCAATGTCAAAGGAACCAGATTTGGAAGATTTCACCACGCTGAGTCTGCTAGTGGTGTCGGTTTTCTCATATTCAAGATGGATCGGCGTAGATCAGAAAACAACCGTTTGGTTCAAAAAACTTTGACGGCCAATTTGAGGATTTTTCGGTACTCGGTTGACGACAGCCCAGAAGACAATCTTGAAGATCGTCTCTTTTCGCTTCTTTTGGTGGTGGTGGTGTCGCTCAAATCGCCGATGGCAACTGGGCGGCGAAACGGCTCCTCTTCAACCTTCGTCAGCCGATTTGACCACTTTCCAGTGATTTTTTGACGACGGACTATAAAGGAAAATTGTAGATTGGGTCTTTCTGATTCTATTGGTTTGAGAGGTGACAACTCACTCTCCGTGGCCGTCGGCGGCTACTGTTCTAGCGGTGGCTGCTCCGGTGGTGCGTCAGCTGCACGGTTGCTATGAACTCCTAAAACCTCGTGCTATTTATCCTCAACTTTGGATCCTATACACCCTAAGCTTCGAAACCAGAGCTCTGATACCAGTTGTTAAGGATTAAATCCGGTTTAGTGGATACACACACACGCAAAAGAAAAAATAAGAGACACAAGATTTTACGTGGTTCAGCAAATGCTTACATCCACGGAGCGCACCCGCACTCAACTTCCACTATGAAATAAGTAATTACAATAGTAAAGCACTATCTCTCTCAACTCTCACTATTTTCTCTCTTCTCTGCTTGGCACACATTTTACAATAAGACTACAAGGGTATTTATAGTGCTCAAGGTTCACCAAAATCATCAATGAACCAACCTACCAACAAACCAACATTAAATCCATGCAAGTTTGTCAATGGTGGTTGTTAGCTAAGTTAGTGGTGGGTGGTGCAATTAAGTGGGCGGTGCAATTAAGTTTTCAGACTTCACACTTAACAAAATTTTTGTAGAAATAAATCATATGACTCGGGTTTGGTGGTGGTGGTGAAGTGAGGAAGTTACTAAATCCTTGTATTAAAATTTTTGTGTATGTAGTAGTTTGTTTCATACTTTAATATATTTGAGGTAAACCTAACTTTTAAATTTTGGAAATTGGAGTTTCTGAAACCGAAGACATTGACACATCACTGCCTGAAGATTATTTGGTTGCACAATTTGTAAGCTAAGGCAGGTTTCTTGAGGTGATATTGTTATGGAATCGAAGGATGACTTCCGTGGTAGAATTTATTTTTAAATTCTGGATCTTTTGACATGGTCTCATACTCTCATTGAACTAAAATTTTGTCTTCTATACTCGATCAAGATACATATGAATTGGTTTAGTAGAATTTAATGATAATTTTCCGAAATTGTCATTAATATTGTTAATTCAGACAACTTTGTGGCTCTGTATATCGAATGATCATAAGTCATGTTGCTAAAAGAAATGTCATGACAAGCAACACCGGTTGCAGAATGTTTTGATCGTCTTTTGACACTGTTTCTTCAATGCTCCCTTAACAGGAAAAATTCATCCCATATGAATTCCCTTTTGAAATCCATGATTATCCTGGAGAAAGGACAATATCGCTGACAAGAGAGTATCAAGATGAAATTATCAAAGTGGAAGTTGACATTGTTGCGGAAATGGCCAGAAATTCGACAAAAAAGTGCACACAACACACAAACACAGATATTTACGTGGTTCGGCAATTGCCTACGTCCACGGGAGGCAGCAAACTGATATTATTGGAGAAATTATACAAATTACAAAAAAAAAAACAGAATTTCTCTCAAACTCTCTCAAGAACTCTCTCTGGAAGCACAAATACAGAACTGTTTCTTTTCTCTACCTTTGCTGCTGATACTTCTCTTGCCTTGCTGAGGGTCATATTTATAGGATAAAAGTAGAGACAATCCTCCCCCATTTTCAACATGGTGGTTGAGGTCATGAATGGAGTAGATGGAAATTGGAAGATGGCAAGTAGAAGGTGGAAGTTAAGAGATGAGCCAATTTTGTCAACAATCTCCACCTTGGCGAGAATCCAACAATTAGTGCTACCTCCATTTCGCCCTTAGGCGCTATGAGCTCGAGAGATATTGATCAAGTCCAAACAATGTTGAAACTTGATCCCTGTTACCACCTTTGTTAACATATCTGCAGGATTGTTTGCAGTTCCAATCTTCTGGAGTAGAATATTCCCTTCATCTATTATTTCCCGAACAAAGTGGTAACGGACATCTATATGCTTGGTGCGAGCATGATGGACCTGGTTCTTTGCCAAACAAATGGCACTCTGGCTGTCGCAGAAAATCTCCACGTTTTCCTGAACAATGCCCAAGTCCCTGATCAAACCACGAAACCAAATGGTTTCTTTGAAAGCTTCTGTTACAGCCATATATTCCGCCTCAGTAGTAGACAAAGCCACTGTTGATTGTAAAGTCGATCTCCAACTTACTGGTCCTCCTGCCATAGTGAACACATAACCAGTAGTAGATCGACGTTTATCAAGATCACCAGCATAATCAGAATCAACATATCCTATGATATGTTTGTCAACCTTCTGACCTCTCTCGAACTTCAAACCAACATCTACAGTACCCTGAATGTACCGTAAAATCCATTTCACTGCTTGCCAATGGCCTTTACCAGGGTTGTGCATGTAACGGCTCACCATACTTACGGCGTGTGAAATGTCAAGGTCTAGTACACACCATCGCATACATCAAGGCACCAACAGCATTTGCATATGGAACATGATCCATTTGCCTCTTTGCATCATCAGTAGTCGGTGACATTAGTGCACTCAGTTTGAAATGTGGAGCCAACAGTGTACTTACAAGTTTAGACTTGCTATCAATGCCAAACCTCTGAAGTACAGTCTTTAAATACTGAGTCTATGTCAAACATATGGTACCTTTTGCTCTGTCCCTTTTGATCTCCATACCAAGAATCTTCTTGGCCTCTCCAAGATCCTTCATGTCGAACTCTGAGCGCAATTGAGCCTTCAGCCTGTCGATCTCCACCTTGCTCTTAGATGCTATCAGCATATCATCCACATATAAGAGCAAATAGACAAATGTACCATCTCGGAGTTTGCAGAAGTATACACAGTGATCAAAATGATTGCGTGTGTACTGTTGAGTCATCATGAAGCTGTCAAACCGCTTATACCACTGTCTCGGTGACTGCTTCAAACCATACAGGGACTTGTTCAGCTTGCAAGCCCAATTCTCATGTCCTGGAACTTTGAACCCTTCTAGCTGAGACATATAAATTTCTTCGTTCAATGTACCATGGAGGAATGCAGTTTTCACGTCGAGTTGAGCTAACTCGAGATCAAATTGTGCAACCAAAGCCAATAGGATCCGAATAGACGAATGCTTGACAACAGGTGAGAATACCTCATTGTAGTCTACTCCTTCCTTCTGTGCGTAGCCTTTTGCTACCAATCTGGCTTTGTATCTGATGTTGTCTTTGCCAGGAGCACCTTCCTTCTTGGCATAGACCCATTTGCACCCTATAGATCTCTTTCCCTTTGGAAGTTATGTTAACTTCCAAGTTTCATTCTGGTGAAGTGATTGCATCTCCTCATCCATCGCCATCTTCCACTTGACATTATCGCTACTATCCATAGCTTCTCTGTAGGTGTACGGGACATCACCATCAGTCACTGGAAGAGCGTATGCCACCATGTCTGTGTAACGAGCAGGTTTTCGAATGTCTCTTTTCGTTCTGCTGGTGGCAATGGACTCTGGCTGTTGTCTGATCTCAGATAATGGTGCTGAATCCTCCACCTCAACGGATATCTCATTCTGATCATCAGGACCATCAACTGTTGGAGAAACTTTCTCTGACTTCTTGGGAACCTCAAACTCCACATGTTGCAGAGAGTTTGGATTCTCATTTTTTGTGTCTCGAAATGTTTGTTTCAGCATCGTGGATTCGTCAAAGGTAACATCTCGACTTAAGATGATCTTCTTTGACTCGGAATTCCATAGTCTGAATCCCTTGACTCCTTCACTAAAGCCCACGAAAACAGCTTTCTTGGCTCTAGGATCCAGTTTGGATTCAGTAACATGAAAGTATGCTGGACATCCGAATATATGCAAACGGTCATAATCAGAAACAGGTTGTCTAGACCATACCTCTTTGGGAGTTTTCCCATCAAGTGTAGATGCAGGTAGTCTGTTGACTATATGAGAGGCATATATCAGAGCTTCTCCCCAGAATGCCTTCCTTAGGCCAGATTGAGAAAGCATACACCGAACTTTCTCCACCAAAGTACGGTTCATCCGCTCTGCTACACCGTTCTGCTGTGGCATGCCAGGAACTGTAAAATTTCTGATTATCCCTTCATCCTGACAGTACTTCATGAAAGGATCTGATTTGTATTCCCCGTCATTGTCTGATCTGAGCTTTTTAATCTTTTTGCCTGTCTGAGTTTCAATCATCTTCTTCCATTGAAGAAAGATATCAAGAACTTCATCTTTATGCTTCATGGTGTATACCTAGACATACCTGGAGAAATCATCAATAAATGTCACAAAATAATGTTTACCTCTCAATGAAGCATTTTTGGAAGGCCCCCAAACATCAGTGTGAACATAATCCAGTGTTGCTTTTGTACGATGAATGGCGATGCCGAACTTGACTCTCGTCTGTTTGCCCATGACATAATGTTCGCAGAAATCAAGTTTACCAGTCTTTGCACCTTTCAGAAGACCTTGCTTCACCAAACCTTGCAAAGCCTTCTCCCCAACATGCCCTAAGCGCATGTGCCAAAGTCAGGAAGTATCAGTTGCCTCATCATCAGAACTGCTGGAGACAGCTGCTCTCCCTGTGACTGTGTACCCGTCTAGGAAATATAAATTTCTCTGTCGAGTACCTTTCATTGCCAAGAATGCACCTCGTACAACCTTCAGAACTCCACCTTCCATGGTCACCTTGTAACCGCTAGAGTCTAGGACCCTTAGTGAAATGAGGTTCTTCTTCAGATCAGGGACATACCTGACGTCTGTCAATCGTCTGATTGTACCATCGTGCATCTTTAGGCGAACAGTTCCTATCCCCTTCGTCTGACAGGTGTTGTCGTTGCCCATAAGCACAACTCCTTCGTCAAGCTCCTGGAAGCTTGAAAACCATTGCCTGTTGGGACACATATGATAGGAGCAGCCAGAATCTAGAATCCATCTATTAGAATGGCTTTCTGATGATGAAACTGTAAAAGCTGAATCCTCTTCATTATCAGCTTTATTTGCAACATTCACATTAGATTTGTCCTTGTTTGGACAATCTTTCTTCCAATGCCCTTTCTGGTGACAATAGGCACACTCGTCCTTCGCAGGACGTCTGAATGATGATTCTCCTTTTGGCTTTGAGCGAGATGCTCCTCTTGATTTTGAGCGAGATTTACCACGCTCACTGGGCACTTCAGATCTTCTGTTGTTTGTCCTTCCTCGGGCAACAGTCAGTGCTTCTAATGCTGAGTCTCTGTGATCAAGCTGATCCTTCTTCCGATACTCATTATTCACCAGAGCATTAGAAACATCTATGAATTTAACCTCATCTTTTCCATATAACAGAGTTGTGGTTAAATGTTCATAGGTATCAGGCAAGGAATTTAACAACAGCAATGCCTTATCTTCATCTCTAATTTCAACATCTAAATTTTGTAAATCAGCGAGAATTTTATTGTAATTATCCAAATGCTCAATCATAGAAATACCTTTCTTGTACTGGAAACGAAAAAGCTTCTTCTTCAGGTAGAGACGGTTCTCTATGCTTTTCGTCATGTATTTATCCTCTAGCTTTTTCCAGAGACTTGATGCCATTGTCTCCTTCATGACAAAGTACTTCTGGTCCTTGGCTAAACACAACCGAATTGTGCCGCAGGCTTGACGATTTACATAGTTCCAATCTTCATCGGAAATATCCTTAGGTTTGGAACTCAAGGCAATATCTGATCCTTCTCGGAATAACAGATCCAGAACTTCACATTGCCACATGCCGAAATTGTTGGTACCGTCAAACTTCTCAATATCAAACTTTGCATTTGACAATGAGCTTCTTTGCCAAGAACTGCTAGTTGATGCTGGGGTACTGCTGGTTGATGCCGAGGTCTGAGGTTCAGTTGACTGTTCCAAGATTTCTCCAGCTTTTGGATCTTCCATCGTGCTCAAAACAGAGTCAATAAGGCTTGAATAAGTAAAAATAGTACTTACAGGTGGAATTAGCTGAAACGGATGGCACGGTTACGTTCGGAATGGTCAAAATAGCTGGAAACAAGTCCGACTCAGCTGAAAACGGGTGAAAATTGCACCGATTTTGGCAAAAAAATACTTCTGGACCGAGTTGACTCGGGAATATTCCGTTAGGCTAACGGAATATGCTCTAACGGAATATTCTCTACTAATGGAATATTCTCTGACTGTGGAACAGTAGCATCGCTGACGTGGCGCTGACTGATCGCTGACGTGTCGATGACTGGACGCTGACTGTGCGACGACGTGGCGCTGACGTGGTTACTGACTGAGCGCTGACGTTTCGATGACGTGGCACTGATTGGATGATGACGTGGTCGTCTTCTTCGTTGAGAAATTTGCAGAAAATTTCTGGAAAATTTTCCAGGTTTGACCAAACTTTGACCGGAGCTAGAGAGTTCGTTATAGCTCCGATTGAGACGCGGTCAGTTGCGTTGGAATCGTATTTCCAAGAGGAACACAACGGTATCCTCCAAACAGAGATTCGAGCACTTTGAAATTTCTGGACTCGACCAAAACCAAAGCTCTAATACCAGTTTGTTGCGGAAATGGCCAGAAATTCGACAGAAAAGTGCACACAACACATAAACACAGATATTTACGTGGTTCGGCAATTGCCTACGTCCACGGGAGGCAGCAAACTGATATTATTGGAGAAATTATACAAATTACAAAAAAAAACAGAATTTCTCTCAAACTCTCTGAAGAACTCTCTCTGGAAGCACAAATACAGAACTGCTTCTTTTCTCTACCTTTGCTGCTGATACTTCTCTTGCCTTGCTGAGGGTCATATTTATAGGATAAAAGTAGAGACAATCCTCCCCCATTTTCAACATGGTGGTTGAGGTCATGAATGGAGTAGATGGAAGTTGGAAGATGGCAAGTAGAAGGTGGAAGTTAAGAGATGAGCCAATTTTGTCAACAGACATGTCTTATTTTGATGATGACAAAGATGACAATAAGCGTATGGAATACGATGATATTATTCTATTGGTTGTGAGTATAACAAAAGGAAGTGGCATGCGCCTGGAATTTTATATTTCTACATCAATCTATCATATGCAAATAGATAGACTATCCATTAAACTGCCTGAAAATTCTGCTATCGCCTTGTTTATGATGGGCCTGACTTCAAGTAAGTTTGTCATAGTATATGATACTAAATTTCTAAAGTCAAGTTTTTGATTCGTTTTCTGATTATTTATTATTTATTCCTTCTTCTTTCAGGGATTTTGACATCAACTTGCAGAAAACTTTCCACAAATATATAGTGAATAGAGGGATCAGACCCAGCACAACCTACTTCTTTATCAACTAACTGAGCAGCAAAGACAATAAAGAGTACTGGCATTGGTTGAATAAAGCCAAGAAAATTTTTAAATAGTGATGACAACGACTTTAAAATATGTTTGTTGGTCGAATATTATTTTTTCTGGGTAGCATTGAGTTGAAACCATTTATACTATTATCATCATAGAAACGACAGCTTCAATAATTTTTTTTATTACAAGTTGTATGTTATCTTTTGCTGCTTCACTTCACTAAATAAACTTTGATAGTTCAAAATCATAACTGAAAATAAACATGAAATAATAAATCAAACAAAAATCATGAAAACAAACACAGTAATATAATATATTTTGGATCAGGATTCTCTCATCCTCTTAATGTCTTCGCATGGATTAATTTTTTTATTTTTATTATGTCGAAAGATAAAATTAATGTAGACGATTAATTTACTAATTAGATTAGACACGTGAGGATAATTTTTTCCGAGGCAAGTGAGCGTAAAATCCAAGCCAATTTAAAAAGCTAAAACCTTTGTTCCTCTTTCATAAACCGTGACACCTCAAAAGAATAGAAGAAAAATGGCATTGAACCTCATGCTTCGCAGAGTCTCCTCCTCCTTACTCCCTCTCGCGATCGGCACTGTTGGACATCCAAGAACTTTCCATAGCGCATTCTCCACCGTTCTCGGCGCCGAGAAATTCAGTTTCAGTCGGAGCAGCGTCGTTCCGTTTCAAGGATTCTCGACGAAGCCTACCTCCGATGAGAATCTGGTTGAAGCCCCCGAATCTGAGATTAATTGTGCCGATCAACCCACTGTGAGCTCTCTTTTTAGTTTTTAAATGCTGCTTCTTTCATGTTAGATTACTTTTTTTTTTCTTTCTAAATATGCAAATCTCATGGTCATTTGTGGGAAATTCGGTTGTGTAATTAGGTTTTTTCATGTGTGATCTGTAAAGTTATCTGCTTTTGGTGTCCCAAATGCAAAAAAATTTTCTTTTTGTGCTTAGAAGCAAAGAAATACAAGTGGAATTTTGGGTTAATTTGCTAGATGAGTATTTTATCATTTATTGGAATACAGGAAACTTTTATAAAGAGTTCTTCTATTTGGAATAGAAGACTACCTTTGTTTTTCAAGGAGTTCCCTTTGTGGTGGATAAATTTTCGTACAAATAAATCAAATGAGTTGGTTTGGTGGCGGTGGTGAAATTGAGATATTTATTAAATCCTTGTATTAAAATTTTTGTGTATGTAGTAGTTAGTTTCATACTTTAATATATTTGAGGTAAACCCAACATTTAAATTTTGGAAATTGGAGTTTCTGAACCCAAATACATTGACACTGACACATTACTGCCTGAAGATTATTTGGTTGCACAATTTGTAAGCCAAGGCAGGTTTCTTGATGTTATATTGTTATGGTCTTATGGAATCGAAGGATGACATCCGTCGTAGAATTTGTTTTTAAATTTTGGATTTTTTGACATGGTCTCGTACTCTCATTGACCTAAAATTTTGTTTCTATTCTCGATCAAGATGCATATGAATTGGTCTAATATAATTTAATGATAAATTTCCGAAATTGTCTATTATATCATTATTTCAGACAATTGTATGGTTTTGTCCGTATATCGAAGGATGATAAGTCATGTTGCTAAAAGAAATGTCATGACAAGTGATAACGGTTGCAGAATGTTTTGATTGTCTTTTGACAATGTTCTTCAATGCTCCCTTAATAGGAAAAACACATCCCAGATGGTTTCCCTTTTGAAATCCAAGATAATCCTAGAGAAAGGACAATATTGCTGACGAGAGTATCAAGATGAAATTATCAAAAAGGAAGTTGACATGTCTTATGTTGATGATGATAAAGAGGATGAAGATGAAGATGAAGATGAAGATGACAATGAGTGTAAGGAAATCGATGACAGTATTCCGTTGGTTGTGAGTATAACAAAAGGAACCGGTACGCGCCTGGAATTTTTATATCTCTGCATTACCTGATGATATGCAAATAGATAGACTATCCATTAAACTGCCTGAAAATTCTGAGGATCGCCTTGTTTATGATGGGCCTGAGGTCACGTTAGTTTGTCGTAGAAATTGATACTAAGGGGCTGTTCGTTGACGATTTACGAAATCGTTTTCATGTTTTCGAGATGGAAAAAAGTTGAAAAACGCCTTTGTTGGTGTTTTGTTATTTAAAATTTTTAAAAACCAAAAAACTGTTCTCCTTTTTTAAAGCGTAACTAATGAAAACAATATTTTATTGTTTTTTGTTTTTTCACGCCAAATGAGAACAATTGTTCTCACTCTACTCCGGCCTTCACTTCACTTGACGACTCTGCGTCAGTTGCTTGTCTGTCTTCCTTTATTTCTTCTTCTTCTTCTGGTCTTTATTCTTTCTTCTCCTTCAGATCTTTCTTACTTCTTCGAGTGCTTCGTTTTCTTCTTTCTTCAGAAGGTATGTAATAATCTCTGTATTTGGTTTTTTTTTTTTTTTTTTTTGTTAATCTCTATTAGATGATATTAATTTCTTTCTTTTATTTTTAATTCATGACCTTCTTCTTCTTGTAATTTCTGTATTTAGTTTTTTGTTTTGTTAACTTTTTTTTTTTTTTTTTTTTTGTTAATCTCTGGTCCCTTTTCTTTCTTCTCCTTCAGATCTTTCGTACTTCATCGTGGAGTTAGTTTTCATCTTTCTTAAGAAGGTATGTAATCTGCAATAATCTCTATATTTAGTTTTTTTTTTTTTTTTTTTAATCTCTATTCGATTATGTTAATTTTTTTTTTTTTGTGTTAACTTTTTTTTTAATCCATGTTCTTCTTCTTGTACTTTCTGTATTTAGTTTTTTATTTTGTTAATCTCTGTTAATCTCGTCTTTGTTCTTTCTTCTCCTTCAGGTCTTTCTTACTTATTTGAGTGCTTGGTTTTCCTCTTTCTTCAAAAGGTATGTAATCTGCAATAATCTCTGTATTTAGTTTTTTTTTTGTTAACCTTTTTGTTTTGATTCTTGTTGATCTCTGTTATATGTTAATTTCTTTCTTTTTTTTTTTTAACTTTTTTTTTTAATCTGTGTTCTACTTCTTGTAATTTATGTATTTAGTTTTTTATTTTTATTAACTTTTTATTTATTTATTTGTGTGCATCTCTTTGTTAGGTTATTTTAACTTCAATCTGTGTTCTATATTGTCGTTATTGATGATATTGGAAAAACCAAAAATTCACTCTGATGTGATTGAATAGATTTATCTTCGAAGGAGTTGTGTTTGATTAACTTTTCTTATAAATTTAATTGGTTATTTTATTCAAGTTAAGTACTGAATATGTTATTTAAATATTTGCTTAAACAAAGTCTTTAGTCCTTAAGTCCATGTCTTTTGAGGCACTGTGGATGAGTGCTAGCTTAAGTTTTGATGTTAATAGGTTAGGTTTCATTTCCCCACACTAGTCACTCAAATAGAAGGAAACCCCAATTCAAATGTACTACTTTGTGTTGTATGTATCTGACTTTTGGCCTCCTTAATGTTTTCAAGTAACTTTGATCTTCGAATAGTGTTATTGACCGATGTTTTGGTGTATTGAAGTCTTGTTTTCCAATTTTGAAGTTAATGTATAATTACCCACCGCGTAGGCAATGACCGATTCTCATTGCATGTTGTGGCTTGTTGTGATAGGATATTTAGATAATTTGAACTAGAAGATATAATTATCGATGAAGAAGTATATACAAATATTTTTAATTTGAATATATCTTAAGAAAACATGATACAAATGAACTCATTCATGGATGAGATTGCAATATATTTTTTGAATGACTATAATAATAGATAAATATTATGATTAATTAACCTTTGTATCGTTATTGTTAGTTTAATTTGTTATTATTAGTTTAATTTATTAAGTGTTATAAATATTATTTTCTTTGTCAAAACAATGACATTATATTTTATTATTGTTGTTGTATTTTATTATTATTATTATTATTAAACTCTATTTTGCCGCAAGAAAAAAATTATGGAAGAAAAATTGAATTAAACCTTATAGAAAGTTTGATTATATTATTAAAGCTAGTTAAAAATGATTTTGAAAATAATCTACTAGATACGTTTTTACTTTTTTCTTATTTTCAAGTATTACTATTAGACGCGTTTTTTATATTTTTATTCTTTGAATATCATATTCAACAATTACTACCAAATGTATTTTCAAATCAGAAAAATACAAAATCAGTTTTTTGAAAACAAAAGAAAACGAGAAAACAAAAAACAAAAAAACGTAAACATTATCGAACAGCCTCTTATTGATTTGCTTATCAGACTATATAAACAGTAAGAATATATAAGATGACGTGGTATCCAAAATTCCAAATCTATAATTGGTTCTCTTTGAATGAAAAAAAAATATATATATATATATATATATCTCACGTGAGGCACGTGAGCGTAAAACCCAAGCCAATTTAAAATGTCTAAAACCCTAACATCTCAAAAGAGTCAAAAAACCCTCTTAAGAACAGAAGTAAAATGGCATTGAACTTCATGCTTCGCAGAGCCTCCTCCTCCTTAATTCCTCTTGCGATCCGCACCGTTGGATCTCCAAGAACTTTCCATAGCGCAATCTCCGCCGTTCTCGGCGCCCAGAAGTGCAGTTTCAGTCGGAGCAGTGTCGTTCCGTTTCAACGATTCTCGACGAAGCCTACCTCCGATGATAAACTGATTGAAGTCCTCGAATCTGAGATTAATTGTTCCGATCAACCCACTGTGAGCTCTCTTTTTAGTTTTTAAATGTTTCTTCTTTCACGTTAGATTACTTTTTCTTTTTTCTTTTTTCTTTTTTTCTAAATATGCAAATCTTATGATTAATTATGGGAAATTGGGTTGTGTAATTAGTTTTTTTTTCATGTGTGATCTGTAAAGTTGTCTGCTTTTGGTGCTTCAAATGCAAATTTTTTTTTCTTATTTTGCTTGGCAATGGTGGCAATGAAATACAAGTGTTGATTTTTGGGTTAATTTGCTAGGTGAGTATTTTATCATTTGTTGGATTACAGGAAACTTTTGTAAATGGCTTTTTCTTTGTGAGTCTTTCTGTATTTTGAAACTACTAAACTAGAAGACTATGTTCGTTTGTCAAGGAGTTCCCTTTTTGGTGGATAAATTTTCGTAGAATTAAATCAGATGACTCGGGTTTGGTGGTGGTGGTGAAGTTATGGAAGTTACTAAATCCTCGTATTAAAATTTTTGTGTATGTAGTAGTTAGTTTCATACTTTAATAAATTTGAGGTAAACCCAACGTTTAAATTTTGGAAATTGAAGTTTCTGAAACAGAACAAATTGACACATTTCTGGCTGAAGATTATCTGGTTGTACAATGTGTAAGCTAAGGCAGGTTTCTTGATTTTATGGAATCAAAGGATGACATCCGTAGTAGAATTTGTTTGGATTTTTTGTCATGGTCTCATTGACGTAAAGTTTTGTCCTCTATGCTTGATCAAGATGCATATGAATTGGTTTAGTAGAATTTAATGATAAATTTTCAAAATTGTCATTAATATCATTAATTCAGACTTATGGCTCTGTATATCAAAGGATGATAAAGTCATGTTGTTAAAGAAATGTCATGACAACGGTTGCAGAATGTTTTGATCGTTCTTTGACTCTGTTTCTTCAATGCTCCCTTAACAGGAAAAACAAATCCCGGATGATTTCCCTTTTGAATTCCAAGATAATCCCGGAGAAAGGACAATATTGCTGACAAGAAAGTATCAAGATGAAATTATCAAAGTGGAAGTTGACATGCCTAATGTTGATGATGAAGAGGATGAAGAAGAAGATGAAGTTGACAATGAGCGTAAGGAAATCAATGACAGCATTCCGTTGGTTGTGAGTATAACAAAAGGAAGTGGTACATGCCTGGAATTTGGTGTCACTGCATTACCCGACGATATTCAAATAGATCACTTATCCATGAAACAACCTGAAAATTCTGAGGATCAGCTTGCATATGATGGGCCTGAGTTCACGTAAGTTCTTCATAGTGAATGATACTAAATTTCTTAATTCATGTTTTTGATTCGTTTTCTGAATTGTTTTTATTCCTTCTTTCAGGGAATTAGACGAGAACTTGCAGAAGGCTTTCCATAAATATCTAGAGAATAGAGGGATCAAACCCAGCACAACCAACTTCTTGCTTGAGTACATGATCAACAAGGACAGTAAAGAGTACTTGCATTGGTTGAATAACCTCAAGAAATTTATTGAAAAGTGATGACAATGAACATGCCTTAAAATTTTGCGATAAATTCGCACGGTCGGCATCTTTTCTCTGTATTTTAATTATACTCTTAAAAATGTTTGTTGGTTGAATATTTTGCTGGGTAGCTTTGAGTTGAAACCATTTATATTATCATCATAGAAACAACAGCTTCAATGCTTTTATTACAGGTTATATGTTATCTTTTGCTGCTGCATTTCACTAAATAAACTTTGATAGTTCGAAATCATAAATGAAAATAAACTTAAAATAATTACTAAAAATAATAAATCATGAAAACAAACACAGTTGCTGCTTCTCACTTGTTTGTTGATCAATTAACACCAATTTCTTGATGAGCAGGTTCCTTCTGGGAATCTTCGTTTACAAAATATGATGTAATTCTTCAATTCTATCAAATTAGTAATTTCATTCAAACTTTGCTGTTCTGTTTTATTATTCAATTAAGTATGCAGAATGAAATCTAATGTGCTATTATCAATAAGCGATTTTGTTAATGTTAATAATTTCTCATAGTTTATTTAGCTCGAGACCTTTCTAAATGTTAAAAGGTTGTTGAGGTAACTTTTTAATCGCAATAGCAATGACTCGAACTTGGGACCGGGATATTGTCGAGTTGTAGTAGCGTCTTTTGTCACCAACCCACATTGGGCCGTGTCTCATATGGTAACTTATAACTTATAATAAGCCTGACAACCTTTTTTTTTTTTTTTTTTTTTTTCTATTTTTTATGGAAGAATAAAAAGATCCATTTTTCATGGGGTGCCGTGAATATCTAGGTTAAAAACACTAGCCATATATTATAAAAGAGGTCAAGATTTGCTATAAAATAGTTGCCGAGTCTGAAGGAAGAATATCGCCATTGTTGTCCACAAAAGGTAACAACATTTATATTTATATCCTCTTCTTCGATTCCTTTCATTCAAAATAGACTTATAATAAATCCATTTGTTTTTGAGTAATTAAATAACAAGACAAAGTGTAATTAGCTAGTGTTGTTCTATATATATGTTGTATCTCATCATTGTAGTTTAGATTATTTACGTAGAAGAAGATTATGGGTAAAGAAACGCAAACCCAATATGGCCCTTCATATTTTGAACTCAACACCGGAGCTAAAATGCCATCGGTTGGCCTCGGAACATGGAAAGCTCCTCCCGGCGTTGTCGGTGAAGCTGTCATCACCGCTGTCAAGGTTCATATTTAACATCAAACCTTATCAATCATTTATTAATCCAATATAATCTTTGATGGTAATTGTTTTGGTTCCAACATTGTGCAGTCTGGTTACACACACATCGACTGTGCTCATGTTTATGATAATGAAAAGGAGGTAAAGTTTTCCTCAACTGAAATCATTTTGTTTATATTCAATCTTGTGTATATATTGTTGTTGTTGTTATAATTGTTGTTCATATTTGCCTGTAAATTCAGGTGGGTGCAGCACTGAATGAGCTCTTTTCGAATGGTGTGGTGAAACGCAGTGACATGTTTATCACATCTAAGCTATGGTAATTGTGACATGTTTATCACATCTAAGCTATGGTAATTGCTATCATTTGTTTCACTGTTCTTCCTTGTTAACAATTTTGATCTCTAGATAGCTTCAGTGACGATTGTTTTCTCCTAACTAATATATTTTTTAGACCAACTATTATTGAGATTTTTTATACTATGCTATGTGATTTTAAATTTGAATTTAATTTTGCAGGTGTAGCGACCACGCACCAGAAGATGTTCCAAAGGCTCTAAGCAGAACTTTAGAAGATCTTCAACTTGACTATGTTGATATATATCTTGTATGTGCCTCTATAGTAATGTGATTTTTGAGAAAAAATAATGTTCTTGGATCATGAATCAAAAGGGCATTCTAAGTTGCTTAGGCATTCAGTTATTTGATTATATATATATATATATACATATATTCATCTACTTTGTATAATATTTGGTTTGTGATATGATTTCGTGTTGCAGATACATTGGCCAGTTCGGACAAAGCCAGGCTCGCGTGGCTTCAACCCTGAAATCATGCTTCCGTTGTGTCTACCAGAAACATGGTCTGCCATGGAAGGTTTGCTTGAATCTGGCAAGACAAGGGCGATCGGAGTTAGCAACTTTTCGACTAAGAAGCTGCAAGATTTGCTAGCATATGCAAAAGTTCCTCCGGCTGTCAATCAAGTGGAATGCCACCCTGTGTGGCAGCAACCTGCACTTCACAGTTTGTGCAAATCTAGTGGTGTCCATCTCTCGGTATACTTCTTGTTCATTAATAATATGATAGGTTTCCGATGAATTTCGTAACTGTTTAGAAACGCTCTTGAAATATGGTTTTATTTAGGATCGTCTGACTGGTAATTTTTCATGTAGGCATATTCTCCACTGGGATCTCCAGGCTCTTGGGTTAAGGGTGAAATTTTGAAGGAACCAGTGTTGATTGAAATCGCAGAAAAGCTTAACAAATCACCAGCACAAGTAGCACTACGCTGGGGTCTCCAGAACGGTCACAGCATCCTACCGAAGAGCGTGAACGAGTCCCGGATTAAAGAAAACTTAAGCTTGTTCGATTGGTGCATACCTGCGGAGCTATTCTCCAAACTTTCAGACATCCACCAGGTAAAAATAACCTCCCTTGCGTAGTTCCTCTGCAAAGATAAACCTGCATTTTGGATTCTTAGGGGTATGTATGTATGTAAATCTTTCCGTTGCTTGATGCAGCAAAGGCTCCTACGAGGGGATTTCGCGGTCCATGAAACCATTAGTCCTTATAAAAGCCTTGCAGAATTGTGGGATGGTGAAATATGAAAACAGTGACGACGGTAGAGCCTGTACGAGAATGGTGCTGAATCAAGGATTCCGAGCAGACTGATCATCGCAATCTTGGTATTCTATCAAGCCCCTTTCTACCTCCCCCAAGAAGACAATTTAAATTGCCAAATTGAAGAAAACAGTTTTAGTGTAAATTTATACAATCAACATTTCATATATATATATATATATATATATATATTTAACTTGCTGCTGGTTTTTGGTATAATGCCCAGCAGCACTTTGTACACCTGCAATTCACTGAATTAATAGCGATTCACCGATTTATTTAAGAAAAATTCTGAAATACTAAGGTTCTGTTCTAAGCATGACCTAAGTATCAAAATCTGTTAATGGAATATCAGCAAATGATAATAATTATACATTACAGCCAAGACCAGAGTCTTGAGCGAAGCTTGTGCAATATAATACAAGAAGCAAACACTAAAGGCGAATGTGATATGGTTAAAAACCATAATCTGTCAAATTATGCCTGCAGCGGAAGATCCTTGTGGGTGTAAGTGATCCCTTTATCACCATCCACCACCTGCCCGCTCCCTCTCAAAATCCTACGTTTATAATAAAGAGGCACGATCAGAATTGAATACATGATTCCACACAGCATTTACATTAAACTGAAATTTTTGAGAGGAAATATAAATTATGATTTCCGTACCATCGAGTTGTTAGCAACCCTTCAACTCCTACTGGACCTCGAGCATGAATCCTGCTGGTACTTATTCCAACCTGTTTATCCATCATCAAACATAAGCAATACGAAATGAGAAGACAAAATCAGCCAGGGTATTCAATGCCAGCAGCAAAGGAAGGTTGCATACCTCTGCACCAAGTCCAAATCGTGCTCCATCACAGAATCGGGTACTCGCATTATGAAACACCGCAGCACTATTGGGATAAACAGCAAAGCCAAATAGCAGTGTTACTTACCAACATCAAATGCAAAAAAGGGATTGGCAATTTAATGTATTCATTTACCATAAGACATGAAAACAAAAGTAGGCATATGTCACTATACTCTGGTCCTAAATAGTCTAACAGTAGCAAGAGTTGATTTAGACTAAGAGATATGACAATCATTGTAGGCAGAGAGAATGTAGGTTGTCAAAGCCAATATTATGAGCTTGTGTTAATGGGTGGTATTACAATGCTATTGACTGTGAACAGTGACAATGACAGCAAAGATAGAAACAGGTGGTCGTTAATAAGGGTGTTGCCACTTGAGGCGTAGATGGGGCCAGCACAAATGCATTACGTCAAGAACATCAGTTCTCTTTTGGTCATTCAAAGCTAATGTTGCAGTTCTGCCCAAACTCTAAAAACTAATTTCTTTCTTTAGACTCTAATATATTTTTCCTCTTATATATTATTCCTGCAACGAATATGGTTACAACAAGTCAACAATATCTTTCCAATTCCACCAGTAAATGGCTAATTCAGAGGCTAAGCTAATGAGATATGCAACAATCATGTACATATTACGTGTTGATCTGCAGGACAAAACTAAGGTTACCTGTCAACTTGACGTAAGAAAATTTTAGCAACTTCCTGATCTTCTGTTACAATGCAATCAGTATGAGAACTGCAAAGGAAGGGTTTTAGATGTTAAGAGAAACAATATGAACTTAATCACCAAGAAGATACAACTAAAGAAAAATAAAATAATATCAAAGAGATTTCAACATGCCTGCCATGTTGATGTATATGATCAATGGCAGCATGCACATCATCCACAATTTCAATTGTGCAAGCCAAAGAATTGTATTCGTGATGGAATGAGCGTGTCTCTGAAAGATTTAGCAAATTACTTGCTCTTGGTCCGCCAAATAATTGAACACCTGTAACAGATGAACTTGTAGTTGAGATGTTGTCACACTTAAGTTAAATATGATCCCTAGAGTTTATTGCATTAGTTGGCATAATCTCTTTTGGGGTAACACAATTATATTGTACTCAAAAGTATTAAAGATAACTGAAAGTACTCAATACATACAAATACAAGTACTTAAGTTCCATCTAATGACAAAAATGAACTGTATTTCCTACCCCTGCTCATCAATTAAAGTACATTTTAAAAATGTGAAAGTCATTTATGTATACCTTCACGCTGAAGTTCTGCTATAAGCTCGTTCAGCCTGCCATGACTCGCCAAATCATTGTGTACAAGAAGTGTTTCCTGAAAGTATCATGATAGACAAACCTAAGAGGCTAGCGAATGACAAAAATTAAGGTGAAGCAAAATCCATAATAGTGTAAATGTGCAATAAACATGAGGTGAAGTCTCTGATCATGAGCACACATTTCAACAGATATTGATACCGAGACATGTGGAATGAGAATTAAAATTACCATAGCATTACAGGCTGCAGGATAATCTATCTTTGCGTCCAAAACAATTTTCTTTGCCATACCCATATCAGCCGATTTATCAACATAAACATGACAAATTCCATCTGGGAAGAGAAAGCTGCAACCTTTAACCACAAACTCTACTTTGTAGATAAATGACATAAGAGTCCAAAACCACTCTTACCAGCATGACCAAGAACGGGAATTTTTGTTGATTCCTTGATTTCAGATACAAGCTTATTGCTGCCTCTTGGGATGACAAGATCTATAACATCATCAAGCTGTTGCAAAATAAAATTTATTAAAACCCATTATAGCCTAAAGAAACATCATCAGATTCAAATCTCACTATCCACCTTGAGCAAATCAGGAATCTCCTCTCTTGAAGTCACAAGTCCAATAAGTTTCTCGCCCACAGTATTTGGGATGGCTGAAGTAATGACCTAGAAGGAAAATGAAAATTGAATTATAACCAGAAATACAAGGAAAAGTACTTTGTCTTCTAGTACAAGAATTCAGTTCCTAAACTCAGTGAATCAAACCTTGTGCAAGATTGCATTTGATCGCCCAGCTTCTTTACCTCCTTTCAGCAGTAAACCGTTTCCACTACGGACAGCTAGAGAAGCTATCTATTGAACCATTTTGGAACAAAGAAACGGTCAAATAATCAAGAAAATATTACAAGCATACGGTGAAAAAGTAGCTATAAGCTTAAAACTCAACCGATTCAATGCAAAGATCATTATTCCACTCCCTGCCCATCAGTAGAAATACAAAAGAAAGATAAAAAGCTAATTACATAAAATAAGATTCAAGGCTTAAAAGGATGAATATTGTATTCCTCTCAGAAATTGTATCCAGTGGAAGTACTGAAACGCAAAATATAGCACAGTAGACAAAATCATAAATAACAGAAATGCAATTAGTTATACAAAAGTCAAGTCTCACCAAAACACAATTAGGGTGTAATAAGCACATTAGTTCAGATATCTATGTATAATGTCAACGAAAAAGTTGACGGTCATCTTTCCATTCAACCTTCTATTTAAAAATGTAATCCATCGGTAGTTTGAGGCACGTTTTACCGAAATCCCTTTCTCTCGTTCCACAGGATCATGCTAATCACTCTAGGCCCATAGTAGTTATGATGTACTGGAAGAATATAGTACATATAACGGAGGATGTTTTTAGTCCACCAACGAAATTCAACTAATTCAGCTCAACAATAGTTTCTTATTGCAGATACATTGACAACTAGCATCCAGATGTTCTGGGATATTATAAGAAGTGTAATCTCATTTACCTGGACTAAGGCATCTGGTCGAGACTCAAATACAATCAACAAGACACCCAAAGGACATGATGTTCGCTCCAGAATGAGTCTATCTGCAAGCTGGATGCAATAGTAGTCACCAAGAGGTCAAAGTGAGTCGTGACTAAGCAAATAGACAGTAAGATACTTGGATTCACAACCTACTTTAGTTATCGAAAGCAATTAGAATTGATTCATATCATAGCATTAACTTAAAACCAAAAGGTGTAGAGCAAGTAAAAATTATCCTTCTCATAGGATGACAAACTGCTATATACATATCCTTGTTTCATTGACTATCAGATTAACAAGATTTAAGCAGGTTTCCAAACCTCTGTTCTTCTTAAAATATGACCGATGGGTTCTTCCATGTCTGCAAGTACACGAATTGATTTTGCAAGGCCAGAAATCTGTGGAGTACAATGATCTGAATGAGATACACTGATGTGATAATCAGAAAGTCATAAAGAAATAAGCCTTCTGATCAGACAATGCACAGGCTGATGGAGAAATTATACAAAAAAAACTAAAATAGATGAACAAGTTCTCCATCACAAAAGAACAACAAAAATCAACAAATGCTTGCCTTCCCAGGCTTCAAGGCCAAACGAGATATGAGAGATTTCTCATATCCGGCCAACCGTGCAGCAGCAACATCAGCTTCATTCTCAACTTTAATCAAGCCTTCATTTGCCTCCAGGGCATCAGCTATATCCAGCAAAATTTTCCTCCTATCTTGAGATTGTAAACTCTGAAAATGGGATCATCATATAATATTTAGACATTCGATCAAAGTAATTTTTCAATTTCAATATTTATAATTGTGGTGACCACAAGGATCAGAAGTTTTGGGGAAAATATTAGATCCACCAAAAATAACTCAAATACCGACCTGAAGCCGTCTAGAACATTCCCGTGCTGCAACTGCCATATCGCGCGCGCCAACGTCTTTATCCGAAATCCATAAATGTGCATCTTTATGAAAGAGAGTGCCAATACGTTTTCCTTCAAGTACCTTTAATATGTTGTCTGTCGCATAGCCACTTCAGCAGTGTTGAAAGCAGAATTAGCCAATTAGGGTACCAGCGGAGAATAATTCATACTACACATACACAAAGAAACTAGCATGCTGCTTACTACTATTAGATGCAAATAGCTTGTCTATAAACATATCCCTTCGCGATATAACAATCAGGAGTATCCAATAACAGGTTTGTGAACTGAGTTTGCTCATATGGTCATACCTAGTAATAATAACGGGGATACCAGCATAAGCTGCACAGACAGCAGCATTAACTTTAGCAGTCATACCCCCTCTTCCAACCCTTGACTTGTCTCCAAATGTTATTTCTCCTTGGTGTTTTGCTTTTACATACGTATGAATTAGCTTTGATTGTGGATCATTTGGAGGACCACTGTAGAGGCCTTCTACATCACTCAATAGAATAAGAAGATCAGCTTTTAATTCCAGAGCCAATAAACCTGCCAGACTGTCATTATCCCAAAATATGCCTGAGGAATCCTGCAAACAATTCTTATAATTAGAATTAACAGAAATATTGTTGTGAAGTAAAATGAGCAATTCATAACAAAAACAAGAACTAAAGAAATACAAAGGCTCAGACAAGAAACAGAGGAAGCTCAAATTCATTTTAAACTCAGAAGAAGAGAAAAGTACCTCATATGGTGCTCTCCTTGTACTAACTGCATCATTCTCATTGAAAATGGGAATAACCTTCAGAGATAACAATGATTTAACAGTTTCACATAGTTGTTTTCTGAATTCTTTATCCCTAAAATCACTATCCGTCACAAGAAGTTGAGATGAGGTCACATCTAGCTGCATTATGGAGGTCTTAAATTAAAACTTGCAAGAATGTGATATAGCAAATGCATTAGATATAATAACCTGCTTCAGTGAGAAAGCATCAAGGAATTTGAAATAGGTAAAATTGAAGACCCACAGATATCCTAATGAAATCCAAAAACAAGATGATAATTAAATTATATTTCACCTGGCTAAACAGTGTATCATAAAGAGCCATGAGACTACTTTGCCCAACAGCTGCACAAGCCTTCCCATCAAGCTCCCCTTGTGGCTTCTGGAGATCAGCTAGGCTGCAAAGCAAGGACATATTCCCATTAAACAAGCAAAACTTTTCTCAAATGCAGACCTAATAGGAGAGTACCATTAAAAAGTAGAATAAGGACATGCTAATCCCTGTGAGTCAAAGAAAGTCAAATTTAATGTTTTTGAATTAATGAGTTTGTGTTCATGAATCAATGACTTGTACTTTTGCATCTAGAATTGCATTCATTAACTAAAATTTTAGATAGCAGTGTATTATGCATGTGCACATCAAATTCTACATTCTTCAATGTTATTTGTTTGTTCTAGTGATTAGTAATTTGAATTGATGCACACAACTTTCCAACGGTGTCTGAAAAATCGGCCTAGGCGTTTATTTTTATTTTTTCAAAAACCTTAATACAAAATGGCATTATTTTTGGCTTTTGTTTAATGAAGCCCAAAACAAAACGACGTTGTTTTGGGCTTCATTAAAACTACGTTGTTTTGGGCTTCATTAAACAGAAGCTAAAATCCCAAAACATTCCATCATTTCTTTCTTTTCTTCAATCAAACCCTATTCAAAGCACAAAGCAGCCCCTTTCCACCACTCGTCCAACCAGCCACAGCTGCCGTCACCAGCCCCTCATCCAATCGTCATCGCCACCAGCACCAGCAACTTCTAGATTCGGTTTTTTATTTAGTAAAAAAATTTAAGGGCTGCCACAGCTCCGCCTAGGCACCCTAGGCGCTAGGCCACCGCCCGACAAGCGCCTGGCACCTACTAGAACACAGCTTTCCAATATTAACTTATAATTCAGTTAGCAAGTATAATTTCTACCATTTCTCATAAAAGTATAAAATACATCTAATTAAAACAGAGTACACGTATTGATATTAAAATTCAGCAAGTATAATTACATAAAGAAAACTCATTAAAGCCAAAGGAAAAATAAGAACCTGCTATTGATCAATTTCCTGTATCTAAGCCTTTGGCGGCCAAGACCAACAGCACCTGAAGTAACTAAAATGACCTCAAACCCTTGAGAATTCAACTCTTTAAGCTGAAAAATTAAAAAATTAAAAAATTAAAAATCATCAGCCAGAAGAATTCAATTCTAAACAACGTCTATATAGAAAATTTCAAAAAAAATCTCCTCATCCCATTTATTTTCCCTAGTTTCTTCTCTTTGTCTTCATTTATAACCACAACAGAAAAAAATTCAAGATATACCTGCTCACAGAGAGCTCCAATCCTGCCCAATGCTATTCTTCCTTCCCCACGAGTAACCACAGCTGTTCCGACCTTTAACAAATTGAAGACAAAAAAAAAAAACTCAGCAACAACATCAAATCAAGAACCATCACCAATCGCCCAACCACATCACAGATTCTTTTAAAATAAAACATAAAAAAGAAAAAATAAAAAAGAAAAAATCATCTTTTATGTCATCGGGAAGTGAAAGAAAATGCTACAAAACCAGGATGATGGTTGGCTTGCTAGTTGCTTCAATAGTATTTTTAATCTAACTCCAATAATGGAGTAACCAGAAAATGCGAATGCGATCAATCAGTTTAAAAGTTGTCTTCAAAATCTAAATATATTTCAAATTCTTACGCACTGGATCATGAACTGGTCTATACTTTTTGTTTCGATATCAATACTCCACAGATGTTAAATGAAATACAAACCAAATACAGCTGAAAATGCGATTAAGCCACGGAAATCTACATGCAACAATTAACAGATTCCTCACAGATACAGATACAATAAAAAAATTAAGATAGATCAGCATTCAAAATTATCAAAAGCTCAAAAGAAGTGAAGAAATTGCACGAAACACGGACAGCAGAAGTAAACATTAAAAAGAAAATAAAAATAAATAAATAAAAAAACGCAAGAAGAAGAAGAAGAATGTAAGCAGCAAATTGACCTTGACAACGAGACGCTTGACGTTCTTGACGAAAGCTCGCGAAGGATCCATGGAAGCCATTTCGGAGGAGAACTGAGTCTCGCTGAGTCTAATCAAGTCGAACCAGCGAACTAAAAATAAAATGATAGACTTGGAGCAGATGGTTCAGACTTCAAAGATTGGGATTTGGGCAGAGTTCAAAGATTAGAGACGGCGGTTAGTAGGCCCGCAATAACAATTGTTGAACTATAGAGACTATTTTTTTTTTATTTTTTTTTCAAATATATAATATATATATTTTTTTTTTAATGTTTTTTTATAGGGAAAATTGCAGTATTGCTCCAACTCTCCTAATAAAGGTGATATTTATATGGAACTATGGAAGTCTCGTTAGTTTGTGTAGAATTTGGAAAAGTCATAATTACCCCTGCTGCTCTACTTTTTTTTTTCTACACTAATTAATATAAAATTTAGGGTTAACAGCACTAGTGACCCCTGAACTATTAGTGAATTTGCAGTTACCCCCTAACCTTTTTCTCTGGACAATTTACCTCTTGAACTCTCTTCATTTGGTAAAATATGACTGTAAATGTCCTCTCAAACATGCGTTCAAGGAGCAATGGACATAGTTGTTTTGCCAAATGAAGAGAGTACAGGGGTAAATTGTCCAGATAAAAATGTTATGGGGCAACTTACAAATTCGCTGATAGTTCAGGGGACACTGGAGCTGTTAATCCTAAAATTTATAACATTCAAATATTATTTCTATAAAAATATTTAAATTTTGAAAAACCTTCTATATGTAAAGGAGACTCGAAGCTTGAGAAGGTCCGACGAGGTCTTTATTGAACCTTCATTAAGAATGAAGCCACCAAATGTGTCTCTGTTTCTTTTTCTTTTTTTAATTTAAAAAAAAAAAAACAAAAAAAACAAAAAAAAACAACTCTTATTTTAGTTTTTGAATTTATTTCTGAATTAAATAAAATATATCGATAAATTTGAGTTGCAGAATTTGATAGAACATCGTAATTTTTAATTATTTTATTCATTAACGCACTCAAAAATACTATATTACCCATCTAACATTAAGATTTGAGTTAGGTATGAAAATTTGTTAAACTGTTAGTCAATTAAATGATTAAATCGATAGAATGTATATATAATAAGCGCACACCAAAGTATTATATTACCCTACTAACATTAAGATATGAGTTAATTATAACTTTATTATTTTTATGGTTAATAGTAGGTGTATGCAAAAAATTGCCAAACCGAACCAAACTGACCAACCCAACCCATAAAGTTTGGGTTTGTTCGATTATAAATATAAAAAATGGGTGGTTCGAGTTGTCTTTTGGACAAACCGATTAAAGGTGGTTTAGTTTGGGTTGGGTTGAGTTGAGTGAAATAATTCACCAACCCAAACCAAACCACATATTTTAGAAAGTAAAACTAAATATAAATCCACATACGTTTTCTATTCAGTCCAGATTTTATAACTTTTACCGATTACTTTAAGCTTTTATAATTTATTTATTTGTTTTCATGCAATTCTTCTTATTGATTTATTTATTAGGGTTTCAAAAGTATAGATGTTGTCAAACATGTCTTTAATCAGAATATAAATACATGTATATATACAATTAACATTTTATGTTATGATTTTTTATTTAAATATTTTTTATAATATAATACCAACAAAAAAAAAATTGAGTTCAAATTTAAATCGATAAACCAATCCAAACCAACCCAATCTTTGTTGGTTTGATTTGAATCAGTTTGAAAAATCATATTGGTTTGATTTGGGTTGAAATATAGTCAAACCGATCTATATTGGTTTGGTTTGGTTTGGTTTGATATTGAGCTTCAGCCCAAAACAAACCGAAAACGCACACCCCTAGTTAATAGCACCAATGTCCCATGAACCTATAGCACGGTAGCAAAGTGCTCCCTAAACTTTTTTTCTTGGCACTAAACCCTTGAACTTTAATTTTTTGGCAAAAGTTGACGGAATAGTAACGGAACTTCATTTTCGTTCATTTCTTTGTCACATGCTTTTCATGTTGGTTGAAATCTTCTAGAATCCTTTCAAAAACAAGGGTAAAAATGGTATTTAATAATGTAAAAAAAATTAAAATTAAAAAAAATATATTAAAATAATTAATATTACAAATAATTAAAAAAACAAAAAAAAAATTAAACTTTTTTTTTAATTAAACTTTAAAATCAGAAATTAAAAATTAAAACAAAAATTTTAAATAATTTGTCAATTATCTTCTTCTTCCCCACCATCTATTTCCAATATTTAACCCAACCCAAATATTGTAGCCCACCCATCATCATCCTCACCAAATCTACAACACCTCACCCTTATATTTATTTTTTTGAAAGTTAGTTAAACCGTTAGTCAATTAAATAATTAAATCAATAGAATGTATACACAATAAGCGCACACCAAAATACTATATTACCCTTCTAATATTAAGATATGACTTAATTATACCGTTATTATTATTATGTTTTCAAAAGTTAGTTAAATCGTTAGTCAATTAAATGATTAAATCGATAGAATGTATGCACATCAAGCGCACACAAAAATACTATATTACCCTTCTAACATTAAGATATGAGTTAATTATACTGTAATAATTTATTTATTTTTTTGAAATTTAAGTTTAACCGTTAGTCATTTAAATGATTAAATTGATAGAATGTTATGAATATAATAAGCGCATTAGAGCATCTTCAACCAGAAACTCTAAAATATAGCAACTTTGCTCTAAAATGCAGCAACTTTCACACTTTCATCTCCAACCAGCAACTCTAAAATGCAATTCCAAAAAGATTATTCCATAAATATTCCTTTTTTATTATTTCACAACAATTAATATTTCACCCCTTACTTAAGATAATATTACAATAAGTTTAGAAATTAACATAATATTATGATAAGTTAAGAGATGAATAAATTAATAAATTTAATTCATTACTAAATTAATAAATTAATAAATAAAATGAAATTAACTAAAATATTATATTTATAATTGAACTTCAACATTACATTTCATAAAACATATAAAAAACACAATTAAAAGTACATATTAATCATCATTTAATTCTCTGAATTAGTATATTCATCCCACAAATGATCAATTAATACATCCCGGAGTGCATTGTGAGCTTTTTTATCCTTGATTTGTCTATGGCGAGCTAGAAATTCTTGAAAACGGGTATTTTCATCTACCGCCCTCCCAACTTCTGGTGGTGGCGCTTCCATATGATCATCAATAGATGCATCGACATCACGCTCGTCCTTGGTTATCATGTTGTGCATAATAATGCACGTAGTCATTATATCATGTAATACATATGTTTTCCAAAAACGGGCCGGTCCTGCCACAATCGCAAACCGTGACTGGAGAACTCCAAATGCGCGTTCTACGTCTTTTCTACATCCTTCTTGTTTCATTGCAAATAATTTCTTTTTTGGACCACATGGGTCGTGAATTGTTTGTACAAACGTAGACCATTGTGGGTATATACCATCGGCTAAATAATAACCCATGTTGTATTCTTTTCCTTGAATGACATAATGAGCTGAAGGAGCAATACCTTCAGCGAGATTGGCAAAAAGATAAGATGCCTCCAACACATTAATGTCATCACGTGTGGCCTATCCTTAAAGATATTCCCAAATTTACAACTAACGCTAGTCCAACACAAGTCTCTCAAAGGCGGAGGAGTGGCAGTAGTTCACCACAATTAGACTCTCCATGTACACAGTCTCCTACTTCAGCAAGCCCTGGACTATCTCCATTTTCTCTTAATATAACTGATGAGGATATTAGCGGTAATTCATCTCAAAGGCCCGTTGGGGTGAAGAAGGCGAAATTAAAAAGGCTACAAGAGGAACAAAATTTAAAGTTTTTTGAATCTGTCACTAAGGAAAGACAAGAATTGAAGGAAATGTTGAAAATAAACACATCAGATAGGCAAAAAAATCATGAAATCCAAATGTTACAAGCTCAAACTGAGGCAAAAAAATGGGCTGCCAAAACAATTACGGGAGGAAAATAGGGTTTTTCTAAAAGATATAGTTTCCGAACCTGATCCAAGTGTACGCCGGTATATACGAAGTGAACGAGCAAGAATTATGGCAAAAAGAGCTGAAGAAGGCCAAGGTTCTCATAATACCTCTGGTTCTTTTAGCCAATATTTCAATGATTTTGAAGGATCCGCAAATGATCTCCCAGATTACTAAATTGTCATTTAATTTCTATTGTATTTTTCCTTCATGTTTTAATGTTTTTATTAATCTAGTGTGTTGCTTCAATTGTTTTTTTTTTTTTTAATCCAATTTAAAAATATACATATATCATTTAGTAATTTTTGTATTATATACTTAATTTTAGTTTATTATAAATATTAATATAAATAATAATTTAATTAAAACAAATATAATTTAACCAAAAGCATTAGATAATTAAAAGGATATAATTGGAATATATTTAATTTAACAGGGGTAAAACTGTGATTAAACAATACTTTTAAAAAGGGGTATAAGTGAGAAATCTGAAAATAAGCAAACAAAACTGTAATTATATGAAAAATAAAAAAAACCATGATCATCTACAAAGTAGTGCTGAGGCTGGAGGAGCGCCAAATCTGGCGATGCAAAATCAGAAACTCTACTTGGGCGATCGAATTGCCGCTCAGTTTGAGAGAAATGCAGCTACATAATAGAGATTTGGAGTTGGATTGGAAATGGTCTTAGTTTACTCATCTTGCAATATCACCGAAAGTTAGGAGAAGATAGTGACATTTTCCCTATTTTTTTTTTTTTTTTAAACGGGCAGAGTTGCAGAGAGCCAGAGAATCTATTGATGAATTTCGATACAGACATAGTGACATAGTGACATAGTGACATAGTGGTCTAATCGATTGATGTATGAATTAGGTAAATAGCGACAAATTATGGCAATGCATGATTAGCCGTTTTTTAAGACAAAAAGGACTTTGTGGTTCCCATGTCTTTTGGAAAATAAATATACATTATTTTCGGGGCATATTCAATGACTTGAAATCTTCTCCATGGTCATTGGTTTTTCTTAACAATCTTGAAATGTGATTCAAATATCAAATTATATAAGAGAGAAAAACAATAAATAAATTTTGATTATATATTTTGCATTTTATATTTTGTTTAGATATTATTGGATTATGAAAAGTTAAGAAAAAACAAGTCAATGAAAGGATTTTAATCCGTAGTTGATAGGACACCTTTAATCACTCTTATATAATTAACAAGTTTAGTGTATTCAATGTAGATCTTTAATGAGTCTATAAAAATCATGAAGTATTCAATATAGATTTTTATTGACTTTAAAAAAGTCTTTAAAAATTATATGGTATTCAATTAAGATTTTTTAATAGACTACGAAAGTTAGAAGATATTTAAAATCTCAATGAATTTTAATAACTTTTAATAACTTTTAGTTCTAATAAATCTCACAATTTGTCTTTCATTTTTATGAAGACTTTGAATGAATTTTTTTATTTTTTTTAAATAGAAATAATTTCACTTTAGAAGAAAAACATATAACTCTTTGGAAAACATTAACCATCAAATATATGTTCTATTTTTAGATAAAAGCACATCCATTCTTAACAAATTTCACAAATAAAATAAATGAATAAACATTATCAATAAAAATAAAAATAACTATCTATAACAAAAATAAAAATTAACTAAAAAGTAACATAAAACCCGGACGAGATATTTCATTTTTCTTTTTACATATATTTTCAAAGTAACTAAACAACACCGAAACAAATCAAAATGAACTTCTTTATATTAATTAAAAATAATAAAAGATAAAAACCACTACTCAACCATGCTAATATCATAATTATAATTGCGTATAAACATGGCTCCATATAAGGTCATCTCTAACGCAACACTAAGACACCAAGACAGTGTAAAATTTTGCTCCAACCCATCATTAAAACACAAGATTCAAGATGAATTTGATATGATTGTGAATAGCCGCTTCACTTAATTTAGTAGGGCACTATTCACAACAACACTACTTTTTTTTAATTGTTTTTTATTAAAATATCAAATCAACACTAAATTATTTTATTACAATTCCTAATTTAACCCTCTCACACTTATTTATTTCAAAAATTATACCATTGTAAAGATCTCCTCTAGATCTTTAAAATTACACAAATATTAATATATATATATATATATATATATATATATGTATATATATGTATATATGATGGATAAATAAGTTGAATAATATTATGGTGAAAAATTGGGGTAAAATTATGATGGATTTTTTTTTTTATATTATACAATTAATTATTTAAGAATAATATTTTTTATGTCAAAAAAAATTAATTAATTTTGTTTAAGTTAATACAAATTAATTAGTATCGTATAAATGTTTATTAAGACAATATTTTTGTATAGATGCTCTTTTACATTAAATTGGTGTTGGGTGCATTGGAGTGGAAAGAAAATTTAGTGTAAGAATATTCCCATAAAATTCTCTTTTTACACTATCTTTCTGTACTTTTTAGTGCTCTCCATTGGAGATGCTCTAATTATAATCAATATCAAACTACCCACTTTTATATATTTGTCTTATTCAACAATTAGGTGTGGTTTTTATGTGTTATCATAGTAACTTGAATTAATTTGGGGTTGATTTTTTTTATTCCCATTGTCATACTTTATTATAGACATGTAAACGTTAATATTATTATTAGTTTGCTACATTTATTTTAAAAGAAAATTTATAATATTTTAATTAATTATTAAAAAAAATTGACTAATTATTAAAAAAAATTAGACGCATAATGTCTTTATGATGCAAAATATATAATAAAAATATAAATAAAAATTTTAAAATCACACATATATATATATATATATATATATATATATATATGTTTGTGTGTGTGTTTTTATAAGAATTGAAAATGAGAGATTGAGAGCAAAGATAATTAGCAAATTTAAACATGATTATACCCAAAAAGGAAAAATAAATAAATGATTTGAAGAATTATGTTTTTCTTTTTAAATAAAATAAAAATTAACATGGAATCGGTCAAGAGTGCAAATCATTTATGCTTTAGTAATAAACACGTTTCTTATTGATTTCTTAATATCATGTCAAAATGATTGTCAATAATATGAATTACTACCTTTATGAGCGTAGCTTAACTGGTAGATGGATAAGTTTGGAGATTGAATAAATGACTCCTAAATCAGTGGCTCAAATCTTACTAAAATACTTGGTCTAGATATAAGGATAAATAGTGTCAACAAAAAATATGAATTACTATTTAGAGAAATATTTTGTCTTTTCACTACTTTAACCATATAATTTATTTTTAAAAGAGGTAGAAATTTCTTTAAAGCTCGTTTTTAAGTTATGATCAATGAATACATACATTGTAATGTAATGAAATCCTTTCAAATTTGGATGAATTAGTTCAAGACAATGTCTAAATTCATTAGTTCAGACAGAGTAATGTTATTTATCTCAAATGGTGTGACAAATGAATCATCGTCATTTATGTTGAAATTTAGACTAAATTTTTTGGTTATCTAGCATTAATGATTCGAAAATTAACCATAAAAATTGAAAATAGAAGAATACAAGACAAGCATGTGAATTATAAAATCAAGTGACAAGCATACACAAAGGTTGAAGTTTTGGATGAAACTTTGGGATGTTTGTATTTATCGAAATGTCTATTAAAATATGATCATAATCTAAAAATATCGAGATATTCAATAATATTTTTTATATTGAATATAATTTCAATCAATTTCCTTAAAATATGGAAAATATTTAGATAACCATGAATCAACGAGTTAAACACATATGATTAAAGAAACGTGGGAGATTGTAGTCGAGACTTTTTCGTTTGATTGATTGAATTCGAGTCATGTCATCACAATGAGGCGGCTCGGCAACGCCACTCGGCCACTCTTTTTTATTTTTCAATATCTTATCATGTCTTTTTGTCAATTTTGATGTGTCATCACGATGAGGCGACTCGGCAACGACAGTCGCCACTGTTATTTATTTTTTTAATATCTTGTCATGTCTGTTTGTCAATTTTGATGATGAAAAGGTCGAGATTTTTCAGACCTCCGTCCACCGATTGCCACGTAAACCGTACACTATCAAGACAAAGACAGAGACAGTTGCGTGATAAATAGATCAACTACTTAGCTAGTCACGTGCAAAATTGATGTTGCTGTGTTGCACGTACACAGCACACTTGCACAGTTGCACGTGTATGGTGTTTGAGGACCGATCAAGATCACCTCCTCTCTAATTATGTTGATGCAACACTTGATATAGGTGATATTTGAAGTGTAATACATTTTTCTGTGTATCAATCTATCGAGGTTCATATTGGTTTCCTTTTAGATGGTTATTACATTTTCAAAATAGTTTATTATCAGAGTTTCCTGTGATGATTGACATGTTATTATGACTAGAAAAAACCCGTGGCACAATTATATCCATTAATTAATTGTTTCAATTTTAATTAAAAATGAGATTAGCTAATTGTATCGATATCTTTCATTTTGATATTTTATTTATTTATTGAATTACATGCCCAGTTTATGTAATTAAGTAGAATTAATAAACTGTTTAGCCAATTTATTAGGTTTCACGGAACAAAGTCTTCCTAGAAAAAAAAAATCAATAATAATAATAAATAAATAAAAAATGTACGAGGGCTATTGGTGATCTCTAAGGGATGAGATTTTTATTCAAAATTATATACAAGATAAGGCAACTTTTTCTCTAAGTTATGCTTATAGCTTCTATTCATAATTTGTTCAAATCTATATTTATATAATATAGTAAAACGGAACCCTCACGGCGCCACGTGTCATCGTGAGGGAGCTTCGGCCATAAATTCCTTATATTCTAATTTTTCTCTCATTACTGATCCATATGTTTAACTAAAGTAAAATGAAAAACCACAATATGTATTAATTGAACTTATTTAAATTAATGACCCTCTTATTTAATTGCATGTTAATATTAATCATCCACTTATTTATAAAAAGTAAAATGAAAGGGTATATATATATTGAACTCCTTCAAATTAATAATCCACATATTTAATATATTAATATTAATATTCCACCTGTTTAAATGAAGCAAAATGAGAGGGCACCACATTAAAATATTATTTAACCAGTTTAACCATGTTTATTTTGCAAACATTTTCTATTACTTTCTTTAGAAAATGGGGTGACAAGAGATAGGTATCTACAAGTACCTTTCCAGATAGCTACAAATGCTTTGGCTGCAGATGAGGACCCGTATGTCAATATTGAAAATATCCTCTTTATAGTAGCAGAGATTATTGTAGGTTGGATCTGTAGTAGAAGGGCAAAGTGGTGGAAAAGGGATTTTATGTAATATCATTGAGAATGATGTATGGGAAAGATCTCGCCACGGTTCCAATTTTAGTGTTGATAACTCAGGTGAATTCTCTTTTTACCTCTTCTTTATTTTTGATCAATTTTAATCATGTGTATATCATAACATAAGATCGATTTATTTAAATCAATTTCTTTGTAAAACTTACAAATTATTCGTATGTATCACTAATTTTTTAATAAGTATTTTCCGATAACTATATTTGTAAGATCGAGTCACAAAACATAATGAAAATTACCTTCCAAAAGGCTTGAAGAAGTAATGAAATTAACAAAAAAAAAAAAAATTGTTGAAAAGTCTCGGAAAAGAAATGAAAAAGGCTTGGAGAAGTAATGAAAATGCTCGAATAGTTCATTAAAAGGCTCGGAGAAGAAATAAAAAGGCTTAGATATTCAAAATTAAAAAAAAAAAATGATTGTCGAAAAGGCTCGGAGAAGAAATGAAAAGTCCCGGAGACTAATTGAAAAGTATCGGAGACTA
Organism: Acer negundo; assembly: GCA_035582765.1. NCBI lineage: Eukaryota > Viridiplantae > Streptophyta > Magnoliopsida > Sapindales > Sapindaceae > Acer > Acer negundo. Next base: position 19,043,731 of record CM069243.1, read on the forward strand.
AATAAAAAGGCTCGAGCTTTTTCAATTGTTCCCCAAGCCTTTTCATTTCTTCTCCGAGACTTTTCGACAATCATTTTTTTTAAAAATTTTTTTGAATATCTGAGCCTTTTTATTTCTTCTCCGAGCCTTTTAATGAACTGTCCGAGCCTTTTCATTACTTCTCCGAGCCTTTTCATTTCTTCTCCAAGACTTTTCAACAATTTTTTTTGTTGTTAATTTCATTACTTCTCCGAGCCTTTTCATTACTTCTCCGAACCTTTTCATTTCTTCTCCGAGACTTTTCAACAATTTTTTTTTTTTGTTAATTTCATTAATTCTCCGAGCCTTTTAATGAACTATCCGAGTCTTTTCATTACTTCTCCGAGCCTTTTCATTTCTTCTCCGAGACTTTTCAACAATATTTTTTTTTTGTTAATTTTGAATCTCCGAGCCTTTTAATGAACTATCCGAGCATTTTCATTTCTTCTCCGAAACTTTTAATAAACTGTCCGAGCCTTTCTAAGCTTTGTTCGAGCCTTTTTAACAAATTTTTTTTTCTTCGCACAATCTGTTTAAGGTTTACAAAAGAGTGTTGTAAATTCAAAAAAGAAAAAGAAAAAAGCAACTAACAAGACGGTTTGTATCTCAAATGTAACTAACAAAGGCTGGGACATAAAAAAAGTTGTTATTGTGTTTGGTCGTGGTCCACCATCGTCCATTGATGGAGGATTTTGAAAAAAAAAAAAAAAACAAAATGGTGAAGAAGGTTACTGTGGGGGGTATTTTTGTCCGTTCACCATAATATATGCCTTTTAAACTTAAGTTATTAAACCAGTGACTTTCTTACAAAGTCAGGTCCAAATAGTGACAAATTTTTTTTGAGCCCCGTTATATTTCACTCAGAATGTTTAGTCATGAACACAAAAAATGTTTTATGATCTCTTTTATTTCTAAAGCATAATGCCAAAAAACAATCTCAGCAAATTAATATTCTGATATAGAGATATTGCTAATATAGTATTACAATTCGAATTGGAATTTTGAAGGGCTTTTTTTCCCCTCTTTTTTGAAAAGTGAATTTTGAAGGTTTTTAATGATTAACATTATCTAGACTTAGAATTATCAGCCTTTGAATTGGACTAGGATCCTCTCCTTATCTCACCTCATCCTCACCTCATTTAATCTTATGACACGTAATCATTGTAATGAATGAATGGTTAAGATATGATTGACACTTTATTAATAACCAATCACATATTTTAAAAATGTGAGGAAAATGTGAGGAGAAGATCATATCCGAATTGGACCACCTAATGAGTTTGATATATATAGGGTCATGATCTAATTGGTACTGAATTTTTTTTTATAGGACGATCCTAAAAATCCTGGCTAGGCTAGAAATTTTTTTTATTATTATTATATTTAACTGACATTTTTTAGAATTCACATCTCTATGAAAACTTACTTAGAAAGTGAAATATTTTTCAGCTATAGTTAGATTTGAAGTTTGACATTTAAATAAAGGAAACATTGAAATGTTTAAGAAAATCACCCTTTTATGTATTGTATATTTCAAACGGTAGCACTCTTGCTAATTAATCATAATTAACCTTTAAAAAATCAATTAATCATAATAGGTATAATAGGTAAGTTCAAAAGAAATTAATTAATCCAACTTTATTTTCAAATGAAAAAAGACGTTAATTAATCTTTTCAAAAAAGATATTAATAATTGATTAAATTATTATATTATCATAACAATATCATGAACATTAACAAATTAATTGATTTATTAGGTAATTTCGGGGATCAGTAATTAATTAATTCAAAGGATATTAATAATTAATGTATCATATTATCATATCATGAACATTAACTAATTAGTTAATTTTTTTTTGTAAGTTCAAAAGCTATTAATTAATCGTAATTGATAATCGGTTAGTTTAAAAAAACATTAATTAATTATTACTGGAGTTTAGAGAATTTAATTTTTTTAGAAAAACAAATTTGCTGTATAAATTTAACTAACAATAAACCACTCAAAATTATACATTATCAATTGCTAATGCAACTCTCTCTCTCTCTCTCTCTCTCTCTCTCTCTCTCTCTCTCTCTCTCTCTCTCTCTCTCTCTACTTTAATTTAATATATATATTTGTTATAATTTATTGTTCTTTTTCCTTTTTAGTATCGCGAGAGTTTTGATGGTTATTTATCGCTATATATAATGTAAATATGTTGAAGAGAACTATGCAATTTGCAGGATTCATGCTATGGATTGTTGTAAGTATATTATTAGTGCAATTTGTAGGAACTATATATATTTTAAATTGTTGTAAGTATTTTAATAACAATTTTACAACTGTTGATGTGTTTTTCATCAAAATTGAAAAATAATTTTTGTTTTCTAATTTCAAGATATACAATTTGATTGTTTTCTAAATTTAGTCAAACGGGGATTTGTAGAGCTTTTGATTTTGATTTGTTTTGTTGTTTTTGGTTATATAGGAACAGATTGTCAAGTAAATCAAGATAATACCAGTATACCACAATCCTAAAGTACCGGAATACCATGAGTATGACGATAATTAGATTTTTGAAATAGTGACAAATGTAACTTTTAAGTATTTGATTGTAATTTTTTTTTTTTCTTCTAAGAAGTTCATTTCATTAATTCTTTGTTGCTATTCTTCTTTTCTCATATATTTTAGTAATTGATGATCTTCTATAACCGATAGTCATTTACGTACAAATGGTACAATAATTTTATAAAACGTTTATGAAATATTTTATTTAAATCGTTTTCCATATTTACGAAATAATAATTCCATATTATTAACATTTATGAATTATTTTGGTCCACAATCTATCATGATATTCTCTTATATAATTAGCATATAAATATTAATAATTTTCAATTTAAACAAACTATGACATTGAAATTTTGAATTACAATCTTGCCTAAGTTATATGATTTTTCAAAATATATTTTACGATTCCCGCACATCGAACGGGTTGCAAACTAGTTCTATTATAATATTAGGCTTTAGAGTGTTCTGCTAGCTAGTTTCACACATATATATATATATATATATATATATATATGTTATTTATTGTACATATTCAGGAAGCTTTGACAATCACTCTATATGTGATATAAAGTAATTTAAATTAAATTCATTTTGCAGATTGAATAGGTTCTATGAACAATGAATTCAGAAAAGTCTTCGTCAACATTCCAGCAATGTATAAGCATATATATAGTTCTCTATGCATTTTTAATCAAAAAGATATATACAAAACCCTACTTGCCTACAATATTTAATTTTTTCTTAATCAGAAATGGCTAGCAAGTAGCAACTAAGCAAGAGAATAAAAGAGAAACGTTTGACATTAAATTATTTAATTACTCATTCTCTCGTACAAGTAAAGTTTATTTGTAAAATAAAATATAAGAAAAAATTTATACCAGAGATTTTTTGAATTTTGTTTTTAAATGAATAAAGTCAGTAAAAAAAAAAAAAAAATGCAATTGCTTCAAAGAAAACTTGAAGCATCCAAACTATGTTGACACCCAACAAGTCTACTTATTCTGTGGATGCACACTCTTAAACTGATTCAATATAACTCTTAAACTGACTCAATATATTAATAAAAGAAAAAGTATAAGAAAATTTGATAGGGACAAAGCCCCAAAACCTCAACAAATCAATCAAAACAGTAAAAAGATATAAACGATAAATCTCTCGTAACAAAGTATCTCGTAACGGAAGTAGATATCTCCCGATTATGGGAGTAATTAAATATCTATATCATCGCGCATAAAGTGTTCGATAAGCAATAGAACTCTACCGCTTGTTGTCAAATTTCAAACAAAAAATGCTAGTTAGAACATATAACATTAGTAACTCAATATTTTTCTGCTGAATTTGAGATAAAATATTGATCTCAAGCAAACAAAATGACAAAAAAAAAAAAACAAAAAAAAAAAAAAAATAGAGAATAATTGGGAATTATATATGCCCGGAAAATCACAACAGTACTAAATATTACATGTCAACATCCGAATTTTGATACACAAGAGTAGCTAATTAAACATGATTATCAAGCGCAACTCCATATGCAATCATGAAAGTCCAATTGCTCCAAACACTATATTGGTCACCACTCCAAGAGCTAGCTTTCCCACAATCAAATACATTCTATTGGTTTTCTTACCACCTCCAGGAGCAGCCTGCTGATTGCTTCCATATGGAACCTGATGATACATGTTATATGGATCCGTACCGTAACCGGATGGAACCGCATAATTATTATAAGGATAAGCAGTACCAAAAGAATTAGGGACCCCGTAAGCATAACCACCACCAAAAGGTGATGCCGTTGCCAATCCCTGCGGCGTGCCTGGCTGTTTGACCGATCGTGATGTTGATGGCGTTGACGTTGACATTGACGGTGATGAGTTCGACTCACACGGTATTAAAACACACCCAACATGAATGTCAATACAATTACAAACGGCACACCTGTAGCGCCAACCGGTGCAGTCACTCTGGCAGACCATGCACAAATAACCGGACGGAGCTTGCTGCAGCCGCAACGGGTGTTGCGGGTGCAGCACGTGCCGGACGTCTTGTGGCAGCTGGGTGCATAGAGGGTGTACGTCAAACTCGCAGAGCTTGCACCTGTAGAAGAGGCCTTCGACGTGGTCACCGCAGACGTCGCAGATACGTTCGATCTGACGCGTGCCTTGTGGCTTCCGGACGACGAGTTGGAGCTGGTGTTGGGGATGCATGAAGGTGGAGAGAGTCATGGGGCATGTGCCGCAGTGTTCATGCAGATCGAAATCGCAGGGGTTGCATCGATATCTTGTGCCGATTCCATGAGTCTTGCATCCATCACAGAGGTACTCTTGGTTCTCAAACACCTCTGATAATTGATGGCCTGGATGAGTAAAGTGCACTATGGTCTTCTTCTTTGTCAATGGAGCCATTGATATCCTTTGATGATGATGAAAACACGAATTAACAGAACAAGCTAGTTGAGATATTGAAAAATGGACAATGATTAGAGCTATGATGACAAACTAATGACATTTTTAATAATTTAAAATGTTGTGAGAGTGCAACTTGAGAATTTCTTTAATGAAGTTGACTAATGACCAGAAAAAAGAATTAAAAGTATATAGATAGAGAGAGAGAGAGGTTTCATGTGCGGTAATCTCCGGTTTTTTTTTTATTATTTTTATTATTTTTATTTTTTTAGGTTTGTAAATTGTGAATGGTTTTTAGCCAACCGATGAATGGAAAGGAAAAAAAAAATCCCCATCATATATTGACTTGATAAGTCAAGACGTATTGACTACTTTGAAGGAAAAAAATCTCAATCTTGATCGGAACTTGTTGAATGATAAATCAATAGAACAGAGGTTTGCAGGCATTAGCATTTTACAAAAGAGAAAAAAATAGAGAAAAGAAGAAATTCCAGATAATTCTTATTGATAATTTGTGAATAACAAACTAATAATAACACAAGAATAAAATTGTAGAGAAAAACAAACTAAGGATATAATTGTATATTTTCTGTGTATAAATAGCAGCTTGTAAATAATTATTTAGTTGGTGTAATAGTGGTCCTTATACATAGAATTGCAGAGCTCTTTAATGAAGAAAGTTTTCTTCTAGTATTTTCTTCAAACACTTGCTTCCTTCTTTTGATTATAATTCATTTTTGGAGTTTATCAAAAATAATTAAATGCAGATTATCTGTTTAATTTCTCCTTTAAAATAAAATGACCGGTTATACAGCACTTTTATATTTTAAGAGTATGTGAATTTTTAAAAGAGAAAGCTCAATATTTTTGTTCTTTCTTATTGACCGAATGAGTCTTCTCTATTATTGCAAGGCAATAAGAGGACCAATATCAATTAATTGTCTGTCATTTTATGTCATATGGTAATGATTAAGGAAATTTCATACAACTCGGATCATATTCCAGTCTATCTATAAAGCTCTCTAATTTTCCAAATTGGATTCCAAATTTCCAACCCAATTAATAAGTTGAGAATTAATTGCCTATGTCATTTTATGCAACTCGGATCATACTCCAATCTATATATATCGCTTGCTAATTTTCTAAATTGGATTCCAAGTTTCCAGCCCAATTAATAAGTTGAGAAACACATCTACCCCAAGTGTCGTACACCTCCCATTTAATATTTTTGGTGCGGCGTGCGGGTTCAAGTCATCGTGTGCAATTATCGGTATGTATGTGTGGATGAGTTTTCTCCTCTATTTGTAGGAATAGATTTCTTCTCCCTCTCTCAGGGAAGTAAATATTAGGACTGCTCATATATTGTTGATTACAAATAGGTGGCTTTGATAATATTCTTATGCCCACTTTGTATTAACTTGTAATGAATTTTCTTATTGCCTTCATATACATGTAGACTGTAGTAAATTCGATTTGCAGACCTGACTTTACACTTCGAGTTTATAATTAAAAGTTGAAGGGCATCTTTTAGAACAGCTGTGTATGTGCGAACATTTATTAATCATTAATGGATATATATATATATATATATGGCATGCTTATAGCTTCTATTCATAATTTGTTCAAATTCTATGATAATATTGGGCTTTTTAGAGTGTTCTGCTAGCTAGTTTCCTATATATGTTATTTATTGTACATGTACAGGAAGCTTTGACAATCATGATACTATATGTGATATAAAGTAATTTAAATTAAATTCATTTTGCAGATAGCATAGGTTCTATGAACAATGAATTCAGAAAAGTCTTCGTCAACATTTCAGCAATGTATAAGCATATATATATAGCTCTATGCATTTTTAATCAAAAAGATGTATACAAAACCCTACTTGCCTGCAATATTTAATTTTTTTTCTTAATCAGAAATGGCTTGCAACTCAGCATGAGAATAAAAGAAAAACGTTTGACATTAAATTATTTAATTACTCATTCTCTCATACAAGTAAAGTTTATTTGTAAAATAAAATATAAGAAAAAGTTTATAGAAAAGGTTTTTTTTTAAAAAATAAATAATAAAGTTAGTAAAAAATGCAGTTTTATCAAAGAAAACTTGAAGCATCCCAACTATGTTGGCACCCAACAAGTCTATCTATCATATGCACATACACTCTAAAACTAACTCAACATATTAAATAAAAGAAAATGAACAAGAAAATTGGGAGGGACATAACCCCAAAACCTCAACAAAAAAATCTAAACGATATATAAATCTCTTGTAATAAAGTGTCCCACAACGGAAGTAAATACCTCCCGATTATATGAGTATTTAAATATCTAAATCATCGTCCATAAAAGTGTTCGATAGGCAATAGACCTCTACCACTTGGTGTCAAATTTCAAACAAAAAATGCTTGTTAGACCATATATATAACATTAGTATCTCGAAATTTTTCTGCTGAATTTGAGATAAAATATTGATCCCAAGCAAACAAATGAAAAAAAATAGAGGATAATTGGGAATTATGCCCGGAAAATCACAACAGTACTGAATATTACATGCCAACATCCGAATTATGATACACAAGAGTAGCTAATTAACATGATCATCAAGCGTAACTCCATAATTAACACATGCAATCATTGCATCGATCCATGACAGAGGTACTCTTGGTTCTCAAACACCTCTGATAATTGATGGCCTGGATGAGTAAAGTGCTCTATGGTCTTCTTCTTTGTCAGTGTACGTAGCCATTGATATCCTTTGTGAGAGTGCAACTTGAGAATTTCTTTAATGAAGTTGACCAATGACCAGTAAAAGAATTAAAAGTATGTAGATATAGAGAGAGAGAGAGGGTTTCAGGTGCGGGAATCTTCCGGTTTTTTCACGTGGGATCTACCGTGTAATTCCCTTTTCTAACATCAACATTTAGTCATCATTCCAAATACATATTCTTAAAAATTTTCTTTGTTTTCCTAAACTTATTCTATTTATGTAGTAAATACAATGATAAAGTTGATATTATTAAAATAATAAGACCATTATTATGTTTCCACATAAAAGTGAAATAATGTACTTAATTTATTTATTTTTTTTATCGGTCTACTGGTGGTCCAAAAGTTCCTTTTTGAACTCTAAGGGCAACTTGGTTCCGCATAGTGCGCCCTATTAGATATATTGAATAATTATATGAGACTTCCCTATTCTCAATCCCGATGGAGATATCCTATTTTTCGCTATAAAAAAAGACATTGAATTATCAAAAATTTATAGTTTATCAGTTTTAGAAATGCATGTATATTTTACGGAGTCCAATATGTAACGTTATGCAACGTTACACGGTGGATTCTATACGGAAAAACGTGAAGAAATTGGCACTGAATTTACATAGTTAGCTAGTAACAAATTATTATTTTAGAAGATGTGGCGCGAGATGAAACAGCCCAATGGGTAATGGGCCAAGAAACAAGTGGGAAATCTTACATTGAGTGAAGAAGTTGTAACAAATTGGTAAGAAAAGCCCAATGGGCCCATTGGAGTACCAGTTGTTGACACTTGACACTCTACTCTATCACAAAGTCTTTTCACTGGCTGCTCACTCACTCTTTGGTCTTTCCAGAGATAGAAAGAAATCGAAAATTGGAAATCATCGGATGCATGGCTTGCAGCATTAATATCACTCTCCGGTGTTGTTCCACCGATACGCTCCGTTTTGCTGACACATGTCAGCTTCACTACCAATCCCTAAACCCTCGCTCCTCTCTCCTACTTAAATTCCTCCCTTCACATCCCAATAAGGTAACAAATACCAACTCTCAACTCTGTTTCTACAGCGACTGATTTTTTTTTTAATATATATATTTTTTGTTAACTTTTCTTCTATTCAGATCTCGTGCTCCTCTGATCGGCGGCGTATCTCCGTTACTGTAAGGTCTCAAATGGCCACGGAAGAGAAACCAATTTCCGGGGACCGAATGCTTGTCTGTTCACTTTTTTACTCTTCACTTACTTTTTTTTTTATTTTTTATTTTTTATAGCAAATTATTGTTTCTTCTTTTGATTGTGGATTTTCCAGGTATTTGTGCCGCCGCATCCGTTGATCAAGCACTGGGTTTCTGTTTTGAGAAATGAACTAACTCCTAGCCCAGTTTTCAGTATGTAAAAGTTTGACTTTTTTAAATTTATTATTATTTATTGAGATTTTTGTTGTTATAAGCTGAAAATATATTTGTGCAATTAATTAATTATTGTTTTAGCTGGCTTGACTTCGATATTTTGTAGGAAATGCTATGGCGGAGTTGGGGAGGCTACTTATGTATGAAGCTTCGAGGGATTGGTTGGTAAGTTGTTGAATGTTAAATGTTATATTGCTGTTACTTATTATTATTTTCGTAATTAGAAATAAGTTGCAATTCTCATTCATATGGATGTCAATGTGAGGAGTTGATGTTATTATGCTCTGCCTCAATTTATAAAGACAAGTAACTATGATCTTGTTACGGATAAGTCAGATTATTTGTTTCTCTCCTTGTATTATGGCTGTTTCGTGTGGCTTTGCGACTGAAGTTTCCTCTCTCTAGTTCTTGATGATGTTTGGACAGGTTGGAGATTTTAGAAAATTATAGCAAAATATTTAGGTACATTATAGAAGTGATTCTTTGAAATTTACTGACTTTCTCCTTGTTCTGTGACTGATTTTCGAAGTATCTAGACTGAGCAACTGCGTCATTCTTCTCTGATTATTTATGGAAATATCCTGAAATTAACTCTTCACATTTGGCTTAGATGTTATCATCTAATTGTCTGATGTCGCAAAGTGGTTGTTTATGGAGGTCTTTTAAATTGTTATCAGTATCTAATAGTGAAGAGCGAGTACGATTTTTTTACCTTAGCATAGATTTATTGGTGGTTTAATGTTATTTTGACATTTTCTGTTGACATAGCTTGTTCCCTTGCTTCCAGCCGATTGTCACAGGGGAAATTCAGTCCCCAATGGGTGTTGCCTCGGTTGAATTTATTGATCCAAGGGAGCCCATGGCGGTTAGTATCTACTGGCAATTTTCAACATGTTTATAATTATTGCTTTTATAAATTTGTTTGGTCATTGCATAAAGTATTGCTAATTTGATGCAACAGAGCTTTCTCTTGAGTTAGTCTAACTGATGTTTTCTTCTAATTTTGCAGGTTGTTCCAATACTGAGAGCTGGTCTTGCTCTTGTGGAGCATGCATCATCGATTTTACCCGCTATAAAAACATATCATCTAGGTAAGAAACATTCATGCATGCGAAGTTAAAGAGGATTTTGGGGTTTGGCAGTTAGTTAATTCATAAAAAGACTGTTGGTTTTTAGGGGTCTCATGACTTTTAAACATGAACTTCATTTGTGAATTTTCGCTGTGGAATGTTGCAGTCTGAAGAATGAAACCGTATGTTTGTTATTACAATGATCATTTAATCCACTTGCAACTGTTTTCCTTTAGTAAAGTTTTTTGTTTTGCTTCTATTGAATCTATACTACTTTTGTTTTTTCTTTTGTTTTTATTACCTTTTATAATTGGAATTTTTCTTCTAGACTCTAGATGACTATCCATATTCCTTTATGTGGTTGAGCATCAGTTATTAATGATTTTTATTTTTCTGCTTTGCAAATTAGGGATTAGCAGAGACGAAGAGACTCTTCAGCCGACTATATATTTGAATAAGTAAGATTTTGTTATCACCGAAATAAGGATTATTGACAACACCTCTTTATATGAAGTATTTTTACTCCCTGTTGTTTCCAAAGAAAGACCGATGATAACTTTTTCATTATCTTATTAAATCTAATAGCAGCTGCTGAAGTCCTGTACTTCAGTTTCTTATTTTGATTTTAATCCGTCTTTTTTTCAATTAGAGTCAACTTACTATCTTGTTGTCTCCTGTATAGGTTGCCCGAAAATTTTCCAGAGGGTTCACGAGTATTTGTAGTAGATCCTATGCTAGCAACAGGTAATAATGTTACCATTCTAGTGGCTTCATATTTGAATTTAAGATGGAATTCATTATCATCACCCTTCATCTTTCTAAGGCAAAAGACATTCCTATTGTTGCTATTTAGTGTTGTCCCCTGTTATATGATGTTTTGCTGGTTTGTTTCTACACAAATTTACTTTCTGGTATCTAATTTCAGGTGGCACGATTGTGGCTGCTATTAACCTCTTAAAGGAACGTGGGGTTGAAAACAAACAAATTAAAGTGGTAAATAATTAATGGACATCATTTGTTGTTTCGTATTAAAGTGATTTACATAAGTTCTATTTTTGCTTGCACCTTCTGTTCCTAACATAAAATAGGGGGTCAATACCCCTTCATTGGTTTGAGCATGCTTCAATATTATTTTTATCAAGAATTTTTCAAGTGTCAATGATCTTTTGTCAACTTTATGCAATCCAAAAGATAATTGCATTGACCTGTTAACTGTTGATGCTCTTAAATAAAAAAAATGTCAAACCTCTGTTCAGTCTTCAGCTCCCAAATAGTCTTTTTTAGCTGTATTCTTTCTTCAGTGCACTACTTAAATAAACTGCTATGCTGCAGATTTCTGCTGTTGCCGCTCCACCAGCTCTTCAAAAGCTCAGCGAGAATTTCTCCGGGTAATATGATGTTTTATTATTAAATTTAACAAATCTGAAACCGAACATTCATTAAGCCTTTACCAATTCTAAATGATATTGCATTTTGCAGGCTTCATGTGTACACTGGAATCATCGATCCCACTGTCAATGACAAAGGGTTAGTGTTTCTTATCATTCATATGCAGAGTTGTTAGCCTAGGATACAAAAATTTGCTAATCGCTGTGTTATCAATTTATTTCACACCTCATTGATTGGGATATTTCAGGTTTATAATTCCTGGACTTGGAGATGCAGGAGACCGTAGTTTTGGTACATGAAGTCACTCCAGTAATACTCTTCCATGAAGAAACACACCCTGTTTTTGATTGGTGTAGCCAATTCATAATTCTTTAGTTATGTCGATTGAAATTTTGATATATTGAGAGTCTTATCATCCAATTCTGAAGGCTTTCTTGATTTTGTTACTCTGTGATTGATCAGCTGATTTGCTTTGAAGATATATTATACATGACTATTGATGCTTTGCAACGTGACTTTATCTTAAATAAAAAATAGTGTGCATTGTATTTACCTGAAACGAATTATAATCTAGATACAATAATACTAAGCTAACTTATATCCTAACCGATTGACATGTACCAATATAATGAGATGAGGTTGGTACAGTGGTAAACTTTTTATATATACATTATGAGGTTTTGGGTTCGAGTCCTTCTTTCCTCTAAAAACCCTAAATTTATGTAACAGTGTAATAGTTCAAAAAATAAAAATAAAAATTGACATGTACCAATAATAATAATAATAATAATAAAAACAACGAATTTATAGAATAAAAGCATTATGCCATCTATTTAATGTATGCCCTAAGCGTTCACTAAAATTAATTATAGGGCAGACGAGATGAGGTTAGACCGGTGATATACTCTTCACACTTACACCACGAAATTATAGGTTCGAGTCCTACTCCTTAAAAAAAAAAAAAAAAAAAATCCGAATTTATGTAATACTAAAAAAAAAAATAAAAAAATAAATTATGGACAAGGATAATCGAATAAAAATACATTTTTATAAGTTGTGTAAATTTTGGAGATTATGTAATTGTGTCTCTAAACCGATTATCAGACATAATTGACTTTTCACAAAATGACCCATGATCTATTTTCTACATTTTAAGAACACCTAGGAACCCATAAAATTTCCAACTACAGACAGCCGTTGTTAAATTAGTAGACAAACTTAAGCCATACAAATTAACCTCTACTGCATACCTCTAACTCACAGCCTAGAATAGCAACCACCACCATCTCCGCCACATTCACCGCCGTGACATCCACCCACCACCCACCGACCGCCAATCAGATGCACACCCTTCATTCAGCATAACCAACCATCGATTAACCACCATCACCATGTCCACCTCCAGCGTTATCACTCGCGATTGCACCAGCTGCTGCTTGATTAGCAGCGTAAATACCAAGAGCGACGTTGCCATAAGATTGGTCAGCGCGGCCAACGCCTCCGCCGCTGCCACCGCCAGTATTTTCATGTGCATTCTCGGCAGATGCATGAATTTTAATGCGACTATCTCTAACAGTACTTCCACAGCTTTTAAGAGATTTGAGGTTGCCGTCGCCGTTACTATTCTCAGCCTTACGTGATAGGTACACAACGAGGATGATAACAAGTCCGAGGATGATAGCCAGAGACAAAATGCCTACAAAATATGTGTCCATTTTTTCTTGCTTGAAGATTTTCTTTGCTTTGCTTCTGCTTATAACCCTTTGACCTAAATATCTCCAATCAAATTAATTACAACCCTTTTATTCTCTCTCGAATTTGTCAAGTCATATACATGGAGGAGGATTCATAGTAATTGAATTTGTATTTGAGATATCATATCTTATTAACTATAAACGGTAATTACAAATTTAATGTTATTTACTATTCTGGAAATATATATCTTATAAAATGGCAAAGTCACATGTGAAACAATCACCTAACCCAATACGTGTCACATTTAAAAGATGAAAAGAAATTCGCATGTGATCATTGGATATTATATATATATATATACCAAATTTTTCTATAAAGAAATTCGCATGTGATCATTGGATATAAAGATATTGAATGTGAGTCATTCGTTTTATATTCTTTGAGTTGGTATGTATGGACTTGTCAAATCACTTTTATAAATAAGTGGTTCACATTCAATATCCTGATAAGGTTATATAAATATGTCCTGATATGAACGGGACCGTATATATATATGCATAGATTTTTTTTTTTTTTTAAGTTCCAAATTTTATCTCATTTTATACAAATACTTCAAATAAAACACCGACATATAGATATTATAGGTCTATTTCAAATCCATAACAACTTAAATCTCCATAACTACATCCTATGCATCAACTAAATAGTTAATACTGGGAACTAAACCCTCCAACACTACTGTCCGTGCCTTAAAAATGGTTGACATATATATAGAGATGCACGTTTGGGGAATGGAGATGGATATAGGTCCCCCCATCCCCATCCCCATCCCCATCCCCACTTCACATACCCTTCCCCTATCCCACCCCATTTCCCCATTTGGAGAAAATGGGGATGAGAAATTTTGGGGGGACCTATATCCATCCCCGTCCCCAATTCCCTATTTTTTCCCTTTTTTTTTCGTTTTTTTCTATTTTCCCGTTTCCCACGTTTCCCCATTTCCCCATTTGACTAAAATTTACAAATTAAATTAAAAATACAAACATTCCATTACAAATACAAAATAAAATTCATTAGTGCATTTTATATAAAATGTGTATATATACTTAGGGAGTTAGGGTTTTCAAAGAAAAAACAAAAAAATTAAAAACATATATTATAATTATATTTATATATGTTTAGGGGAAATTGAGAAAAAGGGATGGGGGACCTCCCCCCATCCCTATCTCCATTTCAACATAATTGTGGGGAAAATGGGGAAATGGGGATGGGGAGGGATCCCCCCCATTTCAATTTGGGGATGATTTTCATCCACACCCCCCCCCCCCCCCCCCCCTCATTTCCCCATTTCCCCCCCAAAAAAAAACCTCCAAATAGGGATGGGAACGCGGAGAATTGGGACCCTGGGGAAAAATGTGCATCTCTACATATATATGACCCTTGATTATATATATACTTTGCTGTTTATTTATATCAACATGCAAGACAATAACAATGTTGTCTATGCACATTCCCTAGCTTCTACAGTTCTACCACTGCCATGTACAGCAGGTGTACATATTCCTTCCATATTAGTTATGGAGGTTCGAGTTTTACCATGCAAATTGTAATAGTATGTATGATGAATTTTCATCTCGTGGGTGTTACATGTCTTTCAGTTATGATAGTAGATATTCGGACCGTACATATATATATATAGTGCTGAATCTCAGTAGGTCCCGATATATTCCTACCTGTTTTAGTGTTTTATCTCAAAAAAAATTTTAAAATAATAATTACAAATTTCTATTTTTTATTCACATTTTATTTCTACTTTTTCTAATTTTGTATCTCGAAAAAATGACACTTTGATTTAGTAAATATCGTATCATTCACCACAACGAGATAGGTTGATCCGGTGATAAACCTCCCATATCCGTAAAAAAATAAAAAAAAATAAAAACATATCTTTGACAACATAAATTTGTTTTAAATAGTAACATGAATTGTCACGGCAGAATAATGTAACACCAATTAATGCAATTTTTTTTAAGAAAAAAAGTAATAATGTACGACCCAAACCAAACTATGATTATGATTTTCCAAGGCTCAATCAATCTTTGATTATATTAATTACCACTCAATAATTATTCATATCTGGCTCTAGTTCTTCTTTTATAGTACTTTGGCTTGCAATTACATTATTCAAACTAATAGAATATTCTCAATTTCTCATTACGTACGTGGATTTTTTTTTTTTTATTTTTTTTTTTTTTAAAGCATTCTTCCATATGTTGACAATCAAATCATTACGTACGTGGATTGGTCAATATTCACGTACTGGTCAATATTTCTCCATCATTGGTTTGAACTGTTTTGTCTTAAATTAGCTTGTGTATATATATATATATATATATATATATATATATATATATTTTGAATAAACAAATTTAAATTGTAAGAATTGTATATTTGTTAGATATTATCCGAATTTTATCAATCGGGACAAGTTTGGCAGTTGCAATTTCATTGAATTTATTATGTATATATAGAAAAAATGATTGAATTGTGATTTTTGTTTTGTTTTAAAAAATAAAAAAAAAATGTATACATCATATTTGATGGTCAGTATATGGAAGAATGCTTAAAAAAAAAAAAACCAAATGGAAGAATGTGATGACAGTTGACTTCTAAGGTTATATATCCACATTATTAAAACTGTGACAATTGCGTAAGACCTAAAAGAAAATTCTCTACAAATATTTATAAAATATGTATATAAGACTTGAATCTCTCACCGAAAGAAGATGCACTATCATTTGTATTAGGAGGTGATGGCACATGGAGAAGCCTTTTTATTTCATTTGACTATACAAACACTTAAAACGATACTTGAAACTTTATGATGGTAAATTAAAATTAAAATACGGCTTTGGTTGCAAGATCTGAATAGCTTTAATTGGGATTGCATTTGTTTCGATTGTTTGTTCCATTTACATGATGGTTCTTTTCAAATATATATATATATATATATATAAATTTTCAATTGGTGCACACTAATATAACTTCATCAGTGCATTGAATGTGGATTTGTTAGTACTTCTTCATAATCAGTGGTTCACATTTAATGCACCGATAAAGTTATATCAGTACATACTGATCAGAACCGGACTATATATACATAAATATTCTTTTAGTTCAATCTTTCAGGTACCGGCTAGCCGAACACTAATTCGTTCAAATTTGATGAGACAAGGTTGTTATAGTAGTATGTCCCCCACACCTATATCACAAGATTGTATTTCATCGGATATAAATTATTGAGATATAATTGGTCATTATATTTTTTATTTTACGATTAAAAAAATGAATAAATTGGTACAATTTTACAGGTACCAACAAGTACACACACAGGAAGTTATGGTTCGTAATGCCTTAATTGTTACAATAATACTACTTTGTTATACATACCAATACTTCCAAATAATTTCAATACAGTACATATACAAGCTTTCAAATTGATGTACATCAGTACATGCAACACAGCCAAAACAGAACCATATATGCATATGATTTAACAATGAGACTGCAGTTTCAACATCCACCTCCTCCACCGCCACCGCCACCGCCCCCGCCCCCGCCTCCTCCTCCTCCTCCACCACCCCCACCACCATCACAACCCCCACCACCAAATCCACCACCTCCACCACCAAAGCCTCCACTGTTTACGTCTATGGCTACACTTCCTGCAGCCATGCCTGCGCCGACACCTCCAGCAAAGTGGTGAGCCTGGCGGCGGCCGCCGCCGCCTGTGCCACTATGCCCTCCCTGATCTCCTCCCTGGTTAGCAAATCGCATGAGGCAAATCATAACTACAAAAAAGACGACAAAAGAAGGAAAAACTATGAATGGAATCACATAAATCTCCATTTTGTATGCCAGGCAAGGCCAGTATAGTAATATAGTATATATCTATCGATCTCCTCCGTCTGCTCCGCAATGATCCAATATATATAATTTCTTCACACACCCATTATTTGGTTTTATAGTTAAGGAACCGTGAAAAGTTGAAACGAATTATTAACTTGTAATAATTTTTAAATAAATTGTATAGAAGGCAATTGCGTTTACAGGTTCATCGAATCGGAGGGCTAGCTCTACGTACCAATTATTAACTTGTAATAATTTTTAAATAAATTAAGTATATCAACTGGATGTAAAATCCGCGTTTTTGAATGGGGAGCTAGAGGAAGAAGTCTATGTCGAGCAGCCTCAAGGATATGTTGTCAGAGAAAAAGAAGATAAAGTTTATCGACTTCAAAAAGCCTTGTATGGACTGAAGCAAGCCCCGAGGGCTTGGAACAGCAAAATCGATCATTATTTTCGAGAGAAGGGATTTGAAAGAAGCCCTAGTGAACCATCTCTGTATGTCAAGAGGTATGGTGATCAAGATTTCATCATAGTTTGTCTTTATGTTGATGACTTAATTTATGCCGGCACAAGCTTGAGGATAGCAGAAGATTTTAAGATTTCCATGATGAAAGAATATGTGATGTCTAATCTTGGCCTTATGAGATACTTTCTTGGAATTCAAGTCAAACAATCTAATGGGAGTATCTTCATTTCATAAATAAAATATGCAGAAGATTTGTTAAAAAGGTTTCATATGATGAATTGCAAGTCTGTGGCTACACCAATGACTTTGAATGAAAAGCTAACAAAATCTGATGGAGCATCAAAGGCCAATGCATCTCAATTTCGAAGTCTTGTGGGATCACTTATTTATCTCACAAATACAAGACCTGACATTGTTCATACTATTAGTGTCATTTTCTTGATTCATGAATGATCCTAGTTAGCTTCATTTTTCTGCAGCAAAAAGAGTTCTGCGTTATGTCAAAGGAACGAAGAATTTTGGGCTTCGTTATGTTAAAGAAGAGGATACTAGCTTAATTGGCTATACAGATAGCGATTGGGCAGGTTCTGTTGACGACAGGAAGAACACTTCTGGCTATGTATTTTGTCTTGGAACCAAACCAAATCACTTGGTCTTCAAAGAAACAAAGTACAATTGCTTTATCATCAGCTGAAGCTGAATATATATCTGCAACAACTGCAGCTTGTGAAGCAATTTGGCTTAGAAAAATTTTGAAGGATGTGAAGCAAGGGCAAAAATCTGCTACAGTTATCTATTGTGATAACATGTCTGCAATTGCGATGACAAAAAATCCAATCTTCCATAGCAGATCGAAGCACATCGAGCTCCGTCATCATTTCATCAGAAAATTGGTTGAAGACAAAGAAATTGAATTGCAATTATGCAAAACAAACAAACAGTTAGCGGATATTTTCACCAAGTCAATATCAACACAGAAGTTCAGCTACTTCAGAGAAGTATTGAAGATTACAAATTAAGAGGGGGTGTTGAAATATTTAATTTGTAATATGTGAAAGTTAATGTGATGATAAATCTAGATGCATTGAACTATGATAATGAATGTACCAGAATGTATTGGTACATGTATCTAGATAATCTAGAAACCCTAATCAAGTCTCTTAGAGATTAGATAGGATTAAATGTTCTTAGATTCTACTAATGTGGTCACTCAAGATCATATATAAATATGTGTCTTGTGCTGTCTCTGTAATAAAAAAAAAAATTCCAGCAATAAAATATTTCCCCTCTTTAAACAATTTCTTTATAAAAATCATTGAGACACTCTTCTTTTACACATAAATCTACGACAGTGTATATATCTCGATCTCCTCCGTCTGCTCCGCAATGATCCAATATATATAACTTCTTCACACCTCCATTACTTATTTTTATAGTACTTAAAGAACCATGAAAAGCTGAAACCAATTGACTTGTAATTTTTAAATAAATTGTACAGAAGTCAATTACACCGCGTTTACAGGTTCAACAAATCGGAGTGCTCTACCGTGTTGTTGCCGACGCTTTTGACTAGTTTATTTGATTATTTCCCATGTTGAAGATTAAATAGCGGAGACTTGAAGTCTTGAATACATTAAAATAATAACAGACAATTAATTAAAATAATGATGTTGTAGATTACACGCTCTAAACTTTTCCACTGTTCCTCCCTCTCCGTATTAGTTTCATAGTTTCGCCTTGCAAATAAATATGTGTGGAATTTTCACCGTGTGGCATTGTAGGTCTCGGTGTTTGATATGGATAGGTTCCAGCCGAACTCCGACTCATTCGATGTCATATCTATAAAAAAAAAAAAATTATAAAAAATAATACAAAATTCTAATTTAATTATATTCATCGTTTATTTCTACAATTTCCAATTTTATATTAAAAAAAAAAAAAAAAAAAGAGAGATTTTGATTTTTTTTTTTTTTTTTTTATATGCTGAAAGGTAAATGGCACTTTGATTGAGTAATAATATATCATATCGTTGACATTCGCCATAATATTTTATATTTTCAATAGTAACATGAATTGTCACAAAAAAATAATGTAACACCAATTTCTGCTTCTTCTGTTTTTTTTTTTCCCAACAGTATTATACTATTATTTAAATTTGAGGTTTTCTTTAAGGAGTAGGATTCAAACCCACAACTTCGTGGTGTCAATAGTAGAAAAACACTATGTTTCGAGAAGTTGTTATCCAGACCGTACGTGTATTGTAATAGTTGTAATACTTATAAAAAAAAGAAATTTTTTTTTACTCTTTTACCATCTAAAATCAATTTAGTTAAAAACACTAACAATAAACAAATATATTTTTCTCTATATATAGGATCATGTTCGATTTGGATATTGAAGAGATCGATTATAAATTTATAATAAATCAGTATATTTTAATTTTACAATAAAAAATGAACAGATCTGTACAATTTTACAGAAAACAGCCAACGAGTACACACAAGAAGTTATGGTTACTAATTCCTGAATAATATACATCCAAAAATTTCCATATAATTTCTTCTTCTTCCTCCTTTTAGGAAATCCAAATAATTTCAATACAGTGTGTATATATATATATATATAAGCTTTACATGTAACACGTGCCAAAACAAGTAGAATCATACATGCATGATTTAACACTAATGATCAAACTGCAGTTTCAACATCCACCTCCGCCCCCGCCTCCTCCTCCTCCTCCACCGCCGCCACCACCTCCACCATCAAATCCTCCGCCACCAAAACCTCCACCACCAAAGCCTCCACCAGTATTTATGGCTACATGACTTCCAGCCATGCCTGAGCTTACACCTCCACGAAAGTGGCGGTGATGGTTGTGCCCAATGCCGCCGTCGCCACCGTACGTGCCACCATGACCTCCATGATCTCCCTGGTTAGCAAAACGCACGATGCAACTAATAACTAAAAAGAAGACAAAAACAGAAGAAGCAACTATGATTGCAACTATCATGGACATTATTTTGTTCACTGTTTCATTTAGTTACAGACATTATTGATTACATTACTTAATGGAACAAGTTTTATAGAGTTTGTACAAGAAATAGGTTCAAAAGTCTGCTTGTGTGTTGGAGTTAGTCTCAAATACCGGAGATTGAATCGTGTCCCCAACCTTGTACCCCTTATTATTTTGAAAAATAAAAATCAGTATTCTAGTAGGCTTTCGGTGCTAATCGTACAGCAGCTGGTGCTTAGCGCCTAGGCGGCAAGGAATCAATGAAAAATTTCACTAGCTCGTGATATTGGGACTGAATCCATATATTGTTTATTGGCGATAACATGAGCTGGGTAGCTTTGTCCCTTTACACATCAATCCCAGTATCAGTATGGGTCCAATATCAGGCCCATAAAACCTGATCCAACCCAAATACAAAAATAAAAGCTTGGGTTTCATGTTCCCTTCTTCTTCCCAATATAAATAAACCTAATTATAACTCTTTCAAGTTTCAACAGTACTGTTTATCAATTCCCAAAATCGAACTTAGCCCTAAATTCAAAATCCTCTCTTCTTTGAACAGCCAAATCTTCAAACCAGACATCAATTCTCCTGATGATGAAGCAAACCTTAAAGATAAGAAGTTCCGTATTGCACTTTAAACGCGGCGGCAACTTCTCCGGTGGCATAGCCGATCCCATCCACCAATCACCGGCTCTTTGGTTCGTCTCCCTCACCGGCGGCAAAGAATTTTTTTTAAAAAAAAATTCAATAACAGGCTGTTATTAAACAAGTTAGTTATGAGTGGTTTCAATTGGGAAGTCTGGTTCGAATTGGGAAAGTGAGATTACTGGTTCAACTCTTCAGTCTTAAGTCGACCAAAACGGCGTCATTTTATTGAAATAATTTTTTTTTTAAATGCCGATTAATCGGCTCTGGAATTCGACGCAGGCGGCCGATTAGAAGGTTTTAGTCGGCGAGTAGTCGGCCAGCCATCTGGGAAGGACGCATAAGGTCTAGTCGCGGCGGTCGGAACCGCCTATTTCCTAGTCGGTCGCCTAAGCCGTATACTAGAACACCGGTACAATCGATAAAGTCAAGTCATAAAGCCCTTTATATATTATTCTAATATATATATATATATAACAATTAATTTTTTACTTCAAAAGAGACAAAAAAGAATTAATAAAATATATAGCATTATTGGCGGAACTTCATATATAGTACATAAATGAAGAACTAATTGAACCCGAATTTGTAACACTAAAAAGGAGAGAAGAAAGAAAATAATATATATGTACTTGATAGCAATTGATCATCAACAAACACTATATGACTTGATAGCAATTGATCAACAAGCTCCTCCTCCCCCACCACCACCACCACATCCCCCTCCTCCTCCACCACCACCACCACCACCACATCCCCCTCCTCCAGTACCGCCACAGCAACCACCTCCTGAAAAAGTGCTACCATCTATGCCAATTCCAATCGCTGCCGCTGCCCCACCTATGCCAATTCCAGTTGCTGCCGCTGGCCCCGCACCATGATGATGATGACGACCACCTTCTACCCCGCGCCCGCGACCATGGAATAAGCAAGCCAGAAGACCAGACAAAGCTACCACTGAAACCCAAACTATGATTATGATTTTCCAAGGTTCCATCGATCTTAATTTGATTATATTAATTACCACTCAATAATTTTTTTACTTCTTTTATACTACTTTGGCTTGTTAGATTATTCAAATTAATATAATATTCTCAATTTCTCATCAAGTATGTGGATTGGGTTCCAAAGGTCAATATTTCTCCATCATTGATTTGAAATGTTGTCTCAGACTTGTAAAGTTAATTTGTAAAAATTGTATATTTGTTAGATATTATCCGAATTCTATCAAATGGGGACAAAGTTTGGCATTTGCAATTTCATTGAATTTATTAGACTCTCGCCAGTTCAAATCTTGGTCCAAGTGTGTATTTATGGCAATTTTTCCACCATTTATATGGGCCTTGTCCCACCTCATGTGAATAGGCTCTCCCCTTTGTGAGAGTTGTGAATTCAGACCGTGCTTGTAGATCTCACATCTCGCTAGTCCCGGTAGTTGTTGATGTAATAAAAAAAAATAAAAAATTGTATACATATAAATTAATGATTGAGTTGTCATTTTTGTACATGCCCTAGTGCCCCAGTACTAGATCCAATATAATTTCTTCACACCCTATTACTTCCTTTAATAGTTAAGCAACAACCGTGAAAAGTTCAAACCAATTAACTTGTAATTTTCAATTAAATTGTACAGGGCTTGCGTTTACAGGTTCAACGTCGAATCGGAGGCTTGCCGGTGTGCACATTTCTTCCACACTAGTTATGGAGGTTTGGGTTTCATTATACAAATTTTAATAGTATGTATGATAAATTTTCATCTCGTAGGTGTTACATATCTTTTAGTTATGATAGTAGATATTCTAAACGTGTATAAAGTGTTAGATCTCGGTAGGTCCCGATATACTCTTACCCATTTAGTGTTTTTTCTCAACAAAAAACTAATAATAATAATAATAATTACAAATTTCTAATTTTTATTCACAGTTAATTTTTACTATTTCTAATTTTGTATCGCCAAAAAATAACACTTTGATTTAGTAAATATCATATCATTCACTATGAAGAGATGATAGTGGTCCGGTGGTAAACCTCTCACACATGTACCACGAGATTATGGGTTTAAGTCCTTATCTTCTTTTAAAAAAAACCCCAAATTTATGTAATAGTGTAATACCTAAAAAAAAAAAATTCATATCATTGACAACATCAATTTGTTTTAAATAGTAACATGAATTGTCACGGCAAAATAATGTGACACCAATTAATGCAATTTTTTTTTTAGAAAAAAAAAAAATGTACGAGTACGACCCAAACCAAACCATAATTATGATTTTCCAAGGCTCCCTTGGTCTTTGATTATATTAATTACCACTCAATAATTATCCATAGCTGGCTCCAGCTCTTCTTTTATAGTACTTTGGCTTGTAATTAGATTAATCAAACTAATAGAATATTCTCAATTTCTCATTACGTACATGGATTTTTTTTATTTTTTTATTTTTGAAAAGCATTCTTCCATATGTTGACAATCAAATAATTACGTACGTGGATTGGTCAACATTTCCTTTTTTTGGGTAAATAATTGGTCAATATTTCTCTATCATCGATTTGAACTGTTTTGCCTCAAATTAGCTTGTATACTTTTTTTTTAATAAACAAACTTAATTTGTAAGAATTGTATATCTGTTAGATATTATCCGAATTTTATCAATCGGGACTAGTTTGGCAGTTGCAATTTCATTGAATTTATTATGTTAGAAAAAATTATTGAATTGTGATATTATTTTTTTTAAATATATATATATATATACTTCATATTTTATGGTCAACATATGGAAGAATGTGATGACAGTTTACTTCTGAGGTTATATATCCACAGTAGGGTACACCAATACGAAGTTCTTCACATATATTTATAAAATGCGTTTATAAAACCTGAATTTCCCACCACCGGTATAAAAAGAAGATGCACTATCACCTGTATTAGGAGGTGATGTGCACATAGAGAAACCTTTTAATTTCATTTGACTAGACAAACACTTGAAATGTTATGATAGTAAATTAAAATTAAAATATGGTTTTGGTTGCAAGATCTGAATAGCTTTAATTGGGATTGCATTTGTTTCAATTGTTTGTTCCATTTACACGATGCTTCTTTTCAAACACACACATATATATTCTTTCAATTCAATCTTTCTGGTACTAGCTAGCTGAATATTAATTCGTTCAAATTTGATGGGACGAGGTTGTTATAGATTTAGAGCTTGTTTGGTTGGGTTTTTGAAATATCTCTATTGGTAAAAGATCTACTTGTAGTAGATCTATTTAGAGGTGGCCATGGTTTTGGTTAAACCGACGGTTTTGCCCGCGGTTTACTAGAAACCGTACTTCCAAAAACCGCCCCAAAACCGAAACCGAAACCGAAACCGGCGGTTTCAAAACCGGTCGGAAACCGGTTGAACCGGTTACGGTTTCGGTTTGGATACTTCCAAAAACCGCCAAAAACCGGCGGTTAAACCGGCGGTTAAACCGGCGGTTTTAACCGCGGTTAAACCGCCGGTTTTTTTATAAATAAAAAAAATAAAAAAAATCGACTAATCAGAAGTTGACACGTGGCATTTTTTTTGAATTTTTTTTTGAAAAACCGAAACCGAACCCAAAACCGTCGGTTTTTAAACCGAAACCGAAACCGAAACCGAAACCGTAAAACCGCCGGTTAGAAACCGTGTACCAAACCGGTTTTCTGGTTACGGTTTCAGTTTTGGGTGGCCACGGAACCGAAACCGTCGGTTTCAAACCGAAACCTAACCGTGGCCACCACTAGATCTATTAGAAATAGAGTTTTTAAAAGAAAAAAAAAATATATCATAGATGTTTGGTTGGTAGACATTTAAAAAAAAAAAATATCTATTTGGAGAAGCACCCCCTTATGAGCTTTCGTCCAGTAGAGGTTTAAACTCTGCTAGCCTCTACTCAATTTAAAATAGATAATCTCAAAAGCTCAAATAAACAACTCTAAAAAACTCAAATAGACGTTGATAGATATTTTGAACTAATAGAAAACCATACCAAACATGCATTTATAGTAGTATGTCCCCCACACTAATATCACGATATTGTATTTCATCAATATAAATTATTGAGATATAATCCGTTACTATATTTTTTATTTTACGATAAAAAATGAATAAATTGGTACAATTTTACAGGTTGCAGTACACACATAGGAAGTTATGGTTCCTAACGCCCTAATTGTTATACATACCATATACCAATACTTCCAAATAATATCAATACAGTAAATATACAAGCTTTCAAATTCATGTACATCAGTACATGCAACACGGCCAAAACAGAACCATATATGCATATGATTTAACAATGAGACTGCAGTTTCAACATCCACCTCCTCCACCCCCCACCCCCCCTCCTCCTCCTCCTCCTCCTCCTCCACCACCACCACCACCACCCCCACCACAATCACAATCCCCACCACCAAAGCCTCCACTGTTTACGTCTATGGCTACACTTCCTGGCTTCCTGCAGCCATGCCTGTGCCGACACCTCCAGCAAAGTGGCGAGCCTTGTGGCCGCCGCCGCCTGTGCCACCATGCCCTCCCTCTCCTCCCTGGTTAGCAAATCGCATGAGGCAAATGATAACTACAAAAAAGACGAAAAAAGAAGGAAAAACTATGAATGAAATCACATAAATCTCCATTTTCTATGCCAGGCCACGTAAACCCTTCCTGATGTTCTGGAGCTGATTGGATCCGACGTTGTCTGCCGCCACTACCAGGATTTGACTGTAATCGTCAAGAAGCTGGCACAGCTTCGCATCGTAAATCTCCTTCTTCTCTTTCTTTGTTGGTTTGATCGCCATTTCACTCTCTCTCTTTGAGTTAGAGAAAAAAAAAAAAAAAAACTAAGAGCACGTTTGGTATCGTTTTTAAAATTGTGATTTTGAAAGCTTTTAAAAAAAATAGAAATCATATTTTAAAAATAATGTTTTTAAAAATGTGATGTGTTTGGTAGTATTTTTTAAAAGAAGTTTTTTGAAACGGAAAACGATGTAAATGTGTTTGGTTGTTGTTTTTAAAATGGTGCAATAGTTGTTTGGAAGGAAAAATTATGGTTTATTTTGAAAACTTATTTTAAAAACAATAGAAAACAATAAAAAATTGTTTTTAACTTTAATTATAATTTTTTAAAATTTATTTTTTGTTTTCAAAAACAGTTTTATAAAATGTTCAACTAAATAACATTCAAGTTGTTTTTTGTTTTAAAAACAAAAAACAGATCCAAACACCACCTTAAGAGACTAAAAGCAAAACTAAGGGCCTAGGCGAAGTGGCGCTAAGTCAAGGCGGACTGCGAGCGTCTCTTTAATCTCCTAAGTCCTAAACCCTAGAAGTTATTTCTAGGCTAGAAATCTACAGAGCAGCGACGGAGAGCGAAAGTGCGTGACTGTTTTAGGGTTTTGACTGATATAAATAGTAGAGCGTGGTTGTCAAAATTACCTTTTAACCACATGTGAATCGTTTTACTGAAATTAACCACGTAATTTTTATTTATTTTTAAATGTATAAGAAACCTAAGGCTGCGTTTGATTTTTAGTCTGAAGACACTGAAGATGGAATAGTGTTGAATATTACTGAAAACTAAATAGTGATTGAAAACTGAAATACATGTTTTTTTTTCCACTGAAAACCAAATATAAGTGATAAATTGTTATATATTTATAAACTGAAATACATGTTTTTTTTTTTCCACTGAAAACCAAATATAAGTGATAAACTGTTATATAAATTGAAAACCAAATATAACAAACATCTGAAAATAAATATTTTTACATCTACACCATTTTAACTATTATTTATTATATATTTACATTTTAAAAAGAAATAATTCAATTCAATACATATTCAGAAAAACCTTGACCCCCACTTTCCATATGGAAAATCTCAAAGTATACATATGTCTTCTTCTTCTTCTACTTGTTCTTTGAGTATGTATAGTATTTGAAATTTCACTGTAAAATTTCTTTAATGAAATTTATAATTTCTTAGTTATATATCTATCGATCTCCTCCGTCTGCTCCGCAATGATCCAAAATCTATAATTTCTTCACACTCCCGTTGTTTTTATAGTTAAGGAACCGTGAAAAGTTGAAACCAATTATTAACTTGTAATAATTTTTAAATAAATTGTACAGAAGGCAATTGCATTCACTGCAGGTTCAACGAATCGGAGGGATAGCTCTACGCACCGTGTTGTGGCCGATGCAGTTGACCATCATGTTGGAGATTAAATAAGTGGAGATTTGAATTCGTTAAAACTGGTTGAAATTCGATATATAGTTAGAGTTGAGATCCTTTCCTTGGTCTTTATTTTTTATTGGCATTCTTCAAATATAATTCCAATATCAAGTTGTATGAGAAAGAAAAAAATGAACCAATAATCCTATATAGTTCGCTGTTAATTTATGTCAACAAGACAATAACAAACAATTAATTAAAATAACGATGCTGTCGATGCACATTCCCTTCTACCACAGCTCATTGATGTGCAGTTTTCCCTTCCACATCAGTGGTCGAATCCCTCCATACACATTTTAATAACATGTATGGGGATTTTTTTTTTTTTTTTTTCATGTGGCTGTAAATATCTCCTAGTTATAGGGTAAATATATATCTTCAACATTGTATGTGAGTTGACGTGATCGTGCCAAAAATGTATGATCATAATGGGTTCACACGTGCACAATCTATCTACATATACTGCAGAGTACTTTGTTAATTCCTTCATTAGTAAATTAAAGAATTAAGTTATCATCAGCTGCACACCATCTCTTAGCAGAAATAGTACTGCATCTCTCTTCCACATTGAGGAGTTCGAGTCCCGACAATCATACTATATTTAGTGTATTATAATATGAGTAATGTTAGACTTTCAAATTTTTAAACGTCGGTTTTATTTAATAATATTTGTAACTTGTAAAAAAAAAAAAAAAAAAAAAAAAGAAGGGGCTTAACGTCGGCGTTATTTTCCAAACTATGATTATGATTTTTCCCCAAGGTTCCATTGTTTTTTTTTTTTTTTACTGTATTACCGCTCAATAAATATCCATAGCTAGGATCTTCTTTTGTAGTACTAATTTGGCTTTGTTAGATTATTCAAAAGGTGTTGTCTCCCATATTTCCACTTATTTCAAAAACTAATAGAAAATTCTCAATTTCTCATTACGTATGTGATTGTGGACTGGGTTTCCCTTAATTTCTTAATAGTCAATTCATGCATTTCTCCATTGATTATTTGATTTGAACTGTTTTGAATCAAACTTGTAATCTTAATTTGTAAGAATTGTATATTTGTTAGATATTATCCGAATTTCATCAACCGGGACAAGTTTGGCTGTTGCAATTTCATTGAATTTATTATGTATACAGTATACGTATAAATAATTGAATTGTGTTATATATATTTCTTTTCTCATTAGTGCGTTATGATATAACTTCATTAGTGCGTTGTATGTGGGCGTTGTATGTGGGCCATAGATTATGAAGAAGTTTTGACAAGTACTTAGATTTTGAATCAAAGCATGTAAATCTTATAGTCCACATTCAACACACCGATGGAGTTATATCAGGACTCACTTACTTGAAAATTTTCCTATATATATATATAAATGTTTAAATCAGTACGCAATGATGTAAATATACGAGGATATTGAATGTGAATCACTCATTTTCTATGATTTGACTTGGTGTGTATGCACTTATCAAAACTTCTCCATAATAAATGACTCATATTCAATGTCCTTATGTCAGTACGTACCGATATATACACTGCCGTGTATATATATATATATCACATTGGACGGTCAATAACATGGAAGAATGTGTTGGCAATTGACTTCTAAGGTTGTCCACATGGAGAAGCCTTCTAATTTCATTCGACCAGGCAAACACTTGAATGAAACCGTTACAATATCAAATCAAAATCAATATATATATATATATAAATGTTTTGGTTGCAATATATGTGAGAGATTTAATCATTTTCCCCCTGAGGTTTACTATATTAGAAAGATGAGGACAGAGTTTCTCAACTTTAGAAAGAAGACCCCCAGAACAGACTTATTAAACAAACACTCTCTTCTGTTAGGAAAGCCATCCAAAGTCAGAGTTGACCATTACTGTTGGGGCAAATTCGTAAACTCACCATCTGAACAGAAATTTAAACCAATTTCAGAAAAAGCAATTTCCAATTATCATCGATTCATTATAGTCATAAACATTAATTTAATAATTTAAATCAATTTCCAGAAAAAGCCACAGCATAAACTACACCACCATTATCATCGATTCTTCATCATCATCATCACGAAACTCCACCCATAACCCATTTCTGTTTCAAAAAAAAAAAAAAAAAAACCATATCATCACACAACCGTACCCAGATCATCATGGATTCTTTGCTCTTCCAACTTCCACAGTCATCATCATCTTCTCCACCAGACAACCATCATCTCCACCATCCATCACCATTTATTTTTTTTGTTTTGTTTTTTGAAACCCTAACCAACATCCAGATCGAGTGAGATCGATCTGCGACTGAGTGAGATGGTGGCCCAGTTTGCCACGCCAGCTCCTTGCGCGGAGGAGTAGATCGATCTGCGAGAGGGAGAAGCCGATCGATTTGCGCGAGGGACGGAGGAGCCGATCGAACTGCTCGTCGCGCGGAGGAGCTGCTTGTCGTCGATCGAACAAGATCTGTGATTGATGGATTCAAGTCTTCAACGATGAAAGGAGGTAAGAGAGCGGAGCCATTGTTCCTGAGCAAGAGCTACAGCCACTTCAATCTTAAAGCTTTGATCTGGTATTTGATGATTTTGGTTCATAGTTTCTTATACTGCTCATTGTGTTTGGTATTTGATGATTTCGGTCCATAACCCTTCAATCCAGTTTCTCTGCCACTAATACTGCTTTGATCTAGTTTGAAGTTTGAATTTTGAAGTTGAATGATAGAGTAAAATGGGTGTTTGCGGTTCGGTTTACATGGCAATTGGGTGATTATATAATATGCTAATACACTAATATAGGTACTTGAGATTGAAAACAGTTAATTGAATGTGATAGTTTTGAATCGGTTTAATATCTGCATTTTTCTTGTTCAAGAAAACATTTGTGGCTTAGTATCAATTGAAGAGCAGTATAGATGTTCAATGGCTCAGAATTACTGTAGATATTCATTTTCCAGATCCATGAAAATGGAACCCTTTTATTATGTTTAAATAAGCATGCAAAATCAATTCAGTTGCATAATATGTTCTGACATATATATATTAGTGAGTTGGCTGATAATGAGACTGGAAATGGGCATATTTGTGGTAGAACAAGTAAAGACTCTTTGAAGTTCGAAGGAAGAAGAAGAATATTTAATCATGTAGATATTGATTTTAATTTTTGTTTTTAATTTTGAGAACTTATTTTTGGGCTCTGAAAAAAAAAATTGATGATTTCTGGGAAAAATGATGGTTGTGGAAATGGTGTTTCTGGAAAAATGATGGTGGTGTTGTGCGGTGGTGGCTAGATGATGATCATGATGAGAAAGACGGTTTATTATTATTATTATTATTATTATTATTATTATTATTATTATTATTATTATTAAATTTAAATAAAAAATAAAAAAGAAATAGAGATGGACTGTAAAGATCCATTTTCTTTTATTTTTTATATATTTTTTTAATGAATTTTTTACTTATGATTTTTTTTACATTTTTAAATGTTTTTATATTTTATTTTATTTTTAATTTATGTTTTTAAATTAAAAAAATAATAATAAAAGAGATCTTCACTTTTGAGATGAACGATGGAAATCCATTATTTTTTTTTAATTATTTTTTTTTAATTTTTTTAATTTTTTATTTTTTAAAGTAATGGAGGGTAAAATCATCTTTTAACCTATTTTATTAGCTTGTCCGTTAAAAAATCTAACAGAAGGGGATGTTTGAATATTTTTTTCAGAGGGGTGGTTAGCCAATTTCAGGAAACCCTATTCTCACCTTTAATGATAAGGTAAATGTTAGGGGGGAAACGATCTTTTCCCTATATCTGACTAGCGTTTGCTGGGATTGCATTTGTTTGTTTCATTTACACGTGGTTTATTCTTTTCAAACATTTATATAATCTTTCTAGTACTATCGAAAGACTGCAATTGGATATTGCTTTCGATGTGGGTATAAATTGATGAAATATAGGTCATTATATATATTTTTATTTTACAATAAAAAATTAATAAAATTGGTACAACTTTACAGGCAACAACCAGTAAACACGTAGTAAGGTCTTGTTTGATTTTTTGTCTGAAAACTAAACAGTGTTGAATGTTACCTGAAAATTAAATAGTGACTGAATACAGAAAAATATGTTTGTTTTTTTTTTTCACATAAAACTGAATATAAGTGATAAGTTGTTTTATTAAGTTATATATATATATGGACAAATCTAATATATAAATTAATTTTAAAATAAATTTATTTAGTTATTAATAATATTTCAAATTTATATTATTGTATAGAATCTAATAATTATTCAGCTTTTAGCTAGTGATACTATAAAACTAATAGGCTACTTTATGTATATATTACAGACAAAATGAAGTTCATCAATATGTTCTTATTAGCAATCTACTTTATGTGTATAATTTATTCTTTAATTGATTTGGAATAAACTTGGATAATTATATAATTTATAAATTTCATATAAAAAAAAAAAAAAAAAACATTGTAGAATCGGTGGTTACTTTTGAAAATATATTAAATTAATAATGATAGTTTTGAAAGTAAAACTTTGCATTAAATTCTACTGGATTTGCATTAAGTGAAAAGTGAAAATGTTTCACTTTTCAAAACAAGTTGTTTTAAGGGTTCATTAAGTGATTTTAACACTTAAAAACTCAAACAAAATAACTGAATGGAATACATTAAATACCATTCAGTGTTAAGTGGAAAAATTAAACAGGGCCTAAGTTATGGTTCCTAATTCTTGATTAAGTGATGATAATGACACCCCTCAAAAACTGTATCTACACTCTTTTTGTAATCACACCCATCAAAATTTTTAAAAAATATCTAATTTGTAAATAAATCTCACTTAATGCCAAAAATACAATTTATTTAATTATACTATATTATATTTTTGTAAGTACACACCACCTATGACTATTATTATTTTATTTAATCAACTTTATTAATATTTCAAATTTTGTTGTTACATTTAATTCTCTTATTATTCTTTCTCTTCCCTACTTCTTTTCTCTTCTTGTTTTTTTTCAAAATCAAACTCCATTTTAAGAATTTTTATTTATTCCTTGGATAACCACTTTCTGTTTGAGAAAGTTGTATGAATGCAAGATTTGTGTCATGTCTCAATTGATGTGGAAGTAGATAGGTGTTAAGTGATATTTCAATATATATATATATAGATCGATGGAATTGAAGAACACCTAATATATTTTTTTTGACAAGAACATATAATATTGATAAATAGAAGAAAAGCCTAAAGTGTATTGGAAAGAAATAAAAAAAAAATATAGATAATATAGTTAATTTAAAAATCTGTTTATATATATAATGATTTCGTTCTTCTAATAAAAATTAATTTAAAACTTTACTTTTTCATAACCAAATTTGTCTCATGATTTTGATTTTTTTTTTTTTTCCATACTTAGCAATCAATTTGTATTTCCTTAAAAGAGATTGAAAATATATTTAAAAGAGAATTTAGGGTTTATTAAAATGGAAAGAGTTTTTATGATATATATTAATATCAAACCATTAATAAGAAAAAAAAATTACAATAGATTAAAAGAGGAAACTAATTAATAATTATTGGTGGGGTGTACTAACAAACAATTAATCCTCTTAGTAATTTTATTCAAAGGTATTATTGGATTTTTTAAAATATACTAATTTGGGGTGTGCATACGGTTTTTAAAGGGTGCAAATATCGTCATTCTTCTTGATTTAATATGTAAGATTTCCAAATAATTTCAATACAGTACATGGTTTTCAGAAAGAAAAAAAAAAAAAATCAATACAATATATGTCCGATAGGCTTTCAAATTCATGTACATGCAACACAGCCAAAACAGATTACCATATAATATATATATAAAATTTTCTATGAAGATGTCATGATAGAATTATATAAGGACATTGAATGTGAGTCACTCGTTTTACATACTTTGACTTGGTACGTATGCACTTGTCAAATCACTTTTATAAATGAGTGTTTCACATTCAATATCCTGATAAAGTTATATAAAGATACCTTGATGTGAACGGGACCGTATACATATATATATATATATATATATATATATATGATTTACACACTGAGAGTCTGCACTGCAGTTTCAATATCCTCCTCCTCCTCCACCACCGCCACACCATCATAACCACCCCCTCCGCCATCAAATCCTCCACCACCAAAGCCTCCCTTAGTATCATAATTAGTAGTAGTGTCACTACTGTTTGTCTATGGCTACACTTCCATCCATGCCTGCCCCGACGCCTCCAGCAAATTGGTGAGCCTTGTGGCCGCCGCCGCCTGTGCCACCATGCCCTCCCTGGTTAGCAAATCACATGAGGCAAATCATAACTACAAAAAATACGAAAAAAGAAGGAAAAACTGTGAATGGAATCATATAAATCTCCATTTTCTATGCTAGGCCAGTAGTATATTGTATATATATCTCTATCTCCTCCGTCTGCTCCGAAATGATCCAATATATATAATTTCTTCACACCCCATTACTTATTTTTATAGACTTAAGGAACCATGAAAAGGTGAAACCAAGTAACTTGTATTTTTAAATAAATTATACAGAAGGCAATTATATTGCGTTTACAGGTTCAACGAACCGGAGGGCTCTACTGTGTTGTTGACTTGTTGCCGAAGGTTTTGACCAGTTTATTTGATTATTTCCCATGTTGAAGATTAAATAAGCGGAGACTTGAATACCTTAAAATAATAACAAAAAATTAATTAAAATAATGATGTTGTATATTGCACATTCTAAACTTTTCTACTATTCCTCCCCTTCTATATTAGTTTCATAGTTTCACCATGCAAATAAATCTGTGTGGAATTTTCATCTTGTGGGTGTAGATATGTTTTGGTTATGAGAGTGGATACTCGAAATATGTATGTAGTGCTTGATATTAATTAATAGGTTTCGATATAACTCTAACCTATTCGGTGCCATATCTAAAAAAAACAATGACAAAAAATAATACAAAATTCTAATTTAATTATATTCACCGTTTATTTCTACCATTTCCAATTTTATATCTTAAAAAAATGGGATTTTGATTTTGATTTTTGATTTTTTATATAACGCCGATGCAGGAGATAAATGTGAAGATTTTCTTAAAGATTTTTAATTTTAAAAATATTATTGTAATTAATAAATACTAGTATGTTTCCTTTAATTATATCGTTAATTATTTAATGATTTGATTTGATTAAATCAAATCTAATTTCCTTATTAGATTTAGTTTAGGAGTTTTTAGAATTTTTTTTTGTTTAGGAATTTATGAGATATCGAATCCTAGGAGATTTTGGTTGCTTTCATCATTTAAATAGCTTGTATTAGGTTTTTTCAATCAGACTTTTTTTTTTTTTATTTTAAATATATATATATATATATATATATATATATTTTTAAGTATTACATTAATTTGAGGATTTTTGATAAGGGAGGATTCGAACCCGCAACCTCGTGGAGCAGGTATGATGGGTTTACCACCGAACCAACCTCATCTCGTGATTTGATTAGACTTGAATGAATCAAATTAATAAATATTATTATGTTTCCTTTAATTATGTAGTTAATTGTTTTATGATTTGATTTTATTAAATCAAATTTAATTTTCTTATTAGAAAGGTTAGTGATGTTTTAGGATTCTAATAATTTCAACTTCTATTTGTGATGTTTATTGCCTTCCTAATTCTTTTAGGTTTTTAGTTTTCCTATTAAAATGCCTTGTAATTTGTACCTAGGGATTTTAGTTTTTGACGATTAATAAAAATTTGTGAGACGGTATTTATTTTTATCTAATTTCGGTACCTTTGCGAGGGTCACCAGATTTGAAACTTATTATTCTAGTATCTATTTGTGGATCAACAGATTAATAGTAGGTTTCGTTTCCAATATTCGTGCACGAATCAACAGATTTGAATTAATTACCCGTATGTTTATCAATTTTTGTGTGTGATTTTTCCACTACATCAACCTCAAACCTAAAACATTGACAAGCAAATTAACGTGCATCTTTGATCGCTACAAACCGTCACGCTCGCAATAGTACGAGGTCGAATTGTAGTACAATGATAGGGTAGGGTATCGTTCCACAGAGACTAAGGGATTTAATGATTACTGGCGTTCGAAGGCATGTGTACTATTTGAACTATTAAATTGAAAGATTTCCAAACTATAAACTAAATTAATCTAAAAGCTTCTAAGCATGTATTAAGCAAATTAAGTAAATCACACAAGAAAACGATGTTTGTAAATACGATGAAATAATGTTAGAATTTAGAATCCACCTCACCCTTCTAATTACGAATTCGATCCGCCTAATCTCTCAAATTATGCACGTATACGTTATAGGTTCGTGTCCCCTTTAACTAACTCCTAATCTCTTTCAAGCAACAAAAATCGCACCCAATATACAGAATATATTTAAGCTAATCTAGCATATTGGGACACATACACGATCCCTATACGCCGGCCTAGTGATCTCTCATCTTTCCGGTCAAATACAATGGATATTTTGACGAGCACGTTTAGCACGTCACCTCTTGGTTCATTCACACAACCAATATAACAATTACAAGATGATCAATCAAGAAAAAGCATTAAGCACACATTATATCCATATTACAATACAAGAACTTTAAGAGAAATTAGGCAAATCATTTCAAAAGATTAAGTGTTTGGTATCCTCATAACTCTAGCATATATGTGTTTAGCCCATATTAAACAACCAAGTCATTTGAGATAATAAATTGAAGCAATCCATAGCAAATACACAAGTAAGAGAGAATAAGTTGCAAGAAATGACTAAGATTGAAGAACTTCTTCTTTGCAAGTGCTAGGCTCCAAGACTTGGTGTTTCCAAGCTTCCTTTGATGCTTCAAAGTGATGATTGATGATGGGTATGGTGTGTAAGGGAAGGTTATAGAGTGGAGGTGATGGATTTGTGGTGGATTGTGGTGAAGAAATGATGAAGTTAGTGATTTTGTGGATGCAAGTATGGAGGATTTGACGATGGCGTGAATGGAGCTATTTGAGATCTATAATTGTTGTGAAACACCCCTTTAGATATTTAGTAAAGTTATATAAATAGGTAGGTCAAAGTGGGACCCTAGAAAATGGTGAAAAGCAAGCGGTGGCTGTCATCTCATAGTACATCTCGTAGTACGTTTCAATGAAACTGTCTGATGAAACCAATTTGGACACACTGTCAAATCTCGCGATACACCATTTTGCCTTTTGCGATACACTTCGATGTTCAATCATGAAAGTTGGCAGTGCATGTTGATTTCTTCTAGAACGCGATACGACGTAGGACGCCATTTTGCCTGACGCGATACACTTTGACGAAAATTGGAAATTTTCAATGAAAAGTCTTTCGATCTTTCGTGATGCGTTTTGGTCCGGAAAAACCCAGTTTCCTCACAATGACTTCCCAAAACAAAATGAACTTACACAAGGTTCACAAAAACATATTATATTCACAAAACGCTAAAAAACGAAAGCAAATGACAAGAAACAGGAACTCAAAAGGTGTATAAATTGTTTCGATCAGTCTTTTATCACCCCAGCCACATTGTTTGAAGGTAAATGGCACTTTGATTGAGTGATAATATATCATATTGTTGATATACATAAATTATTACAATAATACATAAATTAGGTATTTTTTTAGGGAGGTAGAGAACTCGAACCCGTAACCTCATGGTGTCAATATTAAAAAAAAAAAACACTATGTTTCCACGTTGGTGGTTAGCGGTTCGAGTCCCATGTACCATGTATATTTTAGAAGCATGTGTGGGAGTTGTCTTCCAGTTTGTGAAAGTAGATATCCAGACCTCAAATGTATATATTATTTGATCTAGGCAAGTGATGCGAGGAGGATTTCCGGGCAAGGGAAACTTGAGCTGAAAATCTCCTACAACCATGATGGGCTAAATACAGTTTTAGCAGTCTGATAGAAACAACAAGATTTTCATCCGAAAACTTGCAACAAGGACTCAATTTTTTATCATTCAAATTCTCGTTTTTTCATCCGGGATACGTTTAATACAATCCTATTTATAGGAAACTAAAACCGACTTAAAAAAAAAGGAAAATAATCAAGAAAAAACAACAACTTGCAGTTGCAGATCCATCATTACTCTGCACAAACTTGACTTGCACACTTCCTCCTACAGATAGATATAGGGCTGGTGGGCACTTGCATTACTTGTGCTATTAGACAAAATATTTTAACTAATAAAAAAACTAAATGTGAGTTCGGTACTGTTTTGCTTCTGCATCAGTAAGTCCAGTTCTATTGTAACAGTTGTTTGTTGTAATACAACACTATGCTTCAAGTTTATTAACAAAAAAAAAAAAAAAAAACACTACGCTTATACTTATTGAGTTATATATAACTTGCTCTCAGAAGGAAAAATATAAAGAGTGAAAATGTCAGTTTAATTAATTGATAAATCTAAAGCTACGAGAGTACGAGACTCGATATATATTGAACAATAATATATATATTACTTCTTAATTCCTTCATTTGATATAATTTTAAAGAATTAAGTTATCATCAGCCTGGTTTTTCAAATTCCTGTGGTTTGTGGCCGACTAGCCGTACATTTTCAAATGTTGTTGGTTAGTACGTAACTACGTATGTTATAATTTTTTATTGTTTTAATTTATGATTTCATAATTAACTCATCATGATCATATATCAATTATAAAAAAAATAAAAAAAATCTCCTATGAACAAATTAAGTTTAACTTACATCAAGTTTGCTCTTTTCTGGTTGTGCACCTTGCTTCCGCTCTAGTGTTGAAGGGTTCGAGTCCCATCATGTGTATTTTTCAACTATATGTGGAGAGTTTTCTCTCGATTTGTAAGAGTTGTTATCTGGATCGCACATGAATTGTCTAATTTTAACAGATCCCGACAGTCATAATGTAATAATTGTAATTGTTCAATTTGGATATTAAAGAGATCGATTATAATAAATCAGCAAATTTTAATTTTACAATAAAAAATGAACAGATCTGTACAATTTTACAGACAACAGCCAACGGCCAACAGCCAATAAGTACACACAAGAAGTTATGGTTACTAATTCCTGAATAATATACATCCCAAAATTTCCAAATTATTTCTTCTTCTTCTTCTTTTTAGGAAATCCAAATAATTTCAATACAGTATATATATACAAAGCTTTCAAATTCATGTACATCAGTACATGTAACACGAGCCATAAAACAACTAGAATTATACATGCATGATTTAACACTAATCAAACTGCAGTTTCAACATCCACCTCCGCCCCCGCCTCCTCCTCCTCCACCGCCGCCGCCACCACCACAACCACCTCCGCCGCCGCCACCTCCACCACCAAATCCTCCGCCACCAAAACCTCCACCACCAAAGTCTCCACCAGTATTTATGGGACTTCCAACCATGCCTGAGCTTACACCTCCATCAAAGTGGCGGTGAGGGTTGTGCCCGATGCCGCCGCCTCCACCGTACGTGCCACCATGACCTCCATGACCTCCCTGGTTAGCAAAACGCACGATGCAACTAATAACTAAAAAGAAGACAAAAACAGAAGAAGCAACTATGATTGCAACTATCCATAATTCCATTTTCTATAATACCAGTAATTGTCTCTATGTCCAATATTGGTTCTTTTATATATAGCTATAATAACACGTTTCAAATTAATTGTAAGAGGTTTGCGTTTAAATTAAGTTTCAACGATTTGGAGTGTAACCGTGTTGTCTGACCAGTTCTATGTTAAGATTATATACCTTAAACTATAGTTGACAACAATTGATAGTATGCTGT
Source organism: Acer negundo (assembly GCA_035582765.1). NCBI lineage: Eukaryota > Viridiplantae > Streptophyta > Magnoliopsida > Sapindales > Sapindaceae > Acer > Acer negundo. The sequence continues at coordinate 19,083,155 of CM069243.1, forward strand.
TAATTATTTACGTCAACAACAAATAAATAATTTTTTCAATAAAAAAAAAAAAAAAAAAAAAAACACAAACAAATAATTGAAATAAATGACGAAAAAAAAAATACAAAATTCTATTTTTCATTCTTAATTTATTGCTAGTTTCCCTAAATTTGAATATCAAATAATGGGGTACATTATTTGATAATATCATACTCATGTCATTCGCCATTGAGGCATTGATAGAAATCGAGTATGAAATTGTATTTCTTAGAATAATTGGAAATGAATTGTATTTTCCGGATACCTATAAAACTTCCCAAATGTCCACGTTTGCTTGTAAAATACTTATAATGGGATTCGAACCCCTAATTACAAATATGAAAGGGAGGTGCGTTATCACATGTGCTAAGAGGTGTACAAGAATGAATTGTATTACTCATAATAATAAATATATACAATTCTTGTGCCGTCAATTACTACATGTTCACATAAATGAAATACAGGTGAAGCCACGTTCTTTTTTGTTTTTCAACATCTCTTTTATATATATATATATATACGGTCCCGTTACTATCAGGATATTCTTATATAACTTTATCAGATTATTAAATGTGAGCTATTCATTTATAAAAGTGATTTGACAAGTGCATACATATCAGGTCAAAGTATATAAAACGAGTGACTCACATTCAATGTCCTTATATAATTCTATCAGGGCATCCTCATAGGAAAATTTCCGTATATATATATATATACACCATGATTTCATATCAATAAAAAAAAAAAAAAAAAAAAATTCATACCTGTAGCAAGATTTGGGGGAAAATGATGAATAGAAGAGAAGGACATAGAACAATCCCTAGAAAAGAACGATAGAATGTAAAGACAACTTTTTTTTAAAAAAGAAATCATTATAAATGAGGATATATCAGTAAAAATACATGGATTCCATATTTTAATCAGGAAAAGGAACTTGATTCCTAGAGTATGAGAAATCAAGTTCTCTATCCATAAGTAACTTAATTACTAATTACTGATTTTAGGGTGGGGTCCACATAACTTAATTTCATATCAATTAGTAAACACTAGAATTATAAAATCAGTAACTTAATTTCCTTTTGATGAATAGGATTACTGATTGCACATCACTGTTAGTAGAGATGGTTATGCACCTCCTTTCCACACCTAGTGGTAAGGGGTTCAAGTTCCACCATGTGCATTTTACAAACATGCGTGGGGAGTTTTCTCCCGGTTTGTGAGAGCAACTCTCTTTCTGGTTTTGAGAGTTGTAGTCCATATGTAACCTCTCCTCGATAGTGGGAGTAGTATACCAAACCGTTCTAGTAGAGTCTGATTAATCTCAACAGGTCCCGACAATAGTTGTATTTCAAAAAAAAAAAAAATGAATAGGATTACTGATTAGCAAACATGCTCTAAAGGAAATATTATAATAAATGAAATACATCATCTAAGAAATAGACCATATAGGAAATGCTCAAAACAAGAAATATACCGTATCAAATCGGAAAGGCACAAAATAATAAATATACCATATCAAATCGTATCATATTTGATATAGTAACCACCTAACGTATACCAAATACACAAGAGAAGAATTTGGAAGAAATAGAAGAATGTATAGGGAATTAGGGAAATGTTATTTTATATATTTCAACATAAACTCAATTACAACCACAATCAGCTATATATGGCTTCGATTGAGAGATAAGGAAACAACAACTATAAGAGCATCTTCAATGCAAAAGTGGTTTGCATACTAATAATTATTGACATGACAATAATGCTAAGAGACTTATTTTCTATGTGGCATAAAAATAGACTTGATAGATAATCAACTCAAAATTTGGTCTCCAATGCTTCCGTCTAAAACATAAAATTTTTTTTAATGATGTGTCCATCTTTTTTTCCTGTTTTATTTTTTATTTCATTTCCTTATCAAAAACATATGAAAAATTAATGTCAGTTTTAAATGTTTGCTGATTCAATCTAAAAAATAGTTATACAACAGACCGTTTAAATAGCTATGGACGTTCATGTTGACAATGTCTAATTTTTTATTTTTTATTTTTTTTTATCATGTCAGTTCGAGGTTGAATATGCACGGCTGCATTGGAGACACAATTAGTCAATTATTAACATAACGTCTATTTATCCTACGTGGCATCTTTTTTTTCCACAAATCACGCTCACATTTGAGATGCTCTAAACCAACCAAACAAGAAAAAAGGAAACATGCTCCACTACAACGATCGTGGAGGAGTTTCTATTATCACCCACCAATGTGGACATGACAGGCATGGGCATACCATGCGATCCCTAACAGCAACAAACAAACTAACAACTAAACAAACCTATGACTAAGGCCTTCCCATTTTGTGGCTTGCATGGCTTGAATCATGGGACCATATCACAACCATATTATTTTATTTTTAATATGGTATGACACAACCGGTGTGGGTAATGGGCGTATGACAAAAACAAAGAATAATCATTCTATCAAACTTGAGCCACACTCAAAAAAACATCAATGCAGCAATCGATAGTTACCCAAAACATCGTTCCCCAATCTCCTTTAAAAGTGTGATAGTTCCAACTTTTAAAGGATATCGAATCCACAACAAATAATTATTCAAAATAAATGTTTTTATTTTTTATTTATTTTTTATTTTTTACGATATTTATTAATTCAAAATCAGATATTTTTCAAAATAAATGATTTTATTGTTAATATGATAAAAATCATTGTAATTTAAAACATTCATAAAACATAAAATAGAAAAATAAAACCTACTAAACGGAAATTCTATTAAATTGTTTACATCACGGTATCATGCTCTTTGGTAATTGCAATTAAGTGTTCTTTTGTAATTGTTATCAAACTTACTGGATATTACTGTCTTTCACTATAAAATTTTAAATAATGTTTGGATACTGTTCGATCGGTCAGTACCCAAAATACTGACCTCATCAATGAGAATGTAGCACTTGACCTTTTTTCTTTTACTTTTTACATTTATCTCACAAATTGGGTCACATATTACATTCTCATTGGTTAGGTCAGTATTTTAAATACCGATCAGTAACAAAGTATTTTTAAAAGAATAAAAATTCCGTGATTAATTTCAGTAAAACGATTCACACATGGGCAAAAGGTAATTTTGAAAACCCCGCTCTACTATTTATATCACTCAAAACCCTAAAACAGTCACGCACTTTCGCTCTCCGTCGTTGCTCTGTAGATTTCTAGCGTAGAAGTAACTTCTAGAGTTTAGAACTTGGGAGGTTAAAGAGACGCTCGTCGTCCCCCTTGACTTAGCGGCGCTTCGTCTATACCCTAGTTTTGCTTTTAGTCTCTTAGTTTTTATTTTTTATTTCTCTAACTCAAGGAGAGAGGGTGAAATGGCGATCAAACCAACAAAGAAACAGAAGAAGGCGAATTACGATGCGAAGCTGTGCCAGCTTCTTGACAACTACAGTCAAATCCTGGTAGTGGCGGCTGACAACGTCGGTTCCAATCAGCTCCAGAACATCAGGAAGGGTTTACGTGGCGACTCGGTGGTTCTGATGGGAAAAAACACCCTGATGAAGCGCTCTGTTAGACTTCACTCTGAGGCCACCGGCAACACCGCCTTCGGCAATCTCCTGCCGCTCCTCCAGGTAACTTTTTTTTTTCTTGTATTTTATTTATTATGTTTTATTTATTTATTGTTTATGTTGTTAATATTTTTATTTTTTTGAATCAGGGTAATGTTGGGTTGATTTTCACCAAGGGTGATTTGAAGGAAGTGAGTGAAGAGGTTGCAAAGTACAAGGTACATTGACAGATACTCTTGCTTGCTGTTTTTAATTGATTTTTTTGTCAACGTTTAGTGTAGTTTGTTGTATATGAGACGTTGAATCTATTGTTGTTGAAATTGATTTAAAATGGTATAATGTTGATTGCATTAGGGATGAGAACAATCAAAATGTTATGTTTATATGATTTTGGTGGATTCACACCAAAACAATTTGTACACTGATTCATTTAGTTACATAGACATTATTGATTACAATACTTAATGGAACAAGTTTTATAGAGTTTGTACAAGAAAAAGGTTCAAAGGTCTGCTTGTGTGTTGGAGTTAGTCTCAAATATCTATTGTTACAGTTGATTAATTTTTTTTCGTTGCTCTTGCTGCTTGTTGTTTGTTCATGCTTCTGGGGTTTTCTGTTATGTTTATAGTGTGCTTTTATTCATTTTTTGTTCTAAGATGTAGCTACAGCTATCTCATAACTTCCAAAATTTTGCGCAGTTGTTGGTAATGGAATGTAAGAAATATTTGATTCTGTGATTCTGTAGTATTTTGTTGTGTGCATTCGGTATTTAAATACTATGGAATATATTTTTGAACAAGTCTTTTATTGTCTTCAATTATGGTTGGAACTGTAGTGATGGTTGGTATTTACTATTACTGATATATGTCATGATTTGATTTTATTTGCTATGATGTAATTTTGAAAATATATTCTTGCTATGTGAATAGGTGGGAGCTCCTGCTCGTGTTGGTTTGGTTGCTCCAATTGATGTGGTTGTTCCTCCAGGCAACACTGGGCTCGATCCCTCTCAGACCTCTTTCTTCCAGGTATGTGATATTTAGTAAATGGTATTAACATTGTTTTTGCCTGATATCTATGTGAACCTTTGCTGATATCTTATGTTTCATATTCTCTAATAACTTTCAGGTGCTGAACATTCCCACCAAGATTAACAAGGGTACTGTGGAAATTATCACCCCCGTTGAACTTATCAAGAAGGGTGACAAGGTGGGTTCCTCTGAGGCTGCCTTGCTTGCCAAGCTTGGAATTAGGCCATTCTCTTACGGTCTAGTTGTCCAGTCTGTCTATGATAATGGCTCTGTATTCAGCCCAGAGGTGCTTGATCTCACAGAAGATGACCTTTTGGAGAAGTTTGCCAATGGTGTCTCAATGGTCACATCTCTTTCTCTGGCAATCTCATACCCAACTCTGGCCGCTGCACCACACATGTTCATCAATGCCTACAAGAATGTTCTTGCTGTTGCAGTTGGTACCGAGTATTCTTTCCCTCAGGCTGACAAAGTCAAGGAGTACCTCAAGGTTTGTATTGCATACATTCTCACTGCTGAGAACCGACTCTTCGTTTGTTTGTTTAAACCACTATTTTTATTTTATTTTATTGTGTACATGATGTAGGATCCTAGCAAGTTTGCTGTAGCTGCAGCCCCCGCTGCTGCCGCTCCTGTTGCCGCTGCTGCTGCCAAGGTAGAAGAAAAGAAGGAAGAGCCAGCAGAAGAGTCTGATGATGAACCTTTACTCAACATATTTGACTAAGTTCTCGGTTGATTGTTGTGAACTCGTCATAGGATGATGACATTTACAGTTCTATGTTTTTTTTTATAGATATTTTGCTTTTAAATTTCCTTTAAATGCCTTTGGCAAGTTTTATATTAGCGGTGTTTAGAGTTTAGTGATATGAAATTTTCTTGATTGCAAGTTTTAGATTATTTATTGAAATTGATTTATATATGAAACCAGTTACTAATAGCATTTATGCCCAATTTGGATTTCGCAATTTCGTAACTGCGCACATGTTTATATATTCGGGCTTCAAGGGATTAAACTGAATCAACAAATATTTATTGATTTAGCACTGCACCCAGGTAGCTCACACCGTGTAGAACAAAAGACTTTAGCTTGCAACTTTTAGGAAGACAAATGGAGAACACCAAGTAAACAACATCAAAAACAATCATATACCATATTCATACACCTCAACAGGCTCCCAACTCCACCACCACCACCACCGAACCCTCCTTCTCACCACCAGAAATTGCATTTGTATGAATATAAAAACAATGTCGGTCCAAATGGGAAATTAATTTAAAACTCCATAACGAAATCTTAGTAGGCTCTTATTCAATACCCACTTTGAAAATTTCAATATGACAATTGCAGTGAAAGTTTTTATATTGGAATTTTTTAAAGTTTCTTGGATCATTCTCCGACAATTAAGGAATATGATTAAGTGAGTCTATTACGCTCTTGGAATATTTGAACCATTATTAAATTTATTCTTCGAAGTTTGAATCATAACATCTTACTCATCTTTCAAATACGTACACAGGACGGTTGTTATCATTGTTTTTATAACAAAGTTTCTTCAAATAAAATAATTTACAAGCATCCTTCAATAATAATAATAATAATAATAATAATTACAAGCAACCAGTAGAAGACATCAATATGATCAACAAGAATGAGTCCAGTTTAGGATCAGAGGAGGGTTCTTAGATCGTTATTGTGAGTTGAAAACGAACCCATATGGGACATTAATTGGTTAATCACGTGCTTATAATGTTATGTTCTAATAGAATAGTAAGATTTTTCACGAAGTTTTTTTTTTCCCAACCTAGAATTTTGAGGAAAAAAAAAAATAGTTTATAACTTAAGCCTGTCAATAAATGGTTATTCGTTCATGTCAGACTTCATGGGAATAAATTGAATCTACAAATATTATTGATTTAGCACCCAGAAAGCTCACTCTGTGCAAAAGATTTTATAATATCATAATAGATTCATAGAATCATAGTACAACATTAAGAACTTTTGCTTGGAACCTGTAGAAAGACTAATGTAGAACACCAAGTAAACAACATCATATTCAATCACGTGTCGATTAAATACTTGTTTAGTTGAGCTTTCTACTGTTTCAAAAGGTTTAAAAACATCAATTTGAGTTTTTTTTTACGGTCGTTTAGTTGGATTTTTGAGATTATCTATTTTAAATTGAATAGAGATCAGAGACTAGTAGAGTTTAAACCACTATTAGGTAAGAACTCATGAGGAGGTGTTTCTCCAAATAGATATTACAAAAAAAAAAAAAAAAAAAAAAAAAAAATTCTACTGACCAAACAATTAAAATTTTTTTTTAAAAAAAACTTTATTTTTAATAGATCGAGGTTTTTTAAAAGCCAACCCAAACAAACTCTCTTCTTATGCCTTAATTTGCCAAAGCAACCCATTACTACTAATTAAGGTATTGTACACACATAATTGTTCTTATATATAGCTCAGGAAATTGCTTTTGTTTGAATATGAAAGCATTGTTGGTCCAAATGGGAATTTCATTTTAAACTCTATAGCAAAATCTTAGAAGGTTCTTATCAAATACCCACTTTCAAAATTTCAATATGACAATTGCATGGAAACTTTCCATATTCCCACATGATATTTTTAAGTTTCTTGGATCATTCTATGAAAAAGCCAGGAAATAAAAACAATGTTGGTCCAAATGGGAAATTAATTGTAAACTCTATATCAAAATCTTAGTAGGCTCTTATCAAATACAAAACCTACTTTGAAAATTTCAATATGACAATGGAAATTTCTTTTATAAGAATGTAAAAAAAATGTTGGTCCAAATGGGAAATTGATAGTAAAGTAAACTCTACAAAAAAATCTCAGTAGGTTCTTATCAAATACCCAGTTTGAAAATTTCAATACAACAATTGCAGGGAAAGTTTTTTATTGATATTTTCAAGTTTCTTGGATCATTCTGTGCAAAAGCCATGCGAAGATGGAAAAGACTTAGAAACTTGGAAAGCATAATCGATGAGGTTGGTCACACTTACGTCACGACTCACGAGGTCGTGGGTTCGAATCCTCCCCTCTCTAAAAAAAAAAAATCCAAATTTATGTAATATTTAAAAAAAAAAAAAAAAAAACATAATCTGGTAATTAAAGAATGATTAAGTGAGTTTCTTGGAATATTTGAACCTGTATTAAATTTATTCTGTTTTAGTTTGAATCATGAATGACACTAATTTAATTGATCAATAACATCTTACTGATTTTTCATATACGTACGAAGGACGTTTGTTATCACATTTTTTAGGCGAAACAAAGTTTCTTCAAATAAAATAATTTAGAAGCAACTGGTAGAATAATAATCATTAATATGAAACACCAAATAAATAAATAATAGAACAAGATTTACAAGAACATCAATATCATCAATATATGAATTCGTGCATGTCAATTGCTGCCGCATCCTCCATCACCGTCAACAACCTCACCGAGGCCTTCACAGAAACTCTCTAAACATGCAAGGAAACATTTTTTTCCTTTCTTTTTTTTAGGTTCTTCTTCTGTGTGAAGAGGGGGAACAGCTACTTTCTTTTTTTTAGGTTCTTCTGAGTGAGGAGGAGGAACAGCTGCTGCATCGGTATTTGCTTTTCTCTTTCGACTTGGAAAGCAAAATAAACCCATAACTCCTCCAAAATACACTACACTTTTTGTATAGGCGCACCAGGATATCCCAACTAAGCAAAACACTTATATCTACGAGATGATATAGGACACTTTTTTTTTGGAAATTACTTTTTTATAGTCTTTTTTTTTTTTTTTTTTTTTTTCCAGCTAGATTTCTTTCTTTCAGTTTAGTTAAGAATCAAGTTTAGGTTTGAGAAATAAATCAAAAGTTACCTTTCCCGTAAGATTTGATTTTTTCTTTTTGATCAAGTGAGGCGTCTAGAATCCTAAAGGATTCAGGTTTATTATATGTAACTTTTTATTGATATTAATAAAAAAAACTGTTCCATTATGAGCAAAATTCTTGGACTAACGCTATGTTTTATTTACACAAGGAAAGAAAACCAATTTTATTTTGAGGGGAGAAATAAATAATTACATTTTATTTTATTTATAAAAATAACATTGTTTCAATAATATGAATACCTAATGTTAATAGGGTTAGTTTTGAGATATTGAAAAAATTATTAATTCTAGATTCTTTCTCCTTCTTTTTCCTTCCAAATTTGGGTGGAAACCAAATTTGATGAAACAAGAAAAAATTAATATACATAAGGAAAAAGCTTCCTTTTGAAATTATTCCTCATTTTGCACCTTTTGCCACCCCACCATATCACTTCTATTCTCTCTAACTTTTTCTCTATTAAAAACACCTTCTTCTTTTTTGAACAATAAAATTTTATTAAGCCAAGAAAGGCAGAGGAACAAAATTAAGCACCACAGGAGGAGAAAATCTTGCATGGGAAGGTCCCAGTGACGTGGATATGGGACCGTCCAATGTATATGTGGCGTGCTCTGATTGGATGGTCCTATACCCATGTCACTGGGACCGTCCCACTGAAGTTTTTCTCCCACAGGAGAACAACACACCAAAACGAGAAGCAGCAGACAAGAAAAGCCCTCAGAACCTAAGGCAAAACAGAAGAAACGAGGCAACAAAAGCATTAAACATCGCCCCAATTAATCTTATCCCCTAACAAACTAGACGCCCTCTTTGCCAGCTCTTCGGCAAAGGTGTTAGACCCTCTAGGATTGAAATTCACCACAGCACCACCAAGTAAACCCAGATACCTCCGGATGTTGTAAATTATGTTGACATGATTTAAGCTTCGAAGACCATCATTATTAATCCAAAACACGCAACTTTAGAATCACCGATAATTTCAATCTCACGACCCGCTATCACCGGATTAAAAGCACACAATTCACACAATTCGCAAGCCTTCTCAATTGCCAAAACCTCAGCCGTGTTGGAGTCTTGAATACCAACGAAAAGCGAAAACAAGTATAAGACCTTGCCTCTCGAATCCCATAAACCTCACCACCCCGTAATTGAAAATATTCAATTACTGGTTATTATAATTGCTGAAAAGTTTTTTATAGAGTACATAATGATAATGATGTTAGGAATCTCAATTCATATCAGTATCAATTGAATTAAAATCGTTATGTTATTACAAGTTTTAATTAATATTGGAATGATTAGTATTATTGTTAAATAGATTTTGAAAAAAAAAAAAAAATTTTAAAAAAAAAGAAGGAAAAAAAGAAGTGAAGTTAGGTTAGATGTATAAATCAATTGATGTATAAAAGGTTGATGAGAAAATGCTCATTTCCTCCTCTAAAAAGAGAAAACAAAAAAGTTTGGAAAAATCTCCCCCCAAAAAATTAGTTTAGAGAAATTAGTTTATAACTTAAGCCCATAGCCCAAATAATTTATTTTGGAAATTTTGGACCCTAAGGCACATCTGTCCAACAGTCCATTGCTGTAATTTTATGGGATTTCTTTTCAATTTTTGACTACCAATTTTTGAAAATTTTGGGAAATGGTTGAAATCAATGTTTTGAAAAGCGAAAGGTAAGGGATGCGGTCATGTCCGTGTAAGGGGAGACAGTCACCTCAATTCAAAATTGAAAAAATAAAAATTTAATTTTAAAAAGAATAATAAAGTAAAAAATCATCCATAATATTTAATAAATACTCCACCATCAAAATTATTAATATTAAGATTGGTTTTAAAAAAAAAAAAAACATAAAGACTATAAAATAAATAAATATGACAAAAAGAAAGGATTTAAATGAACAAGGAGTATTGGTCATGTTGGAGAAGAAGTGAGTTAGATGACCTGTTTTTGAATTGAGTCACTTAAACCCAAATAATATAAATATTGTGTACCAGTCGGGGTATATATATACCCGGATACCCGTCGAGTACCTATTTTTTTATTTTTATTTTTTTATTATTTAAATCATTAAAAGAAAATATAGCCCTAATATTTGTTCTCCGAGTCCTCTCTCATCGATTACAAGTAAGATTTTTAATATCGATGATTAGTGGTACTGATATAAATATATAATCCCTTGAAATAGAATTGAGATATACCCAATGGTATCATATTTCTTTGAAATTGATATATATGAAATTAATTGGTAATCGTATTTATGGTCAATTTGAATTTTGCAACTGCTTACAATCGCTTATATTTATATAATCGATTATTCATGGGAATGAATTGAATCTACAAATATTATTGATTTAGCACCCAGAAAGCTCACTCTGTGCAAAAGATTTTATAATATCATAATAGATTCATAGAATCATAGTACAACATTAAGAACTTTAGCTTAGAACTTGTAGAAAGACTAATGGAGAACACTAAGTAAACAACATCAAATTCAATCATGTGTCGATTAAGTCCATGCACCTCAACAGCCTCCACCTCCACCGCATCCTCCGCCTCTACCACTGCACCCTCCACCTCCGCAACCTCCACCCCCGTACCCTCCGTAATATCCCATACCCCAGCCACCACCACCACTACTCCAGAAACTCTCTCAACACGCAAGGAAACGGTTTTTTTCTTTCTTTTTTTTAGGCTCTACTTCTGAGTGAAGAGGGGGAACAGCTGCTTTCTTTTTTTTAGGTTCTTCTTCTGAGTGAGGAGGAGGAACAGCTGCTGCATCTGTATTTGCTTTGCTCTTTCGACTTGGAAAGCAAAATAAACCCATAACCCCTCCAAAATACACTACACTTTTTGTATAGGGCCACCAAGATATCCCAACTAACTAGAACACTTATATCTACGAGATGATATAGGACACTTTCTTTTGGGAATTACTTTTTTTATAGTTTTTTTTTTTTCAGCTATATTTGTTATTTTCAGTTTAGTTAATAATCAAGTTTATGTTTGGGAAATAAATCAAAAATAGTCTTTCCCGTAAGATTTGATTTTTTCTTTTTGGTCAAGTGAGGAGTCCGAATCCTAAAGGATTTAGGTTTATTATTTGTAACTTTAGATTGATATTAATAAAAAAAAAAAAAAAAAAAAAACTATCCATTATGAGCAAAATTCTTAGACTAACGTTATGTTTGGATTGATGGAATATGAGAGAAAGGAAATGAAAGATAAATAAGGAAAGAAAAGAAAAAGAATGTGTTTTTAATGGTCGTTGTTTGAATGATTATAAATAGGAAAGAAAGGAAAGAAAGGAAAGAAAACCAATCTTATTTGGAGGGGAGAAATAAATGAATATATTTTATTCTATTTACAAAAATTACATTATTTCATTAATATGAATACCTGATATTAATAGGGTTGGTTTAGAGATATTGAGAAAATCATTAATTCTGGATTCCTTTACCTTTTTATCTTTCCATCAAATTTGGTGAAACAAGAAAAAATTATTCCCCTCATTCTCCTTCTCTTCCCTCCCTTTTCCTTCATTTTCTCTCTCATTTAACAAACCAAACAAGATATTAAAAATTCATCCAAATCCTTTCATTTTCTCTCTCCAATTTCATTAAACCAAACACAACATAAATTATAGATTTATAGTTCTCTTCTCTTGCTCCAAACTTCTCTTTTTATAGTGCCTACAAGATAAATATTGATCTTCTTAAACTGGTTGTCTAGTTGGTCTAATCATATGAAAATTACAAGTTTGAACTTTAGACTGAGTGTTTTTAATGAGTCGATTTCAGGTTCAGAGGAGGAGTGTTCGTAGTAGAACGTTCTTATGAGTCGAAAACGAACCCAGATGGGACATTAATCGGTTAATCACGAGTTTAATGTTATGTTGAAACTCTAACTTTGTTTGTAGGAACTAAAATCTTGAAATCCAAACGAGGCATAGACCAATGCAAAAGTGTGATTAATGAGCTAGGAAAACCAAGCATTAACATTTGAAAGACGTTGATTAGTGGTGCTGATATTATCCCTTGAAATAGAATTGAGACAAACCCAATATGTAGTATCATATTTTCTTCCCTTGTGTTTGGTGGTGCTTGGCTGCTCTGTCTGTTGCTGTGTATTGTTTCCTTTCCTGTAAGCATCAGGTCTGGTGTCTGATGTCTTATGAAGACAAATGGAGAACACCAAGTAAACAACATCAAATTCAATTATGTACCAATTCATGCACCTCGACAGCCTCCATCACCACCACCACCAACATCCTCCGCCCCTACCACCAGATTTGGTCACCCTTCCTTGCTCTGCCACCGGGATGTCAGCCGATGGATTAGGATTCTTGACAAGCTTATTAACATCTTTAACACCGGTAGTAATATTACTTTTCAAAGCTGCATCGTTGTAAACTTGCTTATTAGCTCTCTTCTTATGCCTTAATTTGTAAAAGCAACCCATTAAGGTCTTGTTTTGTACAAAAATAGCTCAGGAAATAAAAACAATGTTACGCCAAATGGGAAATCAATTGTAAACTCTATAACAAAATCTTAGTAGGTTCTTATCAAATACCCACTTTGCAAAATTTCAATATGACAATTGCAGAGAGTTTCTATATATGAGGACTAGAAAACATTATCTGTTAATTAAAGAATGATTAAGCGAGTCTCTTGGAATATTTGAACCATCATTAAATATTTAATAACATCTTACTGATTTTTCAAATACTTACACGATAAATATTGATCTTCTTTAACGCGTTGTCTAGTTTGTCCGATTCTAATCGCATGAAAATTACAAGTTTGAACTTTCTAAGCCGAGCCATGTTCAATGTTTAATGAGTCGATTTCAGGTTCTGAGGAGGTTTCTTAGGAGTTGAGACATTAATTGGTCAATTATGTGTTTCTTGTTATGTTGGAGTAGAACAGTCAGATTTTTTTGTTGATGTACGTAGTTGTGAAATTTCCAAACACTTGAAGCTGGTGATGAGTTTGTAATTGTCAAACAGAGCAACTTCTGCGAAATCTGTAATTATCAGCTTTTTGGGAACTAAAATGTTGAAATCCAAACGAGGCATAGACCCATTCAAAATGGAATTTTCAGCTAGGAATCCAAGCATTAACATTTTGCAAGATGTTGTTGAAAGCCGAAGAAATCAAATAATGAGGAAAAAGACAGACCAACAAAGATCTAATTCGTGCAACTTTTTTTTTTTTTTTTGAGACAAAATGAGTCAGGCCCATCATCGATAAATGTCAACGGTCAATATGTCTCCCCATCTGCTTGGGAAGGTGTCAATCAGTACATCGTACACGTACGTACGTACGTACATGCTTCAAAATATGTTGAGTGAACTAGTATCATGACTTCATTTGAGAATGCAAAAACTAAAACAGAGTTTTCAATAAAGTATCTGAGTTTTGATGGACTCTATTCTACTGATTCAACACAAATTGTAACTTCAATTCAATTTTGATTAAATTCAAGCAACTACTAAGTTGATTAGATAACTGAATAAAGGGTAAATATCTAGGTGGCAAACATGTGTTGTTAGAACGGACTCGTTAATTGATGTTATTGGAAAAATTAGATATAGCTCCAACAGACTTGTTAATTGATGTTGTTGGAAAAGTTATATATAGCTCCAACAGATTCGTTAAATAGTATTCTTTAATATTGCCAAGTGATTTCTCACTCTTTAAATTTTATTTTATTACTTTTTATTGTGTTTTAATAATTTTATCTAATTTTAAATTTAACAACTCTTTCTAATTTCAAACAGCTTATTAAATGTTTTTTTTTTAATAATATAATACTATTTCTATTTAAAGAGTCTTTTGGAATAAGTCTTCTTTTCTCACTCTTCAAATTACCACACAGGAAAACAAATTGATATTTGAAGAGAGAAATTTAAAAAGGCTTTTTGGGTTGCTTTTAATCATGTGTAAGTGTATAGCTGAGCCTCCATTAAATTTCCTCGGACAAGTTGTTTTCAATAATATTCAAACCCCAAAAAATAATATTTTAGAGAAGTTATTGGTGGGTATAATTGAAGAGAAATAAAATACATATATGAATTAGAGTAAAATTATGGGCCATCAATTGGAAATTGGAAATTAGAAAAAAAATAAAATTAAATTAAATTAAACTCCTAATTCCTAAAGAATCCACTGTATATACATGATGATAATTTCTATCTAGCAAACAAAGATTGGCAGGACCCAATTTTTCTATATATTTTTACACAGCAAACGGATTTCACTCCCATCGAACGCCGGCATAAACACCGTCACAAGTGCAGCTACCGGTGTTGACAAGACTTACAAGCTCTTGCTAAATATAAATAAATATTATGTGGGGTAACTTAAAAATGGTGTCTAAGAGCATCTTCAACCCAATACATCAAATTTTACACCATGTTGTTATAAAAAGAACATTTTTCTTATACTAAATTTTTTCCATCTCCAATATATTCACACCAAATCTTACACATAAAGAGCATCTTTAAAAAATATTATTCCAATAAATATTTAAATAATACTAATAAATTTCTATTAGTTAATTTATACAATATTTAATAATTTTATTGATATAAAATATATATCAAAGTCGGTATCATTTTAAAGATCTTAATGAGATTTTTCCAACGGTATATTTTTTGGGAATACAGATTATTATAATTAAGTATAAAATGGTTAAATTAATAATTTTGGTAAAAATTAATGCTGATATGACATTTTAAAAGAAAAAAAAAATTTGGTGCAGCTACCTGCTCACCAAATTAAGGAAACACTGTAGCTCCACCAAAAAAAAAATGATGTGTTTTGGTGATTTTGTTGCAGATGTTTTTCGATATTTTTGGTGTTTTTGGTGACTTGGTTGGAGATACTCTAAAATAAAGGAGTTCACTTTTGCTCACCTCCTTATAAATGCATGACATGTGTCTATAGATGAGATAAATTTATCTAAACTCTTTATTTTTTTATATAATTTTTACCTCTTAATGAATACATATCATATTTTTAGGAAGAAAGTAATGCTCAGCCCCTTGAAAGGGGGTGAGAAAAATGGACTCAGGCAAAGTCTTGAGAGAATTATGAGAAATGGTGCACATTGAGTCATGAGCTTGAAAGAAGCCAAAATAACATGGGGGTCTGCCTGTGGATTCAATTCAAGTATGGTCGATTCAGTAAAAAAGAAATAAAAATTCATAGTTGTATCTCGTGAAAAAAAAAAGACTTCTTTCTTTTGCGGAATTAATAATTCCCTTTCTTTAGAAAGAAATGAAATTATCTTCAAATAAACAAATAGGTCATAGTTACGGGAGTCTATACATCACATATAGGCTTTAAGGACATCGTCGCATAACCGTCGAACCGTCGAGGTGAAGCAGGACCTAAAAGATCGCATGGAACGATACATAGACAAGGAAATCCCTTATGAATATCAAGGTACTTCTTTCTTTTAATTTGAATAGAAGATTCAAGATTCGGGGGAACTAGACTACTCAAAAATTGAACATTTCATTTAAAATGAATCGAGGAAATGTTGCTTAGTCTTCACTAGAAACTTGAGTAAGGAGCAGTTGTTTGGGGTGTTTTCTAGAATTTGAAAGTGGGAACCCCTTTCTTTAGCCTTAATTTAATGTAACTACTTGAGCCGAATGAGGTGAACATCAACAACCCTAACGCTAGCTCTGCCTCATCAGTCATCATCAACTATTCAACTCCATCTCCAACTCTCTCTTCTTCTTTTTAAGCGGTCTCTGTTAACTTCAAAATACCTCACTTTTTAAATTATTTAATATTATATTTTTATTTTTATCAAAATTACTTAAATAAACATACAATTAAAAAAAAACTCATCAATAATGTAAAAGTATAATAAAACACCACATTCACTTCTAATTTGTTTATTTGAAAAGAAAAATCTTTGAATTTTTAAACCCTAAATTATATTTCTCGAACCAACTCCTTTTAATTACTGTATTTTTTTCACATCAGAAATTTAATCTTATTTCCTAACTATTCTTTTATGAATTTCTCATCAAAACTTTTTTTTTTTTTTTTCTATCAATTGCTGGTTTTTTTTCTTTTCGTTCCATTAAGAAATTTCCTCTCAATCCATTTTTTTATATTTAAAATAAATAAAATATAACAAAAGAAAAATTTGAGGAGACCCAACTCTCCTCTACAAATGGAGGAGACTATGGCTTCCTCATGTTGCTAGAAGAAGGGCTTCCTCCAGATCTGCGACTAAAAAAAAATAAAAAAATAAAAAAGTTTGAAACAATGAATCCCGTGGAGGTCAATGGTGGCCTCCATTCCGTTATTTTATATATATATATATATATGATTTTTAATTTAAAATACAAGGCTATTTTTTAATCATGTTTTTTTATTTATAAAAGTAAAAGTTTTAAAATATATATATAAAAAAAAGTTTAGCTGATGAGTTTTAAAATTTAAGAAAGAGAAGAAGGTGAGAGAGACTATGAAAAAGAAAGACTTGTGAGAGTCGGAGATTGAAGATAGAAAGATGGGGTGTGTTAATTTTGAGAAGAGTGTCGATATTAACATTCATAAAACTTATTAGTATACCTATATTTTATTAAAAAATTTAATTACAAAAATATCTCAATAGAAATTTACCGATAAGAACAAATTACTTTAATTAAAAATAAACCAAATAATATAGACACTTATTAATTACACTCATATCTTCAACTATATTTATTTATTAAAAAAAACTTACCTATCAAAATAAAAAAAATAAAAACTTATGAAAAACCCTAACATATGATAAACCCTAATTAACTATAATTTTATTCCTAAGTATCAAACTTTTTCATCATTACATGATTATCATTTTTTTTGTCTTTTTGTCTTTTTTAATTTTTAATTTTTTTTAATTTTTTTTTAATGTATAGTTATGACCTTATCGGTAAACAAAAAATATATTTTTTAACGATAGTTGTAGATATCAACAGGTTTTTTATTTATATTTATTTATATTTATATTTATTTTTAATATAGCGGTTTTAAGATAGCGGTATAAATAAGAGAATTCCATATTGAAAATCTCTTGACATCATATATGGTTTCATATATTCCCTTTTATAAAACTCCTGCATTCAAGATATTTCCAAAAGTAAATTGGACAATCATTAAAAGAGGATTTGATTCCAAAAATAATATGATTTTTTTTTTATATATATATAAATTGGTTGTGATAATAATTTAAGAAGGTTTATAAATAATATGTATTAAAATGAATATATTTATTTCAATGAGGGTACTATTGATATTATGATAGGTGTTTATAGTAATATTTATTTTTAAATTTTAAATATGGGTGTACTTATAAAAATATGTGTACTAATAAGTTATATGAGTGTCAATATCAGCACCCTTTTGAAAAATAAGTTAGAATGATAGTTTTGGAAATAAATAAAAAATATAATAAAATCATTTAATTTTATATGATTAAATCAAAAAATTTAAAAGTTAGGCATTATTAGGTTGATAGAGGGTGCCAATCCACTTTAAAACTTAAAGAGGCCCATTAAACTTAGAAACAAATACCTCATGTCAACCCATTTCTACTTCTCTCCTTAGTGTTCAACAAACCAAATTTTGAAAATTTGGACCCTAAGGCACATCTGTCCCACAGTCCATTGCTGTAATTTTATGGGATTTCT
This sequence comes from Acer negundo, assembly GCA_035582765.1. Classification (NCBI taxonomy): domain Eukaryota; kingdom Viridiplantae; phylum Streptophyta; class Magnoliopsida; order Sapindales; family Sapindaceae; genus Acer; species Acer negundo. Next base: position 19,101,366 of record CM069243.1, read on the forward strand.
TTTCGATTTTTGGCTACCAATTTTGGAAAATCTAGGGAAGGTTGAAATCAATGTTTTAAAAATCAAAAGGCAAGACGAGGCGATGCTGCCATACCCGCACAAGGCGAGGCATCCGCTTCGATTTGAAAATAAAAAATATTTAAAAATAATAAAATAGAAAATTATTCATAATATTTAATAAATAGTTCACTATCAGAGTTAGAATCCTTTCATTGATCTTGTTTTTTTTTTTTCAAGCGTAAATAAAACATTCACTTGCACGAGAAAGAAGACATGAGAGACTATCAACATTATTAACATAAAGATTAATTTCAAAAAAAAAAAAAAAGACAAAGATTATAAAATAAATAAACATGACAAAAAAAAAAAAAAAAAAAAAAGGTTTAAATAAACATGGAGTATTGGTCCTGTTGGAGAAGTAGTGAGTTAGATGACCTGTTTTTGAATTGAGTCATTTAAACCCAAATTATAAAAATGCCGAGTACTGGTCGGGGTATATATATAACCCTAATATTGGTTCTCATTGATTACTAGTAAGATTTTTCATGTCGTTGATCAATGGTGCTGATATAAATATATAGCCATGAGAGGGTTGCTTTGGTGGTCCAGGGCTTGGGATGAAATCCAAGTCCTTGGGTTCAACTCTCTGCAATTCCCTTGAGGCCAGTCCTCAAGGCGTTAGCTCAGTTAGTAGAAGAACGAGTTTAGGGCACGGATAACTCCCAGATCAGTAGTTCGAATCTTACTCAGGTAAATGTGAGTTTTGATTTACACACTAGCATCCTTATGGGACTGGGGGTGTGGGTCGGGGTAACTGCCTGAGGGCAAGTGAATAGATGCCTAGATGAAGTACGAGATCCTCGATAAAATATATATATATATATATATATATATAATTCCTAGAAATAGAATTTAGATATACCCACTAGTATCGTTTTTTTTTTTTTTTTTTCTGTTCTGAAATATCATATTTCCTTAAAATTGATATTATATGAAATTAATTGGTAATCGCATTTATGGTCAATTTGAATACCAGCAGCTGGGCACATGTTTATATAGTCAGTTATTCATTAATGTCGGGCTTCATGGGAATAAATTGAATCTACAAATATTATTGAATTAGCAAGCAGAAAGCTCACACTGTGCAAAAGATTATATAAAATCATAGAATCATAGTACAACATTAAGAACCTATGCTTGGAGCTTGTAGAAACTAGAAAGACTAATGTAGAACACTAAGTAAACAACATCAAATTCAATCACGTGTCAATTAAGTCCATGCACTTCAACAGCCTCCACCTCCACCGCATCCTCCGCCTCCTCCACCGCAACCTCCACCTCCACCTCCGCACCCTCCACCTCCACCTCCGCCAGCTCCGTAATATCCCATACCCCAGCCACCACCAGCACTACTCCAGCCTCCACCACTACTTCTACCCTTGCCTCCACCGCTACTTCGACTCCAGCCTCCGCCACCAATTGCTGTTCTGCTCACTCCTCTTCCTTTGGTTCCTCTTCCTTTGGTCCCAGCCACCGGGACCTCAGCTGAAGGATTCTTGACAAGTTTATTACCATCTTTAGTACCACTAGTAGTATTGCTTTTCAAAGTTGCATCGTTGTAAGCTTGGTTATTAGCTGCTTTCTTCTTATGCCTTAATTTGCCAAAGCAACCCATTACTACTAATTAAGGTATTGTACACACATAATTGTTCTTATATATAGCTCAGGAAATTGCTTTTGTTTGAATATGAAAGCATTGTTGGTCCAAATGGGAATTTCATTTTAAACTCTATAGCAAAATCTTAGAAGGTTCTTATCAAATACCCACTTTCAAAATTTCAATATGACAATTGCATGGAAACTTTCCATATTCCCACATGATATTTTTAAGTTTCTTGGATCATTCTATGAAAAAGCCAGGAAATAAAAACAATGTTGGTCCAAATGGGAAATTAATTGTAAACTCTATAACAAAATCTTAGTAGGCTCTTATCAAATACAAAACCTACTTTGAAAATTTCAATATGACAATTGCAGGGAAAGTTTCTGTAGATGAAAAAGACTAGAAAGCATTACCTGTTAATTAAAGAATGATTAAGCGAGTCTCTTGGAATATTTGAACCATCATTAAATATTTAATAACATCTTACTGATTTTTCAGATACTTACACAGGAAGGTTTGTTATCACCAACTGTTTTTATAACAAAGCTTCTTCAAATAAAATAATTTACAAGCAACAAGTAGAATAGTAATCAATAAAACGAAACACCAAATAGAACATCAATATCTTCAATATATGAATGAATTCATGCACGTCAATCGCTGCTGCCGTCTCCTCCATCACCACCAGTAGAACTGCAAATGAGGCCTTGAACGAGACCGGAACAGATACCGGAACATACAGTCCCTAAACACATAAGGAAGCTACTGTTTACCTTTTTTTTAGGTTCTTCTTCTGAGTGAGGAGGAGGAATTCTGCCTCTGTATTTGTTTTGTTCTTACGACTTGGAAAGCAAAATGAACCCATAACAACTCAAAAACACAACACTTATATCTACCATATATTATAGATCATTCAATTTAATAGTAGTCTCTTTTATAGTGTGTACCTCTACAAGATAAATATTGATTTTCTTTGATTCGTTGTCTAGTTGGTCTAATTCTAATCATATTAAAACAACAAGTTTGAACTTTATAATTAAGCCGAGCCGTGTTCGAATTCTTTTATTCAAGTTAACGTTTAGTGAGTGGAGTTCAGGTTCTTAGATCGATCTTGTGAGTTGAAAACGAACCCAGATGGAACATTAATCAATTCATTACATGTATAACGTTACTATTGAATAGAACAGTCAGATTTTTCATGTCAGTTTTCTTGTCGATGAAGTACATACGTAGTTGTGAAATTTGAAGTCATGTTCAAACATTTCAAGCTGGTGATGAGTACGTAGTGTCAAAACTCTCTGTTTCACATTCAAGTTTTGTAATCGTCAAACATAACAACTTCTGCGAAATCCGTTTTTAGGAACTAAAATGTTGAAATCCAAACGAGGCATAGACCCATTAAAGGGTGATTTGTGAGCTAAGAAACCAAGCATTAACATTTGAAAGATGTTGTTGAAAGTGGAAGAAAACAAATCAAATGATGAGGACAGAGACAGACCCACAAAGATCTAAGTCGATCGTGCAACTTCTTTTAGAGACAAAATGAGTCATGCCCATCATCTATAAAAATATCAACGGTCAATATGTCTCCCCATCTGCTTGGAACCTGTTGATCAGTACATCGTACACGTGTCGAAATATGTTGTCATTTTGTCGTGTATCTGTTTTGTTCAGTGAACCAGTTACCAGTATCATGGTTTCATCTGAGAAAGCAAAACAAAAACAGAGTTTTCAATACAGTATCTGCGTTTTGATGGACTCTGTTCTTCCGATCCAATCATAAATTGCAACTTTAATTAAATTTTGCTTAAATTAGGGCAATTACTAAGTTGATTAGATGACTTCTCATCATTTGATGAATAATTGATTAATGGAAAAATATCTAGGTGGTAGACATGTGCTGTAAATTATGTGTAAGTGTATGGTTGAGCCTCCATTAAATCTATGAGTACAACTACCATCTGAGTTGGAATTCAATAGTATTCGTACCCAAAAAAAAACATTAGTGCGGAGAATCGAAGAGATATAAAATGTTAAAATGACGAAGAAAAAAAAAAAAGACATATATGAATTAGAGCAAGATTATCAGCCATCAACTGGAAATTGGAAATTAGAAAAAGAATCCACTGTATATACATGATGAAAATAAATTCCTGATAATTTCTAATTTCTATCTAGCAAAACAAAATTTGGCAGGACCAAATTTTTCTATATATATATTTTTGAAACTGCAAAACAGATTTCAGTACTAGCATCAAACGCCGGCATAACCACCGTCACAAGTGCAGCTACCGGTGTTGATGTCGTCGTCGGAGTGTTGACGAGGTTGTGTGCTGAGACAACAACAGAGAAGACCAACAAGTAGCATGAAACCCCAAGCTGAAGCCAAAGCCTGTGCCCAGTTCATATAATGCTCCATATATATACTTTTCTTGTGTTTTTTGATGATTGGTTCTTCGAAACTTGTAACTTGCTTTGTATTCTTCTTCTTCTTCTTCTTTTCATCGTCGTCTGCTGCAACACTTTATTGTCATGACAGGACTTCCAGGCTCTGCTAAATATAAATATATATTATGTGGGGTGGACCTAGAAATGGCGTTTGGCAAAGTCTTGAGAGAAAGACAGAGAGAGAGAGAAAGAGAGAAGAATAATGAGAAATGGTGATGTGTTGTTGCACATGGATTCATGAGCTTGAAAGAAACCAAAATAACATGGGGGCCAGCCTGTGAATTCAATTCAAGTATTGAACATCAACAACGGTAGCTCTGGCTCATCATCAACTCCATCTCCAACTCTCTCTTCTTCTTTTTCTTCATTTTCATCATGGTTTATTGGCTCGAAAAAAATTGTCATTAATGTGTTTTAATCTTTCTTTAATTCCAATGGATTTATTTAATATCTAAGTGTTTGATTCATGTGTTATTTTTTTTATTTTTTAAAAAGGATAACTTGATACACAACACAATTTGTCTTAATAATAAATAATACTCATTTAGTTCTATAATATTCCAAATTTTAGTCATCACATAGTAATGAAAAAGATTGATGATACAAATTATATATATAAAATGCACAACGTGATCCACACACCAAAACCATTTCCTTTTTCCATTTGAGAATCATATCTCGTAAAGGATGTGTTAATATTATGAGAAAATCTTGTGTTGGATAGTCTCATTAATAGTTGTTGAGACCGTCCAATCAAGTTGACAAATTTTTATTGGAAATAAAAGTTGTATAAAATTAAGAAACTTGATTGGACAGTCTCACCATCTAACGGTGAGACTGTCCCACACAAGATTTTATTCAATATTATATTTAGAAATATGCAAGATACATAAACTTTAATATTCATAGGAAAAAAGCTTCCATTTGAAATTATTCCTCATTTTGCTCCTTTTGCAACCCCACCATATCACTTATATTCTCTCAAACTTTTTCTCTATTAGAAACACCTTAATTGAAAATTGAAATTACTATTTATTACAATAACTTATAATTGCTGAAAAGTTTTTGATAGAACACATAATGATAATGATGTTAGGAATCTCAATTCATGTCGGTATCAATTGAATTAAATTCGTTATATTATTACAAGTTTTATTTCATATTGGAATGATTAGTATTATTGTTAAATCGATTTTTTTTTATTTTTTTTTATTTTAAGAAAGTGAAGTTAGGTTAGATGTATAAATCAATTGATGCATAAAAAGGATGATGAGAAAATGCCCATTTCCTCCTCTAAAAAGGGAAACAAAAAAAGGGTTTGGAAAAAGAGAATTCGAAGATAGAAAAGAAGTTGCTTCACGTCAACTTCCTCTTTATTGTCATTGTAGGGTTATATTAAGATTTAAGACTTAAGATTCGAGAAGTAAGTACAAGACATGTATGTTTTTTTTCTTAAACAAAGACAAGTATATTGTTGCTAAGAAAACTAACAATGTAAGAAAACTTTAATTCATATGATATATTATATGAATTAAACCTTAGTATCACTATCACACATAAAATAGAATGCTAGAAAGAATCCTATATTGATTTCACTTTCAAAGGAATGTGTGATCAAACACCTACATACGCTACTTAGATATCTACTTTCATAACCGAAAGGTATTTACTCACAATAACGATTTTAAGTACAAATGAGACTTCGACATGATTGATAGTTGATAATTGAGATGGCTTGATTAATTATTCTATTCCTGAGTTGCATTATTATGAGCTGTGACCTATGTGTGCACAGTGGACCCCCTTTCTATTATTTATATTACTGTATATGATTATCTTTTGGTTTCGGTTTCTGGAGGAAAACCAATTGATTACAACTTTAAACTTTATTTGTTGGTTAGCTTTGCTAATTGCTTTCTTCTGTAAAGCGATTTTTCAATTATTTGATGCGCGTTAAAAGCGAATGTCTCACCTCCTCACTGACGTTCACAACTGTAAGCCGCCTTCAAACGTGTACGCGGTTGCCACTTGGCGCTTCATCACTGGTTAGGTCCTTTTCTCTGATGGGGCTGCCTCCAATTAAGGCAACCATCTGTTAGACTGTTACCTCACAAAAATAAATAAATCATAAAATGCACTGATTACTACTACTCTCAACACTCAAGTCTCACCACACAATCATTCATATCTTTCACAAAACCTAACAATGCCATCATTATGTACTGTTCTAAACATCAAAAACATTAACTACATGATATTGGATTCCAAGAAAATCTAAAATAAAAGTGTCATACGTGATGATATAAGACTACTTAATATTTCTTTCAATTGCATTACATAATTCTTAGACACCAACAACCAGGAAATAACACGAAACAAGTCTCATCATCTCATTTTTAATTTTTTTTTTTTTTTTTTTTTTGTCTGAGGGTAAATAAAAATCATCCTCTAAAGTTTCTTTCAAGATGGATGGATTATAATAAACGGAAACAGTTTTCTTTACAAAAAAAAAAAAAAAAAAAAAAACAAGAGATCCTGACAATTTACACTCCTTCAATGGATCTGCAAATATTGGCAGCTTCACATGAGAATTCTTGAAATTATTTTATATCAACAACAGATGCAGCAGCTACCACCCAATCCATAACAAGAAGCTCTACATCCTATGCAATTCCTGCACAAAGGCATCAGACTTTTTTACAATCACAAATAACTGAGATTTATAGAAAACCAATTGCTAAATATTGAATTCAGTTTTAGTAACACATCAATAGTGAAAAGTTAAAAAAAGTGATCACGTAGGATATTAAACTATGACCAAGAAAAAAAAATCTTGTATTCAAAAGCTATTGCCAATAATATGATAATCTGACAAAAACGAGACCAAAATCAAATACAAGAAATTAATAATCATTGCAGATTCACTCACATGCTATAGAACTCTGTTTCAGCTACAGCTCACTATAATTGCGCCAAACTGCACGGAATTCCTCTCGGAATGTATTCAGACGGGCTTTCAGGTTGGGTGTTCTAAAACTTGCATGAAGGATTGTGGCTGTGAGAGAGAGAGAGAGAGAGAGAGAGATTAACTTACAATATACAAAGAGCTAAGAGAGGGAAAAGGTTGAAAAATATGAGTTAACATACCAAGAAGTCCAACGGCAAGAGCCCATAGAACAGTCAATAGACCACAGGAAACATACCAAAGGACGAAACTCACTACAAAATAGGAGAGGAAAAAGAAAAAGAATCACTTGAAATTTAATATTAACTAAGGTCCCCAATTGGATTGGTTAGAATCATTTACTCTATAACAAAACATAAATCATTTACCGGAAGAAAATATTAAAACAAACACCCAACGAGGCCGGCCACATATATGGATGAATCTTTTAGCTGATGGACGTCCGCGAATAACAGGTCTGGAAATAACAAAACCATTAATAGAGAAACAACTATAGATGATCTGCAAACACAATAATAAGCAAACAAACTTACGTGAGAGGAGGCCTCATCTTTGCTGCTAGATGAGGAGAGAATTGTCTCACGGTTCTTGTTAACTTCTCGCTAAAAGTGCCTGCGAAGCTGGAAAAAGAATCATTAACAACCATATATTGGGAAAATAACAGTATGGTTGTGGCAGAAATTAGTATTTTCAGATTAAAAAAAATGTTTAAGCATAAATACTACCCCCACAATAACACTTCACCAATCTGAGTCAAGGCCCTGGGGCAATGACACAGTAGTAAGGCTTAATTTATATTAAGAAATGAGTTCATACAAAGACCTATTTTTGCGCTTCAATACTGCCGCCCCTTCTTTAAACTTATATTGCAGCAAAAAATGATGTAATAGTATATCAATAATTAACACAATATCATTTCTTACATCCAAACACAATGTTTTTGGACTTCTAATAAACCCCTATTATCAACAAAGATGTCTTTCATCATGAATATAACAGTATGGCTGCATAGTTTGTAAGTTCTTCAGTACACCACCACACCTTGTTTCTACAATTTAGCAACCATATTCAGGCTTGTAAGCATATCTCTTCTAGAAGATATAAATGGAGAACCATAAAATGACAAGCAATGTAGTTTACATAGTCATTCTAGATGCCCTAGCCATAGCATGAGGAGAAAACAGAATGAGGTTAAAAGGGAAGTTTTGTGGATATGATGGGGGGAAATCATGCACCATTTACAAGCACACTATGGTGGATCAAACGGGTAAAATGTATTTTGTCACAAAAAAATTGAAAATAAATCCTTACCTTTTAAGACTAATGTATTTCCACTCTTTAACTCACCATCCAGAGCATCATTTAATACTACAGATAACAACTACTCACTTGCACACCATCACCTTGTCCGCCACAATTACTATTCACAGCTATTAAGATCTTATATGTATCTTTATACTCCAATCATGGCGAAACAGTCAACACCTTGAACCCATCAAAGCACAGTCTGTGTGCACAGAATCTTATAGGAAAAGAAAAGGCATAACTGTGGAAAGCATACCAAAATTGAAAATGCTATGACAGGTACAATGAGAGGATTTACGATTTAACAGATGAATTGGCAATCCCACTTAAACTGAGCATTACTGCAGAATTGCGGATCCAGTCAGATTCTCATGAGCTGAGCTAATCGAACAAAAAAATTACAATTTCTTTTGATGCTTCAATCCTTGGCATGGGATCGGAAATGTATAATTAATGAAACAAATTTAGGCATTTGATGTGAAATTTTGAACCATACTGAGAAATTTTCAACCCCAACAAATCTAACAACGCGCATTCAAACGCCAAATGTTAAAACATCTAACTAAATGAATAAGTTCAACTAGTCAATTATACAGGAAAATTCTGTTTTGTTAAAGGATCAAAGAGAAGATAGTATGACTTTAGTACATATTCTTACATCCAAATTTTCACCAAGTTATTTTTACCCCAATGCATTGGCAAAAAGATATATATATATATATATATAGAGAGAGAGAGAGCGCAGGTGTAAGCAGCTTACCTGTCATTCAGAAAAGCAATACTCAATGCCGTTAAAAGAGCAGCTAAAATAGCAACTGGCCTCCTGATGAATCCCAATCCTGCAGTTCAATACACAAACTTAAGAACAAAATAAATACATGAATAGAAGAGGAAAACTATTTGGATAAATAATGAACTAATATTCTGTCAACTCACCAAGAATGAGAGTGATCATGATGAAGTAGTTGGTTCGATAGCTGCAAAAACATGTAAACATCGTATATAACAATTGAAGCTAATAAATAAATAATATAAACTAATAGGTACCCCATCAGAAAAAATATTTGATGCGAAAATAAGTGAGCGGGTAATTTTTCCTTAATGGCTTCATTGATCATCCATCCGTTTTGATAAGTCTCTAAACTTGTCCAGCGGTCAATGAATATCTCTGCTCAGGTTTTTATTCCACTCGGTTTTTCTTACCAAAGTACAAATATTATAAAATGGTGGTCATCCAAGAAGGAGTGCTGTGAATTGAGTGAATTGGTTGTCCACCAACTGCAGTCCCACTCCCACATCAATAGTTTGTATGCAGCAATGACCTAACTCAAGCCTATAAATAGGAGTCTTGCTTTTCTCTGAGTTGTAAGTAAATCACTCAGACACTCACTGAGATCTTCTTTACTTACATAAATCATGCTGATAACTCGTTGTAAACTCAAAGAGAATAAAGCAAAAGCTTTGTTTAGGTCATTGCTACGTGCAAACTGCAGTTGGTGTTATAAACTCAAGCAAAAACTTTATTTATAAGCGTCAGTTAGGACATTGCTGTGTACAAACTTCAGTTGGCGGACAGCCAATTCAATTCACTCAATTCACATCACAATTTCGGAAAAAAAAAAAAAAATCAATTCTCCTTGACAACTGAGCTGAAATATATATTTATAATCAGAAATCTCACTCGTCATTTAAAAATGGTCATCAATTTAAAATGGTGAATACTTTCAAAAAAATTAAAAATTAAAAGTGGTGAATAGAGACATAAAAATGCATCTTTTAAAAAAAGAAAAAACAATCTGCATCCCCTGATTTAGCAAAATTTGAGCTTTAATCTTAGCTAAATTGTGACATGCAATAGCAAAGACCTCTATAAAACTACAACTGAGTTACTTAAGTTTCACTCAAGAACACAGACAACAAAAACCGTTTAATCCTCCATACACATTTTCCTTCAATTAAATAAACATTTCTCAGCAACAAAAAAGGACCTGCAAGGCTACAATTAAAAAAAACAAACAGTGGCCAGTCCAATAACAAAACAAACGTAATTTGGATTTTGGAACAAGGAGAAAGATATAAAAGCAGTTATTATAAAGGAAGCAATTGAAGCGATTGATCGTACTAGTAGAGATTGCATTTGAGACGGCTGTTCCATTTGGCGGAGGATCTGGGGAAGGTGAATCTGGAGAAGAATTCGGAGAGAGGACGCGGAGGCGTTGACCAGTCAACTTCGCGGAGTGCGTCGACCAGATCTTCGGCTGTTACGTTACCCCAATCCATCTGCCTCGATCAACAAGTTTTTCTCAGCTCTGCGAAACCCCTAGATAACAGTTCCTTCTATGTTACAGGTATTCGTAATTGGGGAAAAAAAGAAAAGAAAAAAAGAAGCACGAAACCCTAGGCAGAAGCAAAAATGGAGACAAGGGAGAGTCGAGGTTGTGGATTTTCTTGATGAGAAGAAATTCTTTTTTGATTTGTGTAAAAAGAAAAGGTTTTGATGGACAGATGTCAGACGATGAGACGTTTGTGATTTTTTATTGTGACATGAGGGAAATGAAGGAAAGGCGGTCGAGAAATTAAAAAAAACCTAAAGATATTGCTGTCTGAGCCCGGGTTCGAACCGGGGACCTTTAGTGTGTGAGACTAACGTGATAACCAACTACACCACCCAGACCTTGTTGTTGATCACTGAAGATTTAATTATACAATATTGTTTTATTTTGTTTGCTTTGAAGAAACCTGTGATCTTTGTTATCGACAGATAACAGAGTAATGTTATATTAACAACAACAAAAAGTTCCAAAAATCATCATAAATTATGTGTAAAGTGATTAAATTAGTCTTAAAATCAATGCAAAAAATATATTATAAATTATGAGAGTTATATAGAGGTGGCCATGGTTTCGGTTAAACCGTCGATTTAACCGAAATCGTACTTCCAAAAACCGCTCCAAAACCGAAACCGGAACCGGCAGTTTCAAAACCGGTCAGAAACCGGTTGAACCAGTTACGATTTCGGTTTAGGTACTTCCAAAAACCACCAAAAACCGGCGGTTTTAAACGCGGTTAAACCTCCGTTTTTTTTTATAAAAAAAAAAATTAAAAAAAAATTGACTAATCAGAAGTTGCCACTTTGAAATTTTTTTTGAAAAACCGAAACCGAACCCAAAACCGTCTGTTTTTAAACCGAAACCGAAACCGTAAAACTGCCGGTTAGAAACCGTGTACCAAACCGATTTTCCGGTTACGGTTTCGGTTTTGGTGGCCACGGAACCGAAACCGAACCGTGGCCACCACTAGAGTTATATAATGAATGATGTATCCATGATAAATTTCACCACGTATATATGATAAGGGTTAAGTGTTTTAGTTTATTAAATCGTAAAATGTGGAAATATCTTTATAGTGAAAATTATATTCCAGATCGTACTGATAGTGGATTATATTGTTAGGTCAACATATCGAGATTAATGATGATATACGGTGAGAAATCAATTTAAGAATTGATTTAACCAAATAATTCATGTGATGAAATTGTTTTTAAAATATATAATCTCATAGGGTCTTTACAATAAAAATTATCTTTCTATATAAGTTTCCAACAAGCTATTGCGGAAGAATCAATGTAGTCATATGAAGAAAAAATAGTTTATAATCCAATAAAGAAAATTTAATATTTCAAAAAAAAAGAAATAAAGGGGTACACGCATAGTTGCACCAGTGAAATTTTTACGGAATTTTTACTTTTTTCCTTTTCTGAAAACAAAAGTGGATAAAAAGCAGAAAAACTGCTATTTTTTCTAACCAGTAATCTACAGCCACGTCATAAAATCACAACAATTATTGAATTACGGCTCCGATTCCATCATCACATATTCACCTCAAAAACATGACACATAATACCGCCAATAATGGATTGAAACGTGTTTTTAAGCTCAAGTAGTGTGCATCGGTCAAAAGAGTCGGGCGCCATACCCTAATCAACCCCCAAATAGAACTCCAAACATGCGTCCAAACCTTATGATTGTGATTTGGGGTCGACTTTCTAGACTCGGAGAGAGAAATTTATTGGTAGAATAGGACTTAAAAATGAAATAAAAAAAAAAATGTTTTTTATTTTTATATACAAAATAAGTTAAAGTTCGATAGACCGTCTAACATGTGTTAGGCCTCGGTCGATATTCGATCCTCAAACTCGATTGAGTCTTAAAATTTACGGTGGGACTTGTCCTATTTGACAACTATAATGAGTTGAAAGATTTTTCCCGAATAACGCAGATAAATGTAGTGGTGCCTACGGTTCGGTTTCGGTTTCGGTTTGAAACCGTCGGTTACGGTTCCATGGGAAGGTAAAATCGTAACTATAAACGGTTTGGATTACTGTTTTTGACCATCGGTTAGGCAGTTCAGTTACGGTTTCAATTTGGTTTTGAAAAACACTGACACATGTCAGCTCGTGATTGACTTATTTAATTAAAAAAAAAACTTAAATGAAAACCGACGGTTAAACCGAACCGTCGGTTTTTAGATGGTTTTTTTTTACTTGTAACTGTAACCAAATTATCTCAAAACCGGTTGAAAATTGGTTTTGTAATCAGCGATTACGGTCATGATTTTGGTTTAAAATTGATAGAAACCACCGTTTTAACTGTAACCATGACCGTTAATAATAAAATATAGATATACAAACTGCGCACGAAAAAAAAACCGGCAACGGTTTGACAACAAGTAGGTAGAGACTAGAGATATGGCTGCTAATGACCAACAGCAACAGAACAAAAGTCATTTATGGGCGCACTGTAGAACCGGTTGCAGGCTAACATTTGCTCTCTCTAGTTAGTTTCTTCTTTAACTTGTAGCTCCAGCCTTCCCTCTCTCCTACATAGAAGCAATCAAATCAAAAACATTACTAATCGTCTAATCCTCAATTATGCTCAATAATTAATCATTTTAATAATTCAATTAAGTAAAATCTGATGCGATAAAAATAATTATCACAAACTCTTATATTCAACAGATCTCCATTAATCTATCCTTCTATTTCTATTTTTATTTTCTCTCATCATTTATCCAAATACCACTAAATCGATCCTGTTGAATTTTGGGTGGGTCGAATCCTCTAAGAGATTCGATAAACTCGTCTTCCAGATTTTGATTCTCGTTATCCGGAGCAAAGTTTCGGTTCGGATTTTTTTAGGGTTCAGGAATTTTGTTGTTTTTGTTTCAATGGCTCAAGCGCCTGGAAGAGGCAGGGTGGTTGGGGACTACTTGGTGGGTCGGCAAATCGGGTCGGGTTCGTTCTCGGTGGTGTGGCACGCGAGGCATCGAGTACACGGAACCGAAGTGGCGATAAAGGAGATCGCCACGGGTCGACTCAACAAGAAATTGCAAGAGAGTCTCATGTCCGAGATTTTTATCTTGAGGAGGATTAACCATCGTAATATTATTCGATTACACGATATTATTGAGGTTGGTCTATTTATAATCTTACTTTAATTAAAGAAAATGTTGTTTTTGAATTTCATTTTTTTCGAGGTTTTTTGTCAGAATTAGCTGTGTTGTAGTCATGTGGATTTGTATATATCAATACACTTGGTTTTTTTTTTGTTTTTTGTTTTTTTTTTTAATTTTTTTTTTTTAAATTTAATTTAATTTAATTTAAATTTGAATTACTTGGAGGACAGGTATAAAACGTGAGCTCATCGAATTTTATTCATCTTCAAAATCAAATGTGACATGTATAAAAATTTTATTATTTAAATTTGTTTTCTAAAACAGTTTTGATGTCATATTATAGGTACCCGGGAAGATAAATATTGTTTTGGAGTATTGCAGAGGAGGTGATCTTTCTATGTATATCCAACGCCATGGATGTGTCCAAGAAGAAACCGCGAAGCAATTCATGCAGCAGCTTGGTATGTCTCAGGATTTTTCTAATTATTTGTTTATTTGCTTTCTTTGTCGTTGCATTTTGGCTACTTAGTCATTTAGTGATGTTTGACAAATGGCGTATTTTCACAGCGGATGGTTTACAAGTTCTTCGTGACAATAATCTTATACATCGAGATTTGAAGCCCCAGGTCTGGTTGAATTGTAATTTGCTTAGTTCAGAACTATCAAACTCATTCGAATTAAGATTTGTATGTATGCATGATTATGGTATTGTTTAATAGAGTATATTGTTCAATAAAAATTGTAGAAGGCTAAGAAATTGTAAGAAGGTAGTTTGGTGATGACATATAAATTAATGTGTGATGCATATTAATCTTGTCCATATTGAAATTCTCTTTTACATGAAACATTTACTTATGATGTGCATCATTCTGGTACAGAATCTCCTCCTTACCACAGATGACAACAATGCAGTTTTGAAGATTGCAGATTTTGGATTTGCAAGGTAGATCATTAACATTATCATTCTCATCTACTCTCTCTGTGTCTCTCATGTCCAGACCCATTAGACCAAGACACGTTTGGACCATGTTTTTTTATGAAACATTTGAGTGAAAATTAATCCGCACATGTTAGGTTATATTATGTGGTGACATGCACACAACTCTTTTGATCTTTGATAGTGCAGAAAGACTTCTTTGCTTTAAGTGCATCTCTAATAGCTAATATTAATTTATTAGTTTGTATTTGTCCAGTTTTACGTGGCTAGAGAATGACTTGTATCCAGTTTCTTAGCATACATACCAATTTTAATGGTATGAGTGTTAATAATTACTGTCAGCCAATTTCAGTATTTTGTGGTCAGAATGACAGTCCAATTTAATGTTTACATTTTTCTTCTGGCAGATCTCTGCAACCTAGAGGCCTTGCAGAAACCCTGTGTGGTTCACCACTTTACATGGCTCCAGAGATAATGCAACTTCAGAAATATGATGCGAAGGTGACATTCACTCCTTTCATATGTCAAGTGTTCATAAACATTTGTTAATTGCTTCCTACTAACCCTGACATGAATACGCAGGCAGATCTCTGGAGTGTTGGTACCATTTTATTTCAGCTTGTGACTGGGAGAACCCCTTTTACTGGAAACAATCAAATACAGGTTTGAATGACTTATGCCTCTTATGTGCAGATCTGAAGTTATCTTATAGAGTTCTTTGGACTTGGGACTTTAAATAATGTGCTTGTAGGATTACTAGTACTTCAGTAAATCTGGTGATGAGTTCCATTCCTTTACAGGTTCTTAACCTATATTTTCTTTGTTATTTTTTAAATACAGTTGCTCCAGAACATTATGAAATCAACTGAATTGCATTTCCCTTTGGGTGCGAAAGTTTTAAGTGCCGACTGCAAAGATTTATGCCAGAAATTGCTGCGTCGTAATCCCGGTATGCAATGTAGCTTTTTCATACTTAATGTCTAAAGTGCAATGTTATGAGAACTGTAGATGTTTGGGAAAGGACCATATGTTGCGGGCTGTATGTATGGATATGACATTAGACTGGACTGGAAACTACACAGATTGTCATTGGATGCTAATTGTTCATTGTATGTATTCTATATGCAATCAAATGGCTTGTAGTACTTTGCTATTCTTGAAATTGGAGGTGGTATAAATAGAACTTGTTCAAAGTTTCAAAATTTTAATGTGTGAAATTATTTCCAAAATTGGACCAAAGAGCTGATATATGGGACAAACAAAACTTTGTGATTCCCATACTTGGACTTTCTTTGAACTACATAGTTGCCTGTAATGTCAAAGTAGCATTGTCTCTATATAAAAGTAGTTGTGCCGATAAGCTTGCCTTGACGTTTTTGCAGTGCATAATTCTCATCACCTGCTTGTGAATACAATTCACAAGATCTGATGAAATGCACTCTATTACTTACAGAGACCATTCTTGGGATGATGATGCTAACTTTTGCTGCTTCCACATCATTTAGATTCATAATTTTTTTTGATATACACATTTAGATTCATAATTACTCCTTGTTAAGTAAGCTTCTGATGCTAAGGTAAATACTGAACAATTTGCTCAAGATAAGTTAGAAATAGAGTGTTACAGTTTGAGTCATATGAAATTTTTTCTTCTTTTGATGGAATCAGAAATTCAGAATTTTTTGGGTCCTTTTTTGTTATTATCTAAAACTTGACCCCTCATTACTGAATCTTCTTTTTATCCTGGTATTTACAGTGGAACGGTTAACATTTGAAGAGTTCTTTAATCATCCATTCTTTTCTCAGTGGCAACCAGATAAAATGTCGAGGTGAATGAGAGAAGCTGTTCAGTCTTTATGATAATGATATAAGATACTTTTGGTTATTAATATGATGTAGTTTCCTGGGGATGCAGGAGTAGGAGGCATTCAGTATCAACGGAAAGTTTTCCTATGTTTGAAAGCAACTCTGTGAGAGACACAGGGGAAAGTTCTCAGGATGACTGCCTACCTTTCTTTCTGGATGATGATTCTAGTGGTCCTGAGGGGAGCCCTTCCTTTTCAAAAAGGAGATCCTCAATGAAGTCTACCTATGGATTTTCTATCGATGCAAAAGTTGATGGAAGGGAAGCAACATCAAATGCTTTAAACAACATGGATCTTACTTCAAGACATGGTAATACTACCAGACATAAATCAGAAAATACCAGTTTTAGGCGTAAATTATCAGATGAAAATCAAAATGAACCTCCAAAATTGATGGACCAAAGATTGGCAACCACTAGGTCAAGAGGTATGAAGATTCTTATTATTCTCTGCTTTGTTTTCAGTAATGTCTATATCAGAACAGATATCGTACAGAAGCATCAGTTTTAGCTGTGTATTTTTTTCATGGCTTCCACAGTTGGGGATTCAGTGGACTTAATTGACCAAGATTATGTTCTTGTCTCTGGGCCGCCTATGGATGTATCATCTCCTTCGACAAGTATTTCCAAACCAAGTCATATCCCAAGCAAATCAGAAAGTCCATCGCGAACATCTATTGCTGACAACACCACATCAAGTTCCCCCATGGCAATTATTGGTGCCTCAAAAAGTAATTTCTGTGGCATTGGAAGCTTGGACAGTCAGCGGAGCTCTGCTCCTGGGACTTCTCTAGGATCCATGGACACGGGAGATGGTTTAGAGCAGCCTACAATTCATTGCATGACTAGGATAAAGTCATTGCAACAGTGTGCATCTGCCATCACAGAGTTAGTACATGGAAAGGTATGCCATGGCATGCCCTTTTGTATAACCTGGCCAGTTATTCTTGATCTGTTAGATGTTTTAGGAAGTTGGAAGTGCATCACGTAGAGTACAAGGGATAAAATTATAACTAGTTTTTTCTTGGTGGAAGATGATCACATCTTTCTCAGTTTCACTAGATTCGCAATGACTTGTCTTATTTGGACATAATGGTACTGCTTTGAAACCATTTCCTTGGCCTTTGTTTGAAAGAGCATAGCATTATTTATTCAAAGGCAGCAAGGGGTGGGGTGACAAAAACTTCCCATTGTGGAGCATTGCTAAATTTCCCTTTAATGGGTTAAGATAAGTCAACTTTTGCTGCATCTCCCTTATTGTTGGGTCAGTGAAACCATAACTCTAATGATTCATATAAATATATAATGGAGGAATGTTTAAGTTGGCGGGACTTCATACTATGTAATGATTTCAGTTTGCATGTGCACTACATTCTGCCAGTCTAGATTGTCTTGGTCTTTTAAAGTATTATAATAAACCATTAGTTTTAGTGATGTCAATTGTACTGCTCAATTTTCTAGTTCTAATGTTGTCACTGTTATCTGAATAGATTGAGGCTGGTAGGCATCTTGAAGCATTCTCGATCCAGCTTGTGATTCTTGCAATCTGGAAGCAAGCGCTGCATATTTGCCATACGCAGGCTGCCTCAGCTATGGATGGAAGTCCAACCCAGGAGACTTCTAGATTGAGGAGAAGCTCCAGGAAAAAGCATGGTACTCCTGATACAGAAGAGTGTCCTGATGATAATGCTCAAAGGCCAGAGGAATTGGCCAATCAAATTGAGAGGGAATTTCTCCGTGAAGTTGAGCGTGCTGAGGAACTTGCGAAGGATATTGAGCCTGGTATTACCTTGGGAATTTAATTATTTTTCTTTCCCTTTGTCCCCCACCTGTTTTTACTTTTGCAACGGCACAAAACAAATAATTCGTATTAAAATATCCTGATGTTTTCTGCTGCTGCATTTTTTAAAGCAGTTCTTGACAACTCTTAGCACTACAATGACTCTTCTGAATCATTTATTACATTTTGATCATAAGAATACGATAAACATCTAATGCTATATAAAAATTTGAATTCTGAATCAGTAGAAAGGTAGCTTGTGTGTTTGCATTTTATAATGCTTTATTTTCATCATAATTGCAGGAAATACAGAGATGCCTGATGCAATGGAGACGATATTTCAACATGCGCTTGGTCTGGGCAGACATGGGGGAGTGAGTATTTTTTACATTTGGCATGCAATACATCCTCATTAAATTGTATTAGTCGGGTATCAGGGGGTATACAAAGTTAGCGGCACATAGATTATATAATATAAACTAGAACTCCAATTGAAGTTGTTACGTGCGTCTTGGCAGGTTGATGAGCTCATGGGTGATATGGAAAGCGCAGCTTTGTTGTATTCAAAAGCAGTGCGGTTAATAGTCTTCCTTTTAGTTGAAGCACCGTCCCTCATTCTCAACCCACCGTTTTCTCTCACAAACTCAGATCGGTATAGGCTCCGAACTTACATCGAAATCCTTAATAACCGGCAAGGTCATTCGAGGTCTCAGAGGATGGCTCTTCTTAATTCTCAAAATCAAGCATGACTTGAGATTTTTATGCCTTCTGATGATGAGTTGCTCTATTTTAACAATGTAAAAATATTTCTTTGTACAGCTATTCTTTTCACTGGGTTCCATCTGTATTAAACGTAGATGATAAGGTGATTTGAGGAATTCATTATTTGTGAAAATTTGTTCTCCAATTCTTCACCTTCTCCTTGCTTGCCCGAAACAATTTATTGCAAATTTGTTTCATTACGTTAAAATCCTCTATTTTCTAGGCGATCGGAGAGACGTAGACTTAAAAATGAAGCTCCATTAGACCATCTCCAACCATTGGCGCTATTTTGTTGCAAAATAAAGCAACAACCAGACCACTATCTCCGACCATTGTTTCAAATCCTACTCTAAAAAAAATATTCCCTAACTGATTCTCTCTCGGCCAATCAAAAAGCAAGAAACAAAAACAAAATAGAGCAAGAAGTGGCATAGAAAGGTTTCTTGCTCTACTTCTGGCGCAACCGGACCACCATAGAGCGAAAATCTGCTGCAAAATTGAGATAGACGTAATGGTTGGAGATGGTTTTATCATGTATATGTTTATATTTGTCCATTAAATCGTAAAGTATGAGAGACGAGAGACCTTCTTTTTGAATGGAAGTTGTATTTCATACCGTGTGCTTATAGTTTTAACTTGTTCGGCTCCGATAAATCCCTAGATCACGATGGTGCAGTGTCAGCTTTTAAAAAAAGAAAAAATGCGAGCCTGTCACGTCATCAAGGCCCACACGTCTCTGTTTTCTCCTCAACTCGAACATAGACATTGGACATTGACTAGCAACACGTTTGACATTGGACTTTGACTAGCAACACGGTTCACATTGATGTAAAATAACTTAAAAAAGAGCTAAACGTAGTTGTTTGAACGGTAGAATTTTTTTATATATAAAAAATGGTCTATTTGGAGAAATAGAACAACTTTGAAAAAAAAAAAAAAAAAATTAAATAGACGTGTTCAGAGGCATTAAATAATTGAATATCTATCTTAAGGTAGGAGAGTAGGACCACCAGAATCAAAATATAATAAAAAAATCATTCAGCCAATTATGACCAGTCTATGATCGATAGTCAGTCACGAGACAATTTGGTGAAGGCTGCCATTTCGAAACAGTTGATTATAAAGTTGTCATTTTCTCTTATATTAATCCAACATGTCCATTTTAGTATGACCAATGATGGCCTGAAATCCTATCAAGCTTCCATGGCATGATATTTGTGAGCAAAAACAAAAAACAAAACTCTGCAACCATGAAACTACAAGCTCCTTCTCTTCTCACTGTTCTGATCTTCCTGTTCTTGTCTTTCCAGACTTCAACAAGTTTATTGACAAGGGGGTCTTCTCTGTCTGTTGAGGACAGTTCACACGTGTTGACCTCCCCAGACAAGACTTTCACTTGTGGCTTTTACAGAATTGGTGATGAGAATGCTTACTGGTTCTCTGTCTGGTTCACAAACTCAAGCGACAGAACCGTGGTCTGGATGGCCAACCGTGACAGGCCAGTTAATGGTCAAGGATCCAGAGTCTCTCTGCGTCGAAATGGTGCAATGGTCCTGACAGATGTTGATGGAACAGTGATTTGGATGGTCCCGGTCGTGACCAACACCACCTCCTCTACAAGGGCTGACAGAGCTGAGCTTTTGGATTCTGGAAACCTTGTCTTGAAGGACTTGCAAGGTAATATTTTGTGGCAAAGCTTTGATTTTCCTACTGATACACTTCTTCCTAATCAAAACTTAACAAAGAACACCAAGTTGATTTCTAAATTAGGAAGTGGGAATTTCGGTTCTGGGTTTTATACTTTCTATTTTGATAATGATAATGCGTTGAGGTTGATTTATGATGGACCTGATACTTCGAGTGTTTATTGGCCTAATCCTGATTGGGATGTGTTTCAAAATGGAAGAACAAGGTATAATAGTAGTCGAATCGCTGTTTTTGATGATATGGGCAGTTTTTTATCGAGTGACATATTTCAATTCAGTGCTATTGACATGGGTTTTGGGATTAAAAGAAGGTTGACAATGGATTATGATGGGAATCTCAGGCTTTATAGCTTGAACTTGAACGGATCGTGGATGATTTCATATGAAGCTCTTAGGCAGCAGTGTAATGTACATGGGATCTGTGGAAGAAATGGGATTTGTGTTTATACACCGGAGCCAAAGTGCTCGTGCCCTCCCGGGTATGAGGTTACGGAACCTGGTAATTGGAATAAAGGTTGCAAGCCTAAGTTCAATAGAACTTGTTCAAACACACAGCAAGTGAAATTCATCGAGCTTCCGCATGTAGATTTCTATGGCTATGATCTCAATTTCAGTAGGCTTGTATCACTGGACTCCTGTATGAAATTATGCTTGGATGATTGCCGGTGTGAAGCATTTAGCTATCGGATAACAGGGGAAGGGCTTTGTTTCACGAAAAGTGTGCTTTTCAATGGCTTAAATACTCCAAACTTTCCGGGCAGCATATATCTAAAGTTACCACTAAATGTATCAGAACCTACTAGTCTTGTTGGCACTGATCTTGTATGCCCATCAAGTGTCACTGAAATTGTGATAGGGACTTCGTCTATGTATGACACTGCTGTTAAGAGAATAAGATGGGCTTATCTCTACGGTTTTGCAATTGCTATTGGTGCAATAGAAGTTATCTTCTTTGTGGCAGGTTGGTGGTTCCTCTTTAGAAAACACGATGGGCCATCGTTATTGGAAGATGGATATCGCGTAATATCAAGTCAATTCAGGAGATACAGTTATGTGGAACTCAAAAAGGCAACGAAAAATTTCAAAGAAGAGGTTGGTAGAGGAGGCTCTGGGGCTGTCTATAAGGGTGTTTTGGAAGATGAAAGGGAAGTGGCCGTGAAGAGACTAGGAGATATTTATCAAGGAGAAGAAGTGTTTTGGGCAGAAGTTAGTACAATCGGAAAGATTTATCACATGAACCTAGTGAGAATGTGGGGATTTTGTTCCGAAGAAAAACACAGACTCTTAATCTATGAGTATGTGAAGAATCAATCACTGGACAGGCACCTATTCTCATCAGAATTTCTTGGCTGGAAAGAGAGGTTTAAAGTTGCTTTGGGAACAGCAAAGGGTTTAGCATATCTTCACCATGAGTGTCTAGAATGGGTTATACACTGTGATGTGAAGCCTGAAAATATACTTCTGGATAGTGAATTTGAACCTAAGATTGCAGATTTTGGGCTAGCTAAGTTGTCGCAGAGGGGTAGTAAAAATTCTGAATTCTCTCGGATTCGAGGAACAAAAGGTTACATGGCTCCGGAATGGGCTCTGAATCTTCCTATCACGGCCAAAGTTGATGTGTATAGTTATGGAGTTGTGATTCTTGAGATGGTGAAAGGAATCCGACTTTCGGGTTGGGTTGTAGGGGATGGTGATGAAGAGGAAACGGAGCTGAAAAGATTTGTCAGGGTAGTGAATATGAAAATTCAATGCGAAGAGGACTCGTGGATAGAGGACGTTGCAGATCCAAGAATGAATGGGAAGTTTAGCAAGAACCAGGTTGCAACATTGGTTAGAATCGGTATATCCTGTGTGGAGGGAGATCGAAGCAAGAGACCAACAATGGATTCAGTAGTCCAATCTCTTTTAGAATGTGAAGCAGAATCTGAAGTTGTCCGTCCAGATAAACGCTAACTGCATTTCAGCTGTAATTCTCTTATCTTTTTTAGCCACACTGTATTCTTAATGCTTTTATGAATAATAGCTTGGTATTATTTCAATCATGTACTAGAATGCTTTGGATGCATGTAGAATTATGTTTCTCAATCTGTTCTGATAAAATTTTAATTACATTAAATTCTATCCATATGACTTTTCACCTCATCAACTACTGCGAGACTTTGACTAGTAGCAAAACCACCAGAGTCACCATATAATGACAAATAATTAGGCCAATTTTGATTGGTAAAGAAGTTTTTTTTTATATAAAGATATGGATAAGTTTTATAAATTAAGATTTTATGATATATTTGTTTTTTTCGATTTGGATGACTTATTACAAATATAAAATTGATTAGATTATATCATGGTTTTTTCAAATTTTGAAATTTTTAAAAAATTAATTTTTTACTTTTTCTAAAAGATATATATATCTTAAAATAAGATATAAGTTAGAAAAACAAACAAACTTATTTTAATTTAAGATATAAGAAGTGATAAGTTTTATGGTGAAAAAAACAAAAAAGACCCTGCAACCATGAAACTACAAGCTGTAACATTTCCAAATAATATTTCTCTTCTTCTCACAGTTCTGATCTTCCTGTTCTTGTCTTTCCAGACTTCAACAAGTTTCCAAAACTTTTTGAAAAGGGGGTCTTCTCTGTCTGTTGAGGACAGTTCACATTTGTTGACCTCCCCAGACAAGACTTTCACTTGTGGCTTTTACAGTGTTGGTGATGAGAATGCTTACTGGTTCTCTGTCTGGTTCACCAGCTCCAGAGACAGAACCGTGGTCTGGATGGCCAATCGTGACAGGCCAGCCAATGGTCAGGGATCAAGAGTCTCTCTACATCGAAACGGTGCAATGGTCCTGACCGATGTTGATGGCACTGTCATTTGGATGACCAACACCACCCCTACAAGGGTTGACAGAGCTGAACTTTTGGATTCTGGAAACCTTGTTTTGAAGGACATGGAAGGTAAGATTTTGTGGCAAAGCTTTGATTTTCCTACTGATACACTTCTTCCTAGTCAATACTTAACAAAGAACGCTAAGTTGATTTCTAGATTAGGAAGTGGAAATTTCGGTTCTGGATATTATACCTTCTATTTCGATAATGATAATGTGTTGAGGTTGATTTATGATGGACCTGATACTTCAAGTGTATATTGGCCTAATCCTGATTTGGGTGCGTTTGGAAATGAAAGAACAATTTATAATAATAGTCGAATTGCTGTGTTAGATGATATGGGCAATTTTTCATCGAGTGACAGATTGTATTTCAGTGCTATTGACTTGGGTTTTGGGATCAAAAGAAGGCTGACAATGGATTATGATGGGAACCTCAGGCTTTATAGCCTGAACCTGACGGGATCGTGGATGATTTCATGGGAAGCTCTTAGGGAGAAGTGTAATGTACATGGGATCTGTGGCAGAAATGGGATTTGTGTTTATACACCAGAGCCAAAGTGCTCTTGCCCTCCCGGGTATGAGGTTACGGAACCTGGTAATTGGAATAAAGGTTGCAAGCCTAAGTTCAATAGAACTTCTTCAAACACAGAGAAAGTGAAATTCATCAAGCTTCTACATGTAGATTTCTATGGCTATGATCTCCATTACAGTGAGACTACATCAATGGAATCCTGTATGAAGTTTTGCTCGAATGATAGCCAGTGTGAAGCGTTTAGCTATAGGCTATCAGGGGAAGGGCGTTGTTACACGAAAAGTGTGCTTTTCAATGGCAAAAGGACTCCAAACTTTCCAGGCAGCATATATCTGAAGTTCCCTGCAAATTTTGAGGTATCAGAACCTGCTAGTCTTGTTGGCACTGATCTTGTATGCCGACCACCTGTCTCTAAAATTATGATAGGATCTTCATCTATGTATGAAACTGCTGTTAAGAGAGTAAGATGGGTTTATCTCTACGGTTTTGCAATTGCTATTGGTGCAATCGAAATCATCTTCTTTGTGTCAGGTTGGTGGTTCCTCTTTAGAAAACACAATGTGCCATCGTTATTGGAAGATGGATATCGCATAATATCAAGTCAGTTCAGGAGATACAGTTATGCTGAACTCAAAAAGGCAACGAAAAATTTCAAAGAAGAGGTTGGTAGAGGAGGCTCTGGGGCTGTCTATAAGGGTGTTTTGGAAGATGAAAGGGAAGTGGCCGTGAAGAGACTAGGAGATATTTATCAAGGAGAAGAAGTGTTTTGGGCAGAAGTTAGTACAATCGGAAAGATCTATCACATGGGTTGGAAATGGGTTGGATTGGTATTAGTTTGGATACAGCAAAAGAATTCTATTAGGTCTAATGTACTTATTCGATCTAATAAGTACCTTGTGTCAGAATTGAGAAATTCTATGGCTCGAATCTATAGTATTCTCTTATTTATTACCTGTATCTACTATTTAGGCAGAATACCGTCACCCATTTTTACTAAGAAACTGAAAGTGAAAGAAACCTCAGAAACGGAAGAAAGGGAGGAAGAAACAGATGTAGAAATAGAAACAACTTTCGAAAGGAGGGGGACTAAACAGGAACAAGAGGTATCCACCGAAGAAGATCCTTCTCCTTCCCTTTTTTTGGAAGAAAAGGAGGATCCGGATGGGAATCAAGAAAATTCGAAGTTAGAAATATTTAAAGAAAAAGAAGAGAAATATTTATTATGGTTTGAGAAACCTCTCGCGACTCTTCTTTTCGACTATAAACAATGGAATCGCCCATTTCGATATAAAAAAAAGAAAAGAAATAATCGATTTATTAATGTTGTAAGAAATGAAATGTCACACTTTTTTTTTTATACATGTCAAAGTGATGGAAAAGAAAGGATCTCTTTTACGTATCCAGCAAGTTTGTCAACTTTTTTGGAAATGATACAACAAAAGATGTCTTTTTTAACAAAAGAAAAACTATCCTCTGATGAATTGTATAATAATTGGAGTTACACCAATGAAAAAAAAAATAACTTAAACAAGGAGTTTAGGATAAAAAAAAATATTAATACATAAAATAAATATACTAAGAGATAAAAAGAGATGCGACTTCCCCCTACATATTTTAAACCTTCCCCTACAAAAAAACTGGTAATACCAACCCCATTCGTAATTCCATCAATCACTCGTCTATCGAACAAATGGGTTAGTTCAGCTAATCCTCTTATCCATTGAGTTAAGGATAGTGCATAAAAAGCATCTATATAAGCACGATTATATGACCAATCATATAGCAAATTGATAATTTTATCTCCCAAAACTCTTTGACTCTTATTGACTCTTTTAGTAAATAAATTAAGTCCATTCCAGTTTTGGAAAGATGAATAAAAGGGTTTATATAAAAAAGCCGCTATAAATATTCCAAAAAACGTTATACTAACTGAAAAAGTGGCATTTGGCAAAAATTCATACCAATCAAAAAAATGATTTGAATTTTGATGTAAAAGATTTATAGACGGAGTTAACAATTTTGATAAGATATCCAAATTGTTTCCTTCTTGATTAAAGGGAATTCCTATGGCTCCAACAAACAAAGGAAATAAGACTAATATAAGCATAGAGAATAGCATAGTATTGCCCGATTCATGGGGATAAAAAAAAGTCTTTGTAGGACCAAAAGGAAAAATAGTAAGAAAGGGCATTTTTGTTACATGAGTATCCATTCGGTATGTTTTCTTCGAAAAAAAAGAAGTTCTTTCCCTTTCATTATTATTTCTTTTTAATAAAGCAACTAAAGGAAAACTTTTTTTAATCGATTTTGGCTCTTCTTTACCCCATAGAGATATTGAATAGAAGGAATTTCCTTTTTTGCCACTGTAATTTTGAAAACGCACGTTTAAATGTCCTTCAAAAGTAAGTAAATAAATCCGAAACATATAAAATGCAGTTAATCCGGCTGTGAAAGAAGCAATTATTGCGAAAATCGGTGAATATAACCAACTATCATTAAGAATTTCATCTTTGGACCAAAAACAAGCAAGAGGTGGAATACCACAAAGAGAAAGTGTACCTAATAAAAAAGCAGTTTTTGTAATTGGCACGTGCTTTCTTAACCCGCCCATAAGAGCCATATTCTGGCTTTTATATGGAGCGTATCCAACAAGAGCTTCCATTGAATGAATAATGGATCCGGATCCTAAAAACAACAAGGCTTTCGAATAAGCATGAGTAATCAAATGAAATAAAGCGGCTCGATAAGACCCCATACCTAGAGCTAACATCATATAACCCAATTGAGACATTGTAGAATAGGCTAAACTTTTCTTAATATCTTTTTGAGCAAGAGCTAAAGTGGCTCCTAATAATACTGTTATTATACCTATAAAAGATATTAGATTCATTATGTACGGTATCGCTATGAAAAGTGGAAGAAGACGAGCTACAAGAAAAATTCCCGCTGCTACCATAGTAGCGGCGTGGATAAGAGCCGAAATAGGAGTAGGCCCTTCCATGGCATCAGGTAACCATACATGAAGGGGAAATTGTGCGGATTTAGCAACTGCGCCGCCAAATAATAGAAAGGCACACAAAGTAACAAATAAAAAGTTAACCTCCTTATTATAAATCAAGTTATTGAATATTTCGAACAAATCCCGAAATTCGAAACTACCCGTTGTCCAATAAAGACCTAAGATTCCTAATAATAAACCAAAATCCCCTACACGATTAGTTACAAAGGCTTTTTGACAAGCACTTGCCGCACTAGGTCGTGTGAACCAAAACCCTATTAATAGATAAGAACACATCCCAACCAATTCCCAAAAAATATAAATTTGTATCAAATTCGAACTTGTAACTAATCCCAACATTGAAGTATTGAAAAAACTCATATAAGCAAAAAATCTCAAATATCCTTGATCATGAGACATATAATTGTCGCTATAAAAAAGAACCAGAATTCCAACCGTGGTGATTAATATTGACATAATAGAAGTAAGCGGATCAATAAAGTGTCCGAACTCGAAAGAAAAATCATTATTGATGGTCCAAGACCATATGTATTGATAGATAGAACTCATATTTATTTGCTGAATAGATAGATCGACCGAAAAAATCATAACTAGACTTAACAAAAAAATACTAGGAAAAGCCCAAATACGGCGAAGATTTTTTGTTGCCGTTGGAAAAAGTAGAAGTCCCACTCCTATTAACATAGGAACTGGAAGCGGAACGAAAGGTATGATCCAAGAATATTGATATGTATGTTCCATAAAAATAATAATTTTTTTATTCTTAATTAATTGTTTCTGATTCACCGGTTCTTATCTCTTTTAAAAGAGATTACTAAAGTATTAAAAAAGCAACTGAAACTAAAATGGAATTTTCTATTCGTAGTTAGTTTGAACCTTTCTCAACTACTTGAAAAATTTTCAAAGTGAAAAATAACGAATTATTTTATACTAAGTTTATACATTTTATACTAAGTTTATACTAAGTAAGATTTTTAGGAAAACGTAGCAGCAAATTCCAATTTCCATTATTATTTCCTATTACAAAAATTTATGGACATATATCAAGACTAAAAAATTGGACAAAAAAAAAGAAGTACTTGATTTTGATATCAATCATAGGATGTCCCATAACTTTGCCTAATAAAAGAAGAACTAGGTATTTTTGTTTGTTTATTCAGAATAATTAACGAGTTTAATTCGGGACTGATTGATTATGTTCTATTCTAATAAATGGCATTTAATAACCAATTACTAGAAAAGAAAAAAGAAAAAGATTCAAGTTTTTTATTGGGTAGGTAAGGGTTCTTAAGCTTGTTCGATATGTATTTTTTATGTACAAATGTAACATCCCAAAAAGAGACAGAGATAGAAAGGTATCACAAATAACTCCGAAATACAAATTATTTTGCCTCAGATATTGTATGGAATAGGAATTGAAAAAAAAAATGATTTGTTTTAAACAATAGATGTCTTTCACATCCAATTTTTGCAATGAATAACTTTTTATTTTTTGAATGGCAGTTCCAAAAAAACGTAGTTCTATATTAAAAAAACGTATTCGTAAAAATATTTGGAAAAAGGGGGGGTATTGGGCAGCGCTGAAAGCTTTTTCGTTAGCGAAATCCCTTTCGACCGGGAATTCAAAAAGTTTTTTGTACGACAAATAATTAATAAAACGTTGGAATAATTGGAATCCGCATCCACCCCGACTCCAAAAACGAGCCAATTTATTTTCGAATTTCGATTCAATTTTTTAATATAGAATAGAAAAATAGAAATAGAAAAAGTAAGTAATAAATAATTATTTCCATTCCCTACTGTTTTGAACCAATGGATTTGGCTACTGAATTGGTACTTTTTTTTTATTGAAAAAAAAAAAAGAATAAAAAATGGAGAGTTTTGCCTTTATTTGTATTTGAATATGCTTTTCATTCCCGGGATGGGGATTCTGAATTTCCCCATCACCCACCCACTTATAAATAAGACAATAATAAAGGTTTTGTTTTGTCTTTTCTTTTTTTTTTTCTTTTATATTTCTCCTTTTCTATTTCAATTTATGCTATAGAATAGCATAAATTGAAATCTTTAGACAAAAGCAATGAGTTGTTGAAACTAATTATTAATTATACTTTTTTTTTTAACTTTCTGAATCATCACTCCAAGTGAGAATGAGAAAAGCGTCTTTCGCCATTTCGGCGTATTTCTAATTTCTATACGAATAGTATGCAATTTATAAGTAATAAAAAAATCCTATGTTTGAAAGGGAGGATCAATCTAAAAATATCTATTTTTAGAATTCGGATTTAGAAAGAAATTGTTGAAGTAGGACAATAGAAATCGAAATTCTTTTATATAATATGTCTAGCTCAATACCTAATTGGTTTGATAAACCCTAAGACAAATTCATACTGAAAAAAACCTAACGATTATCACAAGACAAAAGTTATGCAAATTAAATAAAATTTTTTGAATTATTGGATATTATGCTTAAATTGTGATCGTGATCCATAAAAAAAAAAGAATATGTTATTGTTAAGTTAAATAAAACTGAAACCTTAAATAACTAAATAAAACGATAAAAAAGAGACTGTTTCAATCTCTATTGAAACAAGTTTTTATTCATCAATTGAATGCTTCCTAAAAACAAAAAGTATTTCATTGAAACTTTCTCTTTCACTACACTGTGATATGAAGCCTCGAAATATACTCTTGGATGATCAACTTCAACCTTAGGTGGCCAATTTTGGTATGTCAAAGCTATTCGAAGACAGGCACGACACAAGGTGCTCCGGGGTACGGTGCACAAGAGGATACCTGGCTCCAGAGTGGACGATGAACCTGAAAATTGATGCAAAAGTAGATGTCTATAGCTATGGGATTGTCCTGTTGGAACTATTGTCAGGAAGGAGTGCCTCAGGATGATGAGTGTAACCATTTGGTATATTGGACGGTTAAACAGTTGAAACAAGAAGGGTTAATAGTACACTAGCAAGCTACAGTTGCTAGTGTACTATTAAAAGTCGCATCTTTAATTTGTCGACTTCTCAAGTTCTCTTAGTTTTTGATATCGTAGGATGAATTATTGAATATGGCTGGTTGTGTTTCGGGTTTCGGGTTATCTAATGGTGTAAATGTGAGAAATTAATTGGGTTTGAGGAAGTTTAGTGTTTGATAATGTTAGATTCAAAAGCTTAGTAAAGGAGGCGGCTTTTCCACTTTTGGGTAGAAACATTAGCTAACTGCATTTGAGCTAGAAATCTCTTATCTTTTTTAGCCACACTCTTTATTCTTATGCTTTTATGAGTAGCACAGTTTTTATATTGTATGATCAACTTGTGGTAATTGCAAATATAGTATATCAAGCATGTACTAGAATGCTTTGGATGCATGTGGCCTCACTAAAATGTCGAAAAGAAAAAAACTGATACTTTTAGAAATCTGTTTCTCAGTCTGTTCTGATAAGGCTCAGAACTCAGAAGCAACACAAATTGATCTTTGAAGTAAATTTGTTTGCTTGTAGTTGTAAATTGGGTTTATTTGGTAGAGAAGATATACAATTTCTCTGTAAGGGAGCAAAGATTTAACTATTCAGGTAGTGCTGATTCAGATTAAGGTAGAGGGAGAAGTTGGCCATTCATAATAGGAATCACCTCTGGAAAGCTCAATGGCAACTGCCACAAATAAAAATGAAAATTATTAAGAATATACCCTTCAAATTAAAAAATTAAAAAATTAAAATAATAATTATACTACATATGTCTCCTCCTTGTTCTTACATGGCTGAAACTAGTCGTTGCAGATAAAAAGATCCACTGCATAAAATTTTCATTACATTATATTCCTTCCATCACCTCAGCAACTCCACAAGACTTTGACTAGCAGCAGGACCGCCAGACCAGAGTCATCATGTAATGATAAATAATTAGGCCAATTTTGACATGTAGTCGAATGATTAATCAGTCTTGACAATTTGGTAAAGAAGCATTTTCGAAAAAGTTGCTTATATAAAGACTTACTTGTCTTAGCTGCCATGGCACTATCTTTCTGAGCAAAAAAAAAAAAAAAAAAAACGAACACTCTGCAACCATGAAACTACAAGCTAAATAATATTCCTTCTCTTCTAACAGTTATGATCTTCCTGTTCTTGTCTTTCCAGACTTCAACAAGTTTCCAAAACTTCTTGAAAAGGAGGTCTTATCTGTCTGTTGAGGACAGTTCACACGTGTTGACCTCCCCAGACAAGACTTTCACTTTTGGCTTTTACAGTGTTGGTGATGAGAATACTTACTGGTTCTCTGTTTGGTTCACAAACTCCAGTGACAAAACCGTGGTCTGGATGGCCAACCGGGGCAGGCCAGTTAATGGTCAAGGATCCAAAGTGTCTCTGCATCGAAATGGTGCAATGGTCCTGACAGATGTTGATGGAACAGTGATTTGGATGACCAACACCACCTCTACAAGGGCTGACAGAGCTGAGCTTTTGGATTCTGGAAACCTTGTTTTGAAGGACATGGAAGTTAAGATTTTGTGGCAAAGCTTTGATTTTCCTACTGATACACTTCTTCCTAGTCAATACTTAACAAAGAACACTAAGTTGATTTCTAGATTAGGAAGTGGAAATTTCGGTTCTGGGTATTATACCTTCCATTTTGATAATGATAATGTGTTGAGGTTGATTTATGATGGACCTGATACGTCAAGTGTATATTGGCCTAATCTTGATTTGGATGCGTTTAGAAATGAAAGAACAATTTATAATGAGATGATATGGGCAATTTTTCATCGAGTGACAGATTGTATTTCAGTGCTATTAACATGGGTTTTGGGATCAAAAGAAGGCTGACAATGGATTACGATGCGAACCTCAGGCTTTATAGCCTGATCGTGACAGGATCGTGGATGATTTCATGGGAAGCTCTTAGGGAGAAGTGTAATGTACATGGGATCTGTGGCAGAAATGGGATTTGTGTTTATACACCAGAGCCAAAGTGCTCTTGCCCTCCCAGGTATGAGGTTACGGAACCTGGCAATTGGAATATAGGTTGCAAGCCTAAGTTCAATAGAACTTGTTCAAACACAGAAAGTGAAATTCATCAAGCTTCTACATGTAGATTTCTATGGCTATGATCTCCATTACAGTGAGACTACATCAACGGACTCCTGTATGAAGTTTTGCTCGGATGATTGCCAATGTGAAGCATTTAGCTATAGGCTATCAGGGGAAGGGCTTTGTTTCACGAAAAGTGTGCTTTTCAGTGGCAAAAAGACTCCAAACTTTCCAGGCAGCATATATCTGAAGTTCCCTGCAAATTTTGAGGTATCAGAACCTGCTAGTCTTGTTGGCACTGATCTTGTATGCCCACCAACTTTCCCTAAAATTATGATAGGATCTTCATCTATGTATGAAACTGCTGTTAAGAGAGTAAGATGGGTTTATCTCTACGGTTTTGCAATTGCTATTGGTGCAATCGAAGTTATCTTCATTGTCAGGTTGGTGGTTCCTCTTTAGAAAACACAATGTGCCATCGTTAATGGAAGATGGATATCGTGTAATATCAAGTCAGTTCAGGAGATACAGTTATGCTGAACTCAAAAAGGCAATGGAAAATTTCAAAGAAGAGGTTGGTAGAGGAGGCTCTGGGGCTGTCTACAAGGGTGTTTTGGAAGATGAAAGGGAAGTGGCCGTGAAGAGACTAGGAGATATTTATCAAGGAGAAGAAGTGTTTTGGGCAGAAGTTAGTACAATCGGAAAGATCTATCACATGAACCTAGTGAGAATGTGGGGATTCTGTTCTGAAGACAAACACAGACTCTTAATCTATGAGTATGTGAAGAATCAATCACCGGACAGGCACCTATTCTCATCAGATTTTCTTGGCTGGAAAGAGAGGTTTAAAGTTGCCTTCGGAACAGCAAAGGGTTTAGCATATCTTCACCATGAGTGTCTAGAATGGGTTATACACTGATGTGAAGCCAGAAAATATACTTCTGGACGGTGAATTTGAACCCAAGATTGCAGATTTTGGGCTAGCCAAGTTGTTGCAGAGGGGTAGTAAACGTTCTGAATTCTCTCGGATTTGAGGGACAAAAGGTTACATGGCTCCAGAATGGGCTCTGAATCTTCCTATCACTGCCAAAGTTGATGTTTATGGTTATGGTGCTGTGATTCTTGAGATGGTGAAAGGAATCTGACTGTCGGGTTGGGTTTTAGGGGATGGTGATGAAGAGGAAAGGGAGCTGAAAAGATTTGTCAGGGAAGTGGAAACGAAAATCCAATGTGAAGAGGAGTCATGGATAGAGGACGTTGCGGATCCAAGAATGAATAGGAAGTTTAGCGAGAACCAGGTTGCAACATTGGTTAGAATCGGTATATCCTGTGTGGAGGGAGATCAAAGCAAGAGACCAACAATGGATTCAGTAGTCCAAGCTCTTTTAGAATGTGAAGCAGAATCTGAAGTTGTCCGTCCAGATAAACAGTGACTGCATTTAAGCTGTAAATCTCGTCTTTTTTAGCCACACTGTATTCTTATGCTCTTATGGATAGGATGGTTTTTATATTGTATGATCAACTTATGGTATTTGCAAATTTAGTATATCAATAATTTACTAGAATGCTTTGGATGCATGTGGCCTCACTAACTTGTCAAAAAAAAAAAAAAAAAACTGATACTTGTAGAAATCTATTGCTCAATCTGATGTGATAATACCCGGAAGCAACCCAAATTGATCTTTTAAGTAAATTTGCTTGCAGTTGTAACTTGGGTGTATTTGGTATAGAAGATATACAATTTCTCAGTAATGGAGCAAAGATTTAACTATTCAGGTAGAGCTGATACTGATTAAGGTAGATAGAGAAGTTGACCATTCATAATACGAATCACCTCAGGAAGCTCAACAGTCAACAGCAACTGCCACAAATGTAAAATGAAAAATTATTCATAATATACCTTTCCAATTAAAAAAAATTAATAATAATAATACTACTACTTATGTCAACCTATGATATTGCAGACTATTTTTTATGCTAAGAGACATAAATACATGCAATGGAATATACACAGACAAAGAGAGATAGCTTGCAACAAAAATCATCTGTTTAGTTAATAGTGATCTATCTAAAGACCAGGTTATGAAGTCAACCTATATATATATATATATAATTGAGCATCCAAATTGAAACAGAGACATGGTTGACAGTTTGACACTAACAGTATTGAATTCTGAAACAAATCTGGGTATGTTTATAACTGGTAATTTGTAACTGATTTTGCAAATTAATTGTCATAAACTACATTAAAAATAGAAATTTAATTTGCATCTGATTCTCTATGATCATCAAGGACTCCCCATGCAATTTCTCCGGTCTTTCATTCAAACTTTGCTTATCAATTGAAATTGGCAATTTGCAACAATTAATGACTGCTGCTGTATCTACAATGACTTCCAAGTTCTAACAGCCAAGTTTGAAAATGTTACAAATCAACTCTTATGTTTTAAATTTTATAAGAAAAAGACAGCATCATCAAGTTGCTATAAAATATTAATAAGATAGTATTATTAGTATCCAATTATAATTTTTGTTAAAGAACCCCATATACGAAGCTAAAAAAAATAATATGAAAATGAATCTCACATTAAAAAAATAAAAAACAAGAGAAAAATATATATATGAATTGATGTCACAGTCCATTGGACTAGCCTTTGGGTCGTAAGGCTACCCAAAACTATAAAGAGCCAACCTGTAGTGTTATATATCGAGGGATATCGCAACCCAATAGATTAGTCTTTTGGGTTATAAGATCTGGAATTTTTATAACAAAGCACATTTTTCATAATAATTGAATGCTAAAATGCGCATGGTGCGCAACACCCATCTGTGACAAAGACAAAACAATGAAGATGTCAACACGCGAGAATATCCACCGCACGTGCGAGAAAAATACCGAAGATAGTAGAAGTGTAATTGTATACGTTACACCCCAACAATCTCTCTCGTCAATTCTCAGGACCTCAATAAAACTAAAAAAAAAAGAACCATCGTAATTGTAACGGGTCTTGCTGGTTTTAGGGCCTCTCACTCTAGTCTCTGCGTCGGGTCGCCGCCTCCAAACAAAAAAATACATTTTCAAGAGCTTCACGTTTACTCCATTTGCTCTCTCTTAACCAAACAAGGTAGATTCCATACCGATTTCTCTTATTTTCTCAGCTCATATTTGGGTTTAGAAGCTCTTTTTTATCTTTCTCTTTTTCGTAGTATTAACTGTTTTTGAATATTTGATCAGATATTTGGAGTAGAATCTCAAGTGGGTTTGTGATTCCAATCAGTTATCAGCTACAGTTGCTAGTGTACTACTAAAAATCGCATCTTTAATTTGTCGACTTCTCTAGTTCTCTGAGTTTTTGATATCGTAGGACGATTATGGCTGGTTGTGTTTCGGGTTTCGGGTTATCTAATGTTGTGAATCTGAGAAATGAAGCGGTTTTGAAGAAGTTATGGGGTCACAGTTTAGTGTTTGATAATGTTAGATTCAAAAGCTTAGTCAAGGAGGCGGCTTTTCCACGTTTGGGTAGAAACATTGGCTATAGACATGACTCTATGAAGAAAAAACAGAGGCTTGTTGTCATGAGTAACATGTCACATTCACTAGCTGAGCCCCAGTCTGGTGGGGCGGCGACGACAGTAACGAAAGAGGGAAATGATGGTGTTATTAGTAAGGATGTTAAAGTTTTGGATGCTAATGAGGGATCTAAAATTGATAGTGATGGTAATGGTGGGGATATGTTTGATGGTAATGGTGGAAATGGGAAATATGTCGATGGTAATGGAGGAGGAGGAGGAGGCGGTGATGGTGGTGGTGATGGCAGTGAGGAAAATGATTACGAAGAAAAGGAGTTTGGGCCGCTAATGAAATTTGAAGAGGTAATGAAAGAGGTAGAGGCTCGAGGGGCTACACTTCCATCGGATATGTTAGAGGCTGCCAAAAATGTGGGGATTCGCAAACTGCTTCTACTTAGATATTTGGACTTGCAGGTACTGTCAGTTTAATTTTCAGTTCTGTTTGTATGGCAAAATGCAAATTACTCCTGTTTTGATTGGTGGTTTTGATGATTGCTTTTCAGGGGTCGAGTTGGCCTTTGGGATTTTTAATTAGGTCATGGGGTATGCTTCGAAACAGAATGTTGGCTGATCCATCTTTTCTTTTCAAGATTGGGACTGAGGTTTGTCTACTTTGTTTTGCTATCTTATTAAATACAAATTTTGTTTGTAATATATTGTAGAACTTCTTTAGTGATGAATATGTGAACTGTTATATGTCTGATCCAATGTGTATATTGATGTGATTATTTGCATATTAACTGTTGAGGGAACAAAATAAGTCATAAGAGGAAAATAACTAAATATGTTACTCAAATTTCAATCTCGTTTTCTTAACTGTTCAGAAATGTGATAAGTTGGTTCGGGCATGGTAAATAGATATACATGAGGTTTATTATTAACCTGAAATACTTAAATTCAAAAATCTAGTTGATAAGGCTTGTACTTGCTAGTTGTTCTGCAATTCGATGGCTGCAACATGTTGAAAACATTAGTGTCCTATTTCTTGTGTTGACCATATGTTTCTAGTATTTGGGGGCAACCTGTATTGTGCTTTTAATTGCTAAGTTTGTTCTAGAAAGTTAACATTATTGACTTTGGGTGATGTAGATTGTCATTGATTCTTGTTGTGCTACATTTGCTGAAGTTCAAAAGAGGGGTGAAGACTTCTGGGCAGAATTTGAGTTGTATGTGGCAGATCTTTTGGTAGGACTGGTGGTCAATGTTGCATTGGTTGGTATGTTAGCGCCTTATGTTCGTATTGGGCAACCATCTGTTTCTAAAGGATTCCTTGGACGCATGCAACGTGCATATGGAGCTCTTCCTAGCAGGTTGATGAACTTCACCCTTTTTCCCCTTGTGAACAAACTGTGAATCAACATGTTTCTTAGTAGTTGTGTTGCAAGTGACATCTGTTTCTTTGATGTATGATCGACAATATTACAAGACTCTGAGTGATTATTTTTTGCAGTGTATTTGAAGCTGAAAGGCCAGGGTGCAGATTTTCTGTGAATCAGAGACTTGCTACTTACTTTTATAAGGTAAGATTTACATGTAAATTAACTGGATTGTAGTGGATAAATTGGTGGATCATTTTGTTGATTTACATTCTGTTTCCAGGGTATTCTCTATGGATCAGTTGGGTTTGGATGTGGTATTATAGGCCAAGGCATTGCAAATTTAATCATGACTGCCAAGAGGTATGCTTTTATGATCTATCTAGATTCTAGATGCGCCCTGAATATTTTATACCTGCTAATTGCCATTAGACCAACTTTTTGGTACTCACTTTTTTCCTATTAAATTAGCTTGTTCATGAGACAGATTCAATAATATATTGTCATTTAAAAGGGTATTCCCGTTAATTGTTCAAGAATCTTTGTGTGGCCCCGGAAGCTTTATTTTGTACTGATTTTTTGCCTTTAAGTAGGTTCTCCTCGGTGTCTTTTATTCTTATCTCAACATCTTGACAAGACCATTCATGAGACACTTACTAATAATAATTGAAAATAATTGTAATGAATTGTTGTTCTGTACATGTCATATTCTTTTGAAGAGGAGCACAAATCAAACTAGTCAACTATTTGCCATAAAAAAAAAAAAAACATGAAAATGGATAGTAAACGTGCTTTTTCTTTCACCGTGAAAATGATGCTAAGTTGTGCTACACTATTCCCCCTGTTAACAGAGAGAAACATATCCATTGTGGAAGAAGAAACCAGAAAATGAGAGGGAGAAGAGAAGTGTTTGATATATACAACCTTGAAAAGATACAAGAAATATATAGGCCTAGGACTAGAAAAAAAAAATGGAAACAAAATCAAACAATGAATGAGACACAGCTAATGACACACTAGAGTTTCCTGTTTTAACAAACCCTGCAACATGCCATTGCTGCAATTGTTCATACCAATGAAGTTTAATGATTAATTTTTCAATCAGCCTCTAATTTGGTTTTCAATTTTGCTTCACTGAAATTTTGAATTGTTGGAAATCTCTTTTTTGGCGGTTACTTTGAGACTATTATTTTTTTAAATGATAATTAATTTGCACTTCTTCGTATGTAATGTATTCTGGTTTCATTTTATATACTATAGAATTCAGTGTTCTGGTTTCTTCTGTCATGAAATAAAAAGTTATTGTTAAGTGCTTCCTTCTTGTTTTCTTGAAGTGTATTGCTCCTCACTGTATTTTTCTATCTCAGGAGCATAAAGAAATCAGAAGAGGACATACCCGTGCCACCTCTTTTGAAGAGTGCAGCTCTTTGGGGTATGCCTTACTTCTTCCTTTAAGATTTTTTAGAGGTTGCCAACTCGTTACCCTTATATTATATAGTCTTGATTAAGTTTCAAGGTCTATGAGTTGGTGAGGAATCACAATTCTCACCATTTCTGTTGTAATTCGATTGTTTATTAGTAAAGTTACTAGTATCCGAAGCTTCTTGTCTTAATTGTTTTTGGAATGTTTAACTTGACATTCTAACAGTGGATTGTTTCCTTATCTTTACCCTATGTGGAATTGTACTAAACCAAATGGTAAATACTGTAGCAAGAATAACAAGTGGGCACGCTGTTAATGTAAAACGCTTTCTGTTTACCTCACATGGTCCAACGTCTAGATTTCTTATCGGTAATAGTTTTCCCTTTTCCCCTTCAACCCCCTATCTGATATGATGAATGCCGGTCTTCTCAGTTGAAATAACCTGTTATATTATAGACCAGGATATTCTAAGCACCGATTGGTTGATATCTACTACTACACTGTCACCTCACTAGTCTCTTAAAATGATCTGATTCCTTTCTCTGTTCAAAACTTGCAGGTGTATTTCTTGCAATATCTTCCAATACCCGCTATCAGATCGTCAATGGACTGGAGCGGTTGGTAGAGGCATCAGCCTTAGCAAAGCAAGTCCCACCAGTCGCATTGGCTTTCACGATTGGTGTGCGATTTGCCAACAATGTTTACGGTGGGATGCAGTTTGTGGACTGGGCTAGATGGAGTGGTGTGCAATAACTGTGTAATGTATTTATCATATTTTAGCAGGAATGGTTTCTTAAAACCACTCAAAATTTAGTTGAGGTTGAGACTTCTTAGTATTGGCTTGTCAGAGGGCTGTTGTTTCACTTGTAACATTTTATTTTAGTTTGATCAGCTTGAGAAAAGTTCCAAGCTAAAATAAAAATAAATAAATAAATAAATCTTACTGATACTAAAATTCGTTAAAAACTTAAATAGAAATTTTAAAAATTATAATAAATGCTTAGCCAACAAATCTGTGTGACATGTAGCCAATCTCTGTGGCACAACAATGAGTTTAGGTGTGATTTCGTCAAAAAATATCCGACCATGTTTGTTACACAAAGACTAGAAAGTGTTTGCCGATAATTGTTAACCTTAAAACCAAAGAAAATTGTTAGGACAAGCGTTTATAAAACAATCAATTTAAAAGAGTTTACTAATCTCAATCTTAAACTGTTATATGAGGCATAATCAATAAGAACATTCAATGTCAATCTTAATTGTTATGATTTATGAAAATATTAGTGTTATAATCTTCTGATTTTAAT
Organism: Acer negundo; assembly: GCA_035582765.1. NCBI lineage: Eukaryota > Viridiplantae > Streptophyta > Magnoliopsida > Sapindales > Sapindaceae > Acer > Acer negundo. The sequence continues at coordinate 19,141,336 of CM069243.1, forward strand.
GTCGTCTTAATTGTTATGAGAGTTTTCTATCTTCTTGATCTGCTGTATGGATCCAACCTCTCACTTAATGTCCTGATTTTGACTATTTGACTTTTGACCTTCGTGGGTCCCTATCACTTAGTGGATGGATGACCTGGCAGGCTGAGTCAGAGTTAGACCTGAATTTTTTTATTGAAGGTAAAAAAAAAAAAAAAAACTCTCCACGTATACTTGTAAAATGTACATGGTAAGACTCAAACCTCTCATTCAACATTTCTGTTTTGTGGCAAAAATGTTTAATGAATTAAAATTTATCAAACACTTTCAATATCCAACCCCTATAATTATAATTGAGAGGACAATAAATTTTTCATAATAAAACAACCAAACTGTTTTTAGCTCTTGTTAAAACATAAAATTGACCTCCTTTAGATATAAATAGCACCTGAAAATTGTTGATTCCTTATTTGGAAGCAATTGGTGGTTGTTGTTTCAGAGAATTAGGAGGAAGAAGAGAGAGATGGAGAATGAGATTCATACAGATTTAGTAGATCAACACCACTCTCCTTCTTCTCCTAATTGTTTTTCTAAATCTAATAAACCAAAAGGAGGATGGAGATCCATAAAATACATTCTGGGTACATAAAAATGCATTCTTGTGCTTTTTGTTTTTCTGATCATGTCATATTTTTGAATGTTTTCATGGGGACTTATGTATTGTATGTGATCATGTACAGGGAACGAAACGTTCGAGAAGTTGGCTTCGATGAGTTTGATAGCCAATATAACGGTGTATCTACGTACCAGATACAACATGAATGGTATACTTTTGGTTAATGTAGTCAGTATTTGGTCTGGTTCTTCCAATCTCACATCAATCCCTGGTGCTTTGATTTCTGATACCTACTTGGGCAGATTCTACACTCTCCTTTTCGGCTCCATAGCGTCTCTCCTGGTAAAACAATATGTTCTTGTTCTATAAATTTACGTGTTGTAGATTGAATTCGATTAGAAAAAATCAATGAATTTGACAATTTAGGGTGTCGATTTCAAAAGGGTATGGGGATCATAACCCTGACTGCAGGTATAGATGAATTAAGACCTCTAGCCTGCAACGAGCAGGCGGATTGCATGGAGCCGAAGGGTTGGCAGCTGAGCATCCTGTATGCAGGTCTTGCATTGCTAGCCATTGGATCCGGAGGCATTAGGCCTTGCAACATTGCCTTTGGAGCTGACCAATTCGACACGAGGACCCCCAAAGGGAAAACACAGCTAGAGAGATTCTTCAATTGGTGGTATTTCTCCTTCACTGTGGCTCTGGTGATAGCTCTCACTGTTGTTGTCTACATTCAGACAAACGTCAGCTGGGTCGTTGGTTTCGTGATACCAACCGCCTGCCTTTTCTTGTCCACAGTCATTTTCTTGATTGGCCACCATACTTACATTATCAAGAAGCCTCAAGGGAGCGTCTTTGTCGACATAGCCAAGGTGATCACAGCTGCTTGTATGAAGCGTAAACAGAAGTTTAACGATGGACAGGATTCTGCAGAGAAATCGTTTTACGATCCTCCTTCATCTCCTCTGCTTGAATCAGATTCACAAAATGTAAAGCTTCCACACACTGTTAAGTTCAGGTGCTTGGACAAGGCTGCTTTGATTACCAATTCAACCGAATTGGATAGCCAAGGCAAGGCCAAGAATAACTGGAGACTTTGCAGTATTCAACAAGTGGAACAACTGAAAATGTTGCTTGGAATGGTACCCGTTTGGGTAACAGGAGTCGTTTGTTTCTTGGCCATGGACCAACAGAACACAATTGGGATTCTTCAAGCAATCCAAATGAACAAAACCATTCAAAATTTCAACCTCCCACCAGCCTGGATGGGCCTATCGTCAATGATCACACTTTCGTCATGGATTTTCATTTACGAACGTGTCTGCTTACCACTCACGCATAAAATTACAGGCAAGAAACAAAGACTAACCATGACACAACGTGTCACTATCGGAATTTTAATGGCAATTGTCACCTTAACAATAGCTGGAATCATTGAAAGAAGCCGAAGAATCTCAGCATTGGAACATGGCTCTTTCGAGTCGCCTCTAAGTATTCTACTGCTCTTGCCACAATTTGCATTCTCAGGATTGATTGAAGCATTTGCGGCTGTTGCATTGATGGAGTTTTTGACCACGCAATTGCCTGAATCAATGAGAACTGTATCTGGGGCCATCTTTTTTCTCAGCCTGTCAATTGCAAGCTACATGAATTCCCTCCTTGTCAATATCATTCACGCCGTTACAGGGAAGAACAACGGCCAAGCTCCATGGTTCGGTGGAACTGATCTCAACAAGAACACTGTTGAGTACTTCTATTTCCTGATTGCAGGAATTGAAGTTCTGAATTTGTTGTATTTCACTTTTTTCGCGAGCAGGTATGTGTCGAATAATGATGCTAAAAATGAAAAAGAATCAGAAAACAAAGACATGGAAGAATCTGTGTAACATCAAAACTCCACCCTTCTCACTATCAGTTTCAATCTCTATTTAAATGTAAATTTAAAATAGATATGAGAAGTATAGAAATTATGATCCCACACATTTGCGTGCAGGATCCTCTTTGTATTATTATTCATATTTTTGACAAAAATCTCTTTGTATTATTATAAGCTCTATTGATCTAGATTATGTATGAAAAAACTTACTCTATCCCGAAACAGATTTCTTACGAAAAAACGTACCGAATCTCGAATATGAAACCTAACAATGAGATATTGTGAATTATTAAGTTTCTAATGCGAAATTTTTAGTACAAAATCCTCGATTGCAACCACCGTAGCAATTGAGGATTACGGAAATCCTACACTTGGAAATTTTTGATATCTAAATTAGGGATTGCAATTAAACTCGAATCTGTGGGACCCACCTGAACCCAATCCACTTAAAGAGGATTTGGGTTGGGATAAGTGTACCCGTCGACGGGTTTGGGTTTGAAAATTATATCCGTCACGGGTTTGGGTTTGGGTTTGGGTTTGGGTATGGATTTGGAAAAAAAAAAAACCCATACCCAAACCCGCGTACCCACGAACAATAAAAATTATAAAATATTTTATTATTTAAAATATTATAAATTTAAACTCCAATAAAAAAAAATTTTAATTATATAAAGAATAAAATGTAAACATTTCAATTTATTAAATCTTTTAATTCTTTAAAATTATAATATTTTATACGTTTAAATAATATAGAAATAATTTTAAAAGAAAAAAAAATTGGCAGGTAAAAGTTTACCTGTGAACCCACTTGTTTCACAGGTTCGTGGACGGGTTTGGGTGTCTCCCATACCAGTGGATAAAACCCGAATCCGAACTCGTTTATTTTTTCGGGTTCACGGATAGATTTGGTAGACACAAAATTTCACGGGTTTAGATTTAGATTTTACAAAATCCGTCCGAACTCGCCCCATCATTCCTAATCTGAATATTGGGAGAAATCAGTAATAAACAAACAGAGGAGCTCACTAGAGCTGTGAGGGCCCCTGTACCCGATCTAATTCCAGCCAAACAAACGAGTCCACGTGTCAGTATTTGGAGGAAGCAACGGCTATATTCAGTTCCCGCCCTTATATAAAATAATTAAATAAACAAAACAGAGAAACAAGAGCCCTCTCAAATCTTGATTCCTCTCTCTCCCACTCACTCACTCACTCTTGGATCGATCAATCAATCAAGAAAATGACGAAGATCGACGTTCTCCGTCGGTTCCTCCTCCCTTGCATCTTCCCCTCCACTGTCGCAACCCAAACAATCACCGTCAAGAAGCGCCTCAGCACCTCCTTGAGAGACGACCTCGACGAGACCGCCGCCAATGACGGCCAAGAAACCACCAGCCAGGACCAAGAAGAAGAGTCCGTATCCCCCGAAGACAGCAATGCGGCTTCCTTCTCCATGACGACGACACTCCAGCAACCACGGCCCTCAAAGTCGATGGTCATCGGCACTATCTTCGGGCAGCGACGCGGCCACGTCTGGTTCTGCGTCCAGCATGACCGTCTCTCGACGAGACCCATCCTCCTTCTCGAGCTCTCCGTTCCCACCAACCAGCTCGTCAAGGAGATGCAAAGCGGACTCGTCAGGATCGCACTAGAGTGCGCCCGACCCGAACTCTGCTCCTTCCCGCTCCACTCCGTGCCTGTCTGGGTCGTCTTCTGTAACGGGCGCAAGATCGGGTTCGCAATCCGCAGAAAAGCCAGCTGCCAGAACCGTCTGATGCTAAAGACAATGCAGTCAATGACCGTGGGAGCTGGCGTCATTCCGGCCGGGCTCGGGTCGTCGGGTTCGGATACGGAGGAGATTATGTATATGAGGGCCAATTACGAGCACGTGGTTGGTAGCGCTGACTCGGAGTCATTTCATTTGATCAACCCGGACGAGAGCTCTGGTCAGGAATTCAGTGTGTTCTTGCTCAGGTCAAGCTGATTTTCGATGGATCAGGAGAGAGAGAGAGGGGTTTCATTTTGGTAAACAAAAAAGGTGTTTAATTTATGGCATGGGTTCTCTTTTTTGTTCATTTTGGAGGGGATGATCAGAAAATTAGGGTTTTCTTTGGCTTTGAAAACTAAGCGTTTTCTTGCAATTTTGAAGGGTGATGAATTCTTTATAAGGAATTTTTTTGGTTTTCAATATAGGGAGGTCAATCTTGATGAAGAAAGAATCTAACTTTTCATTTGGGGATTTCAATTGTTGGGATTATAAATTTTTTTAGGGTAGATGGGGACTGATAGATAGATATGTGTAGTATTTTCTTTAGGGTTTTTAGTCCAATGTATAGTGGTGGCTCTTCAAGAATTGAAAATTCCCTTTGTATATCATATAACAATTCAAACAGAAAAATGGATTCCTTGAAATTTCTTTCAAAATTTCCCCTTGTGTGTGTTAGATTTTTAGTCTTTGCAATTTTATTAGCTTTTCATCTTTTATTATTGATGATGTTGGCTGACTATCTAAAGGTTGTAGACCACTACCACTAGTCCAAATCTTTAATAGTTTATACAACAATTGAGCTTCACAATTAAGCTACTAAAGAAGTATGATTGCTGCTTGGAATGAATGAAACCAATCTCCACCCACAAAAATTGGAGTTCAAACAAACCTTTTTTGTCCAAACCAATGAAACCATGGACCGCTTCCAAGAGCCAACAAAAGTAGAAAAAGATATCAATCACTAGTGGCTGCTATTGTTTTGCAAGTTTCTCAGTGTTCAGTTTTAACTGTAACCTGGTAATATTAGCAGCACAAAGGTTAGCCAAAGTGTCGAAAAGTCCAAAACCGCCTCCTTTTCAATGTGAAATCTCAGATTTATGTGACATGCTTTCTGGGGATTTGCTGCTGTGTCCTCATGTAGAAAGTTGCAGTTGTACACAATCAGTGCCTATTAAAGATATTTTCTTTTTTGCTTACAACTGTTTTGATTTTAACATCTCCTAATGCTTACAAATTCCAATTTTCAATATGCAAAATTCCATTGAAAGGGAAAGGGAAAAGAAATATCAGTATGTGGCTTTTACTCTCTACCACCAGATGATTCTTCTTTATTTATTTATTGAATAATTTAATTTCTCCTTCTACTACTATATTGAGGCAATTATAGGCTTTACCAAGCATTCGCTTGTTCAAGACGTCTTCTTCCTTTGCTCACCAAGATGTTGGAAGGAAAAGCAGTAATGCGAGAGACAGACATGCCGGTGGAGCTGCAGAGCCATGTGATGGAGTTAGCTTATAAGGCTCTGGATTTACACGAGGTCTCGGATTGTCAATCCATTGCTCATTACATCAAACAGGTATGATTTTAGTAATTTTACCCTTTAGAATCTTCAATAGTATTCGTATATATATATATATATATGGAAAATTATTCATATGTCTTTTGGGTCAGTGAAAAGAATATTAGAGTGATAATAAAATAGTTACAAGAGGATCAAAGTGTACGTGTGTAGAGGAAGGGAAACTAAAAAGATGATTTTCTTAAAAGAATAACACATCACTAAAAGATACAAAATCACTTTCTGTCCAATCGAAAGACAATATACCTTTAACTTATTCTCTGATCTATAACAATTAAGAATTTATGTCTTCCATTTTTGCTTCATGTTGTCCAGTAAATGTTGATGTAAGAAATTGGAAAAATCGGAAAAAGAAATCAGATATCAATCACAAAACTGTGTTTAACTCCCGCAAGAAGGGGATAAGATCTTTTCTTACTTTTACAAAAGTGCTTTTCAAGGGTCCTTGATACATCTTTGTGGCAAACACTTTATTGACTATGAAAATACGGTGTTTTTCGAGCTTTTAGTGCAAAAACTATAGTCTTAGCTAATATTTTTAACTGGCTAAACAGAAGTTCGATGAAGCTTATGGGCCAGCATGGCATTGTGTGGTTGGCAAGGACTTCGGATCCTGCATTACACATTTATGTGGAAGTTTCATTTGCTTTCGCGTGGAGATGATGGAGTTTCTCATCTTCAAGGATGGTGGGGACTTCTCTGAAATCAAGGAAGAGGCCATTGGAGTGCTGCAAAAATCCAACAACAGAGATGCATAGAATTTTCCCACTCTTACCCATTTTGAGGCCTCAAGGTATCCATAAAAAACTATATATTCATATTGTATATTTGTATTGTAGTAAAAGATTTTCTTAGCAGAATAGCTTGGTGATATAAACCAAGCATGAAGTTTTAGAAAATCAATATGACTAGAAAAGGCATACCTTAGTTATTTGGGCTCAGCTGCAAGGATCTATAATTTTTTGCCTGTGTTTTCTTGTGTGGCATGATATATATCTTGAATTATAGCTGCATATAAATGCCATACGATTTAATAAAACAAAAAATAAACAAAAATAAGAGAGATAAGAACGAAACTGCACTGCCATAAACTACAATTCTATGTAAAATCGTAAAAGAGAAACTCATGAAGTAAGCTATGCAAAGCAACTTCAAGCTGTTAGATCAAATTTCTTGTAGTCATGGATTGAATATTTTGTGCATAAGCTGCATCAAAACAGTAATGCTAGTCTTAGAGAGGTAGAGCTGAAAATGACGAAAATAACAAGTTATGTATTGCCAATAAGGAAAAGGTAATCTGCGTCCCAAGGGCTAGACACAACAAATTAATATGCTGATCCAAACCTCAGGATGCAGATTACCTGATCCTCACCAATATCAACTCGATGAAGATGATGAAGATTGATTAAGCGAGTAATCAAGAGACTTGGGAGAAGAAAACAATCGATGTTTTAGAAGTTTTTGTAGGAGGGAGAGTTTTGAGGTCCATACATGCATGATGACAGGAATTTATAGTGGCACTTAAAGCAAACATGATTTATTCTCTTCTAAGTAGAGGCTGATATGGTATAAAGGGGTGCATACAGTATAAAGTTATAGGTGATAAGGTGCTCTAAACTTGGAATCATGGTGGATTCTGTTCTTTCAAAACCAATTATAGGACAGGAGGTTGCTTTTGCTAAACAATGATGTTTTCAGATGTTGACTGCTTTTTGCAAGAGGACTGAGATCTTCCTTTGCTAATTATAAAAGATTCTCCCCAAATTATTGCAACACTGTTGTAAATATTGATTAAAAAAAAAATCCCCATGAACAGAAAACATGTTCCGTGTTGTTGAAGCTTAAGCTCTCTGTAAAAGAAGAATCTAAGCTTTCTTGAAATGCAACTGGTCATGTATGAGCATTCAATTCTATCACTTCTCAATCAAAGATAATGAATGAACTGAAAAAGGAAATGAAATTAAAGGAATTGCCACATTTACACACGTTGTATCTTGTTTGATGGTCGCCATCGGGCATCGGCTTCTATACAGGAGCATATTCTATATTCCATTGGCCATTGTCCCCAGCTTACAGGAACCTTGATTAACGTGGAGGGGATGTGTGAAGGATATATGTATAAAATTCTGAACAAGTGGGTAATTGATTAATGATATTCTTATTATCATATCTCCTTTTTTATTGAATTATAATATAGGCCTTGTTCATCACAGATTCAGTCTTGTTTTGCTGTCCATAAGCTATTACTTAAGTAGCTATCTGCAGCACTATTTAAATAAAAAAACAATTCTAGTCTAGTTTGGTTAAAAGTTTAGATGTCATATGTCATGTTTGTGTTCTTACTTATGCAGTTTTTCGGTCCAATGATTACTTACATAGACTTAAGTTAGTTTAACCTTAGAGTCCTAAGTTTGAAATCAATGGAAGGTTAAAAACAGGCAATATCCTTACCATGGAGAATTGGATTCACAAAATTTCCATACATGTTTAGTTTGGAGTTATATATATATATATATATATATTTTTTTTTTGATATCAAGGATCTCGGACTTCGTCCAGATACCTATCCACATATCCTTCCTCCAATTGTGTGACTTGCAATGGCCTGTTTGTTGGTTGTTGAGGAGTATGATATATAGGAAACCCCGGCACCTATCCGCTTGTCCTTCCCCCAACTGTGTGACTCGTAGTGGTCTGTATGTTGATTGTTGAGGAGTAGGACAAATAAGGAAACCCTGGCTTCACAAGGATGCAAAGAAGTAAATCAGAACTCGCTTTCACCTGGAGAGAATTTGAACTGCTGACATGGGAGTTACCCGTGTCCCAAACTCGTACATCCACCAGCTAAGCTAACGTCCTGAAGGCTGGCCTCAAGGGAGTTTCCAAGGTTTGAACCAAGGATGTCTGAGTTTACAGCTCATCTCTGGACCACCAAGGCAACCCCTAAAGGTTTAGTTTGGAGTTTCAATTTTCAGAGGATGCTTCAATGGTTGTTCACTTTAATCTGCTTCCCAATACTTGCAAGGAGGGAGCCAAGCTTCTGAAAAATCATACCCTTTTGTAGGTAGAACACTTAAAAGAATCTACTTTTCATTTGTGGTACAATTTTGGTCCCACTAGAGAGTGATCATATATAAGATTTGGGACAGAAAGATTTTGGCCTTTAAGCGTGAATCAAAACAAACTCTGATGGGCACAAGACATATTCAAGTTCATATTTTGTGTGCAGTTTTCATTCAACAATTGAACTTCTCCAAGTTAGTTGTTCACAATACATGGAAGACCAGTTGCATTTTTTCCATCTACCTTAATCCCAGAAATAATAGTTAGAAGAAAATACATCACATTTCATGTAAGTACCTTCCTTTGTGGCTAAACAAAAAGAATAGTTCATAACATTACAGTTTGAACGAGTTACAGGAAAACAAAAAAAAAAAAAAAAAAACAAAAAAAAAAAACTGTCAGGAGATCTCTCGGTATCAAACGAAGAAACAAACTGTTACAATGACATGATCATCAATGAATGCTACGTAAGTCAAGACCTAAATATATAGGAACTGGATACACTTGATATCACTCTCACAATGCTGATGACTACCTATACATAAACCCAAGAGAAGTGTTTCATAGTGGCGGCAACGACAAAATTTACCACCATGGAATTTCTCAACAAATGCCACTAAATGAACATTATCTTCTACCTGCCTTTAACTGATTCTTTTTCCTTCTTTTAAGGTCAAAAAGCTTAAAAACTTGTTGACCTTGTGACAATTTTACGGGAGAATAGGGAATCGATATAATTAAGAACCGGTAGGGAAGCCTGATAGAAGCACCTTCAATGTCTCGTATGTCATGAAAACAATGCCAACACTGGGAACAACCTTGTAGTATTCAGGCAGAATCCCTCTATACAAGCCTCGTAGGCCTTCAGACTTGATTATGTGCCCAAATGTCCCAAACAACCCAGTATTATAGACACGAGCTCGACCACCAGCCCCTTCCAATTGCATCCTTCTCCTCACAAGATCAAGTGGAAATGTTGCTGCAATATCGAACAGGATAGAAGAAAGTCAGGTAGAGAATAGCAAATCAATCCAAATTGTTTAACACAACATATCAAAATCATATTTATTATGCATGTGATGTGACATAAGAAAAACATAACACCATCCCCCTAGCTCATTAACCTATTCCAAGTTTTCAACAGCACAAAAGCCTATTATTAAGGTTCAGAACATCACAGGATGGTAACTTATATGCAAGAGCGATTAGAGGCAAAAACATATAACACACTTAAAACTCAAATTAACCGGCTGTGAGAGAAGAACAAAATTTCTTCATAAAATTTCTGACCTGCACGGCTGCACCATAAGATACTGTAGCTACATCCCTAACTGAAGTTTAAAAAGGCCCTAGTTGAAAAGAGATTAGAACAACAGAAATCATATACTATAATATTTATCTGCTTCTAAGCTTTCAACTATAACATAAGATTACAAGCATAATGGATAAAAAAATAACAAGCGAATCAACCGGTAACCCCATATGTACAAGCTATATCACCAGAGTCAGAACCCTAAATGAAGAAAATGTTTCAGAAAACTGAGGAAGTGTAAAAGTTGTGAGACGATTCGAGTTGAATGGTCGGTCAAAGATTAGTTACCTGTTGATGATGCAATGCCTGAAAGGCTGCCACAAGCAAGACTGACCATTACAGTGGAATCATCAGGCCTGCATCAATTTTATAGAAAATTACAAGATATTAAACTTTTGCACACAGAGAAGAAGATAGGCACAACACAGCACCCAACATAACTCATCTTTAATGGATTCCTCACCTTCGAGATTGCCAAAATGATCTCAGAGACTCGTAAACTGAAAAACTTATTGCTATACTAGGGCCAACACCCTGCATCACAAGAAATAGTAAAATGTTAAATAAAGTCACAAAATGAAACAGTATGGAATTAATGACAGAAAAGCAAAAGATACCAATAATGTAGCACCAAGTCCTTTATACAAGCCCAAAAATCCTTCTTCTTTGCAAATGGTATTAAATGAATGTGAAATACCTCTGTAGTAGATTGCTTGTCTCTGCAAAGTTCCAAGAACAATTGAGTTATAGTATAAATCCAAATTTATGTAAAAAGCCACTCAATGGTTCCAAATTCTATTAACCAAAGAAAATAACAAAACTCTGGTTAATCTAAAGTTTTACCCCCATTTGTTACTCACCCAGAGTATGTTTATTTTACCTGTGCTGCCAGGCGTGTCCTCACAAGATCCAGTGGATATGTAGCGGATGCGGCTGTTATTCCTGCCAACCCACCACCAACGAAGTGCACACAAAGCTCGGCACTTGCACTTCCCTTACAATTTTCGAAGCCAAGGACCGATTGCAACAACTGGCAATAGTAAAGGAGACAAATGGAAGCTTAATAAGCAAATAGGAAGAAATATATATATATATATATAAAGTATAAACCCTATTTTAACTGCAACTAGAAGTTGTTCAACTGACAGTCTTGTAGCGTTCATATGCATAGAAGCTGACAGAAGAATACGGAAGACGGTGTGCTATAGTAACCAGATTGCCTTTCCAAAATGCTCTAAACCCTTCTTCATTAACAATGCGTGATGCCTCGCGCATTATGCTAGGCTTACTCAATGCTGCGACATCAGATTGCATACCTTGCACCTAATAAAATGTAATAACATAAAGCAGTCAAAAAATGTACAATTTGGAGACATGTATATGTGCAATAATGTAAAGGGTTGTGAGCTCATAATAGCTTGAGTGAGACAATAATTGAAATAAAGAGATTATTTTTGCCGAATTCTATGTTTTACAATTCACTCTAAACATCAATCAAATAAAATCATTGTACCATGCTTAAATTCCAATAAAAAAATTAAACCATGACAGCAAAAAAAGGAAAATATACAATCCACAAGAAGAATCAAATTAAAGAAAATCCCAACTCAGCTAAGGAAATTGACCTGAAACAGAATAGTGAGACGAGCGAGAGGGGCAGTACAGGTCTTGCTAAAAGCGCCGGCAATACCACCGGCTAAGAGCTGTTGAACGGTCCCAATCTGCGACTGTTGATTTAGAGACCTTTTAGCGGCGTTTATGCTCTGATGTTGTTGCTGTTGCTGTTGCTGTTGCTGTTGTTGCAAGAATTTCCTCGTTCCAGTCTCGACAACGCTTCCATGGGCAGTGTTCAAAGCTCTCTGCCCTCCTTCGACCACCACTCCAACTCTAGCCTCCATATTCATATTCGTAGAAACCCCAAAAAAAAAAAAAAAAAAAAAAAAAGGGAAAAATCTCTCAACTTTTGCGATATCTGTGAAAAAACTTTGCTCCGGTGAAGATTTCGGACTTGATCTCACATGGGTTCTGATGACGCGTGGAGAATTTCTTTGGGAAGAACGAGAATTTGGTGGGGAAGATGGAGAAAAACCCTAGAACTTCTGAAGAAAAGAATAGGAGAAGAGTTATGAGTTTTATTGGTTTTAGGGTTTTTTTTTTTTTTTTTTTTGCTTTTGTGGGTTTACACTGAAAATTCCTTTCGCATTTGGAATATTTCTTTTTTCTCTGCGTGCTTTGGACGAAAGTGCTTATTTTTACTTCTTTGTTTTTTTTTTTTTTTTATCATTTCATTACTTTTTTTTTCTTTTTCTATATCGACTTGTTTTTTAATTTTTTTGAATGATTGTGATTAAAAAAAAAAAAAAAAAAAAATTGGAATGATATGATTAGATGACATTTAAATCATGTTTTTGAATCTACTACCTTTCTTGTGTAAACATTTCATATTTATTTATTTTAAGTTTAGTGTCTGTCTCGTAATTATAATTTTATTGAAATCAAGAGAAATATTTCTCATACAGATAGGACTTGATCGCTAATAAAACAATAAAAGACATTAAACAAAATTGCACAACTGCTTAATTTATAAGTAATTGTTTTTTTATATATTTGATTTTAAACTAGTTCCGTGATTATTTATTTACCTTTCAAAAAAAAAAAATTACAATTAATATCAAGATATATATATATATATATACCATTCATTTTTAAAAAAGTTAAATTTTTTTATGCATAATTAAATATAATTTTTTAGATGATGATCTATTGTATCCCTTGAAAATTGAAATAATAACTTCAAGAAAAAGAAAATTCTCAATACTTTCCTACTTCAAATACTTAAGAAAGAGAGGAAAAAAAAAACAAACAAACATTATTTAATGTTTTTAATAGTGTGTATAATATTTTTCAAAATATACAAATTTACATATTTGTTTTCATGGACCAATAAATGAGCCAAATATGTCTTCATTGTGAAGAAAAAATAAATTTGTTTTTAATAAATATGAAGGAAATAATAATAATATTTTCTACGTGTAAAACGTGAAAGTAATGCGTGTCAACATTTTTCTTTTTCTCTTTAATTTCAATTGAAAATGCCCCCAACCAACCAAACCAACCGTGACATAGAAATTGCACCCCACACATTACATGTCAACATTGTGTTTGGTCTTTTTCTTCGATACGTCGTGCACGTAGTTGACACGTGTGACCCACTTACATATCCATATTCTTAACATGATCAAAATCAATTAGTTTATTCAATAGTTCGTTAAGTGATGATTATGACCAAAAGCATTTACACCTTTATATACTCTACTGCTAATGTGATTGGATAAACCATCCGCTCCTGCACAAAACTTGCCATTCACTAGTCCTCTTCTTAATTAGCAAGTCTTACTCTTCACGATTCCGCTTGTGCTTAATTAACGTCTCAAAAGCCTCGATCTTAGGTTTATAGTCAATTTGATATTACTATAACCCTTAAAATAATTACCGTAAAATTAATTAGACAATTGTTTAGTTAATATTGTTTAATATTGTTGTTGAAATTCTTATAGACTCAAAAAAAGTATTCATACATTTAATAAATTTTAAAGTTAATTACTATAATTTTAGTGGCCGTTTGGTTGGGTTAATCTTTACATGGGAATGGGAATTTGATAGAATTCTCATGTCTAGTTTAGGGCTAGTTAGTTATATTTTAATTGGTTTATAAGCCAAACCAATATCTCCTTCAAATATTTAAAATGTAATATATATATATAGTTATTTTCTCCTCAATACGAATTCTTAGGACATCTAAATCTAAGTGTCGGTTTCATCCACTGGTAAACATGGTCGATCGATGATAAAAAAATAATAATAATAATAATAAAAACACATATATAAAATAAAACTTCAATATGATATTTTCCGGTTATGAGGGTAAATGGTAATTTGTTCATTGGTTCCATGTAAAAGGCATATATCTAGTAAATGATTATTATGAAAAATATATAATTTTATATAATCGAGATTAATAGATGTATCTAATTGCAAATTCACATCTTAACTGTTAAGTCCGTCATACTATTTTTTTCAACAACAACAACAACAAAATCCACCATATTGCATTACATTCAATATCATAGTTTTGCCTTCTGAAAACTTTATCATGAGTAAATAGTCCCCAAATTGTTTACCATTTTTCTTTTACATATACAGTAAAACCCTTATAAAATAATATCGTTGGAACTAAGGAAAATTATCATTTTAGAGGGGTTCTTTATTTATCGATAAATGAATATTTATTAATTTAAAAAGAGTTTTATGTTTTTACTACTTTTTTTTTAAGTTATACGTTTTTACTTGTACATGTATTATACATATTTTCGACCAAGATACATATGTACATAAAAGTTAATAAGTACTTACATATGTATAATACATAAAACTTAATAAGTAGTTAAGTACATGTACACAATGCCAAAAAAATAATGCAGCTTGGAACATTGATGTGAAGACAACAACCATTGTAAATTGTTTTTGACATTGCAAGATCCCAGATGAAGATATGGCTTCTGAACCACAAGTTGGTGAAGATGAAAGCATTGATGGATTACATGAAGGCATTTCTAGTCTACACTATAGAAATGTGATGGATGTTGATCACCTTTTGAATTATCCTAGTGAAAATGATATAATGATGGAATTGCCTACTAATGAAAAAATTATTCAAGGGGTAATGAATACGTCTACCGATGGTTATTATCCAGATGACATCAGTGTTTTACCAAGTGTTTCTTCAAAATAGGCATTTCAAGCATTAGTAACATTAAAATATGTAGAGTTCAGATTTTTGTTTGTTTGTTTTTTTTTTTTTAGGGAAAAAGAAGATTTTAATTTGTTGATAATGTAAAAAATAATGTTTAAAGACAAGCTTTCTATTTAATGTATATCTTTTTAAAAGAACCAAATCTAACCATTGAATGAAAACAACGCTTAGATTTGAATATCCTAAGATTTCATTCTATCAGTGCGCATTATATATGTATATATATATATATATATATATACACACAGTTGTTCTCTAATCAGGACGTCCTAACTTTATAATTTCAAAATGTTCTGACTTTATAATTTCAGAACGTCCAACCGTAATCATATATTCACATTGGGTCCACAGCCACACATTACAAACATCCACACCCAATTTGAATTTATGGTTGTGGGTAATTGTCCTTACTTTATAATTTTATGACGTCATTACTATAGAACCACCATATATATATATAGCTCATCTGGTAGATAGACGAGTTTAGGTTTTGAGCAAATGACTCTCAAATCAACGGCTTGAATCCTACCAATAGCAAAAACTTAAAAAAAAATATATCTAAAGGTTAAAAAAAAAACAAAAAACAAAAAAAAACAAAAAAAAAAAACATATTCTAGATAAATGGATGGATCCATGCATTTTTTTTTCTTTATGCCCTATAAAACAATAACATGGTATTATTCATACGGTCCTGATTAAAATTCCTCAACCACAACATAACAATATTCTTAGTTTTTTTGGCAATTATTGGAAAGATTACGGCAATAATAATTGACGGTTTATGTTGTTAACAAAGACAATCAATGATAAACATGTTTGAAATAGAATTGATTTATATAAAATTAAACCTAAGATATAATCATCTTTATGTTAAATCATTAGGGATAATTTAATCTTTAAAAAGATTCATTAATTATGACAACATATTCTTTTATAATGATCACTTTGCAAAAGTAACCCCCATCTCTTTTTAAATTTGCTGCCAAATCAACCAAGATTTTCAAATAATCATTTTTGGAAATTTTACCAAACATTTTTTTATGCCAAAATTATTAAATAATCAGATTTTAACTTCTCAAAAGTAATATCAAACGGAACCTTAATTAGGCTATGTTTGAGATTACTTTATTTCATAAATAAGCCTTAATAGCACCAGACCCTCCTAAGTGTACGGGAATTTACAATGAGTCATCTAAATGTTTTTTATCGGTAGTAAACCCCTTTAACTCTCCTTTTCTTTGCACCTGTTTGTTTGGGGGGGGGGGGGGGTGCGCATCTCCATAAGGGTGGTGCAAAGAAAAGGAGAGTTCGAAGGGTTTACCGCTGAAAAAAAACATTCATGGGGCACATTGCAAATTCGCGTACACTTCAGGGGGGTCTGGTGCTATTAAGTCTATAAATAATCCGCTTATAGTTTAACTTTAGAAATAATCAACTTACAAGATAAGTTGATAGGTGTTTGGTAAATCAACTTTGTAAATAATCAATTTAGGAAAAAAAAAAAATAAAGAAAAAATATTTGGTAAACTTTAATAGATTATAGAAAATGACCAAAATGGATATTTATTGTTAAAATATAATATATATTATTAAAGTATTGCTAATATAAGAGAATGTAATTATTTATTATTATTATTTCCAGCCTTTTTTTTTTTCTATTTCTTTTTTTCAGTTTTTTCTAATATATATATTTTCCATTTTTTTCATTGTTATTTAATAAAAGACTGAGTCAACCCAGTCATCTTCTCCATCAAGCACCAACAACTCCGGTGTCAAATTCGCAAGATTATGTCACCGATTCATTGCATCGTGGAGGAGCAAAACCGGCCTTGGCAACAGAATCATGATTGGATTCGCGAAATGGAATCCTCCATTGTCAGAGGAACACTAACTTACATCGACGACTTCAACTTCACCGGTCGTAGCTGGCCGACAGATTCGTGATTTCAATCACGAACTAAGGAGGTAGCTGGTCGTTGACTTCAACAACTTCGTTATTGTTTGGTTGAGCTTTCTACTGCCTCAAAAGGTCTACAAACGTCTATTTGAGTTTTTTTTTTTATAGTTGTTTGATTGATCTTTTGAGATTGTTTATTTTAAATTGAGTACAGACTAGTAAAGTTTAAACTTCTACTATGCAAAAACTCATGGGAATGTGCTTCTCCAAATAGACCTTTTTTTAAAAAAATAAAAATAAAAATCTATCAACTAAACAACTATAATTATTTATTTATTTTTTAAGTTCTATTTCGAATAGATCTACTTGTAGTAGATCTTTTACCGATAGAGATTTTTTGAAAGCCCAACCAACCAAGCTCTTTGACGACTTTGACTTCCTCCGACTACTTTGAAGTCACTAATGGTAGCTGGCCGTCCTCCGGCCTTCGTCGTCGGTGGTGGCCATCACTATATGATCAACAATTTTTTTAATTTTTTAATTTTTCAATTTTTAAAAATATTATTAATTCATAAAATTATCAATATTAAAGAAAAGGATATTATTGTTATTATATTGAAATAGTAGGCGCATTATAGACATTCCAAGGATAAAAAGTCAGCTTCTCTAAAAATCAGCTTGGAAAAGCAACCCCCACCCAACTTCTCAAAAGTTGCTTATTGGAAGAGCAATTTATAAAATAAGTTGTTTTGGGTAATTTACCTAACACTCATTTGCTCAAAACTTGGGAAATAATCACTTATTTCTCGTGATTATTTATCAAGCAAAAACAACCTCAAACATAGCCTTAACCTATATAAATAGGCTAGATTTGGGTTTGTAATTGTATGGAGCTTTTTGTGGTTGGTCCGATGGTAAATTCATCATCCCTGCACCACAATATTATGGGTTTAAGTCCTCCCCCTCCTAAAAAAAACTATGAATTTATATAAGAGTACAAATATTAACACCCATAAATATGATAAACATACCAATATTTATAAATACACTAATGTCTAAAATTTTAAATTAAAACATTACTATAAACTCATATCTTAATGTGAATTGTACCCTTATTTAAATGAATGTTTTCATTTTAATAAAATTTATCTGCTAAGGTTTTCTCTTCTTTGTCTTATTCCTGAACTTCGCGGAAAACCTACGATAATGAAAAAAAGATCATATAGACACCAAGAATAGCCTCAACAAAGCAATTCATAGAATTAAATAAAGATTCAGACTTTGACCTTCTTCTCAATCGAAGAATTGTAATATATTAATGGGCAAATGTAGAGGTTGCAGGATATGAAAAGAGGTGTTTTTTTTTTTTTTTTTTTTTTTTTTAAAGAGTTGAAAACTTGGAAATATAATAATTCTATGAAAATTTCTGCTTATAAAAAAAAAAAACCAAAAAAAAAAAAAAACACGAAAAATCTGAAACAAAGACACAGACAATGGAAAAAAAAAAGAAAAAAAAAAAGAAAAACAGAGGCCGCTTTAAATGACCAGTTCAAACAAAAACGCCGACCACCGAAACTTCTTGATAATGATTTGCATACCTGAACTTTGGACAATAAATTTTTTGAATAAATTTCAAGAAGAAGTTAAGTATGTGAAGAATTGACAAGTGGGTTGTGAGAAACAAACACACAAGAAAAAAAATTTAGCATTCCACATTCAAAGAAATATATAAAGAGCTTTAATCATTTGAAAAACAATTCTTACGAATTGAGATATGATTCATATAAGTAACTTGCTCAGCTAGGAAACTCATAAATTATACCGAGTCAACTATAAGTTTTTCAATTTATTGTTTTAATTACTTGTTTGCTAATTTATATATATTTTTAATTATATCCAAATATTTGCTAATTAGGAATGAAAATAAACAACGATTTTAAATTATCTTTACTATTATAGTCTTCGGTTTATTTTAAATTAAACTAATTTATCCTTATTAGTAGATTTCTATTGGGATATTTTATAATTTATTTTTTTTATTAAAATATTAAAATATTTATCATATTTACGGACCAATATCAACACCCTTTAGATAATAATATAATACTTTAAAAATTAAAATTAATAGAGCAATAGGGATGAGTGGCCGAGTGGGTCCTTATTGGGTTTAGCGTACAGAGGCTAAGCCCAACTAGGCCCAATTGAGCTAAAGTCTACGTGGGTGCAATATTTCAAACATGAATGATGATATTTGTATCACGTATCCTTTAAAAACTGTATATAGACCATAAATTAATATGTTTTTAAAAATTCAATAATACCCTTTAGTAAAATTACCGATAAGACTAAATTATTTATAAGTACACCGATGATTATTAATTAGTTTTCAATTTTAATATTTTGTTAAAAAACAAAAAAATTTCCTTTTAATGATTTGACTTTAATTTTAACAAATATCATTAAAAATTATTTTTATTTTCTTAAACCCTAGATTTTCTTTTAAAATATAATTTTAAATATATTTTCAATTTCTTTTTAAGGAAATAAAAATTAACTACCGGAAAATAAATTAAAATTTTCAAAAGTTGGTCCCAAAAAAACAAATTTTTAATTATTTTTATTAGAAGATCAAAATCATTATAAATCGTTTTCTCTATAATATATATATATATATATATATTTAATTTCATTGAACAATTTTCTACTTCCAAATCAATTAATACATTACATAAATCTTGTATCCCCACAACTTTCACAAATATAAAATAGATCTTCAATCGAAAAACCACAAATTGGAGTGATTTTGTTAATAAAAAACAATCATAAAGAAATAGAGGGAGCTTCTTAACATAAGGAGAGAAAAAGAAAAAAAGAAAAATAGAGTTTGATTTTGTAAAAGGATAACATGGAATAGAAAAAGAAGTGAGAGAGGAGAAAGAACAATGATAGTTTTTTTTTTTTAAAGAGCAGTGATAGGATTTTATTTTTTTTTTTAATTTAAATAACATTGACATATTTAACAAAAAATTTAAATAATAATAATATATATAAACGATGTACTTATAAAAATATAATACATTATAACTAATGAAAGGATATTTTTAATATTAAATAAGGTTTATTTATGAGCTATAAAAATTTTAATAAATGTGAATACAAAAGGGATATATATATAGTTTTTAAGGGATGTCACTGTGACCACTTTTCAAAAATAAACTATTTCTTGATTGAATGATCATGCAACTCAATAATAATCAGAATCAGGGTATAATAGTATATCATAAGTACGATTCTACGAAACAATTTCAAAAAACTTGCGATTTTGGATTATTATAAATAGAGATTGCAATAAAACCCCTCACAATTTGTAATAAGATTTGATGGCAAAAAGATTTCAATAATCAAGGCTTTGATTCAAACTGAAAAGCACATTCTAAGGCCAATCTAAGCAACTTGGATCTTTTGGCCTCAAAATGTGACATTTTCTTATCATATAAAATTATAAAATTTACAGAAGAATTTTACACCAATCATTGTATGTCATAGGAGGCACCTTTAAAGGAATCCATATATATACTGCATTTCGAATAACATACCTTCTTCTTACATGCACCCTAAGAGAGCACCAATTTGACAAACTGTTCGTTTGTTTCAATTTTTCGGCTTCTGGTTCGTACGTGGTTGATATAAGCTCAGCTCTTCTTCTAAGTGAAACTTAGTTTAATGATCATGGTGATGCATGCCCGGAAAACTAGTAATCCGAAGATGTTCAGCCGACGAAATCATGCAAAAGTTGTCCACCCATGACATCCCGTCCAAAATGCCGAGTTTGTGCTTCGTAACCACCCAAAACATAACCTTCGTTGTTCGTCTCAAGCCCAAGGCCAAAACGTTGAGCTCCATTTATAGGGTGGTATGGCTCTGATAAACCGATTGCGTTATTCTGATGAAGTCCCAATGTTAAGGAAACACCGCTGCTTCCACCAAGACTAACATGCGGATGGTGGCTCGACAAGCTGTGGTAAGAGAGATTTGGCGGCTGCTGATCATGATGACTCACAACAGGCATTTCGGAAAACTCGTGTATTGTGCGTTTGGATGGAGTTTCCGGCACCCTTTGCGCAGAAGTACTTGTGGACGGGTGTTCAGATGGAAGAGTGTTGGATGGAGGTAAACAATCACTTATTCTGTTGGCATTCCGGTCCTCTCTTTGCGAAGATTTTTGAGCTTGCCGAGTTTCTAGCATGTGTATCTCTTCTACCATTGGCTTCCAAAGCCTTACTCTAGCATTAATAAACCAATTCGAAACCTGGTTCACATGAGTAAATTCATCAGAAATCAATTCTTCATAAAACTTCACAACAAAATACAAATATAATCCAAATAGTAAGAAAACAAATAGCATACTTGGCTGCGCGATAGACCAGTTTGTTTTGCCAGCATCAGCTTGTCGGTATCAGTAGGATAACTGTAACACAAAACAATACCCTAAAAAAATTAATCTACTAATATGTTCGCAAATTATTTAGAAAAGAATAAAAATTAATCCACTAATATGTTTGAAAACTCTCTAGGCAAAGACTGAGGAAATAGAACAACTTACGGATGCAGGAAGTGTTCGAACAACCATGCCCGGAGAACAGTTACAGCACGCTCAGGAAGCCCTCTTTGTGGTCGCCAAACAGGTTGGCGCTCAAGGAATCCGGAGTTCTGAACAGGTCTAAAAAGGCTACGATCAGCGTTTCCAAACCTTGGAGCTTCGTCTTTTCCGTGGTTCATTTGAACTTGAGTTTTATTATTACTAGTAAACTGAAGCTGGTCTGTAATTGCATTTTTCAAGCATTTAAAATGTTTAGACATGGTTTTCAAAGCCAGGTTTGCGAACGGTGCTGCATTGCCAAGCCCAGCAACATATTCGAAAGATGCCACCACTGCTTGCATCTGCTGATAGTATTGCTTGTACCTCCTGTAAACCTAAAGCAGATAAAAGGCCATAATAAATTTTAAAATATTATGTACACATTTGTCAATAATCTATCGTAAAACTGCAATACAAGATTCAAGAATAAAGAGCAACATAAAACTAATCAACACATCGTCATAAACAAGTAAAATCAACAAAACCATATAGATTCAATTGCGCACAAGAAGAAAAACTCGATAAATCTTGGGGAAAAACTACCAAATGGATTGACAAAGGGCCAACATCAAATTTCAAAACCATGCATGGTCACTACTCAATCACTAGGGGTTAGTATTACTTGGTTTTCCGTTATGCAAGCCCAAGCATTTCAAGTAATGGAGAAAATGAAAAAGAATAAGATGAAGCTTATTCTCATAACTGGCCTTAATTATGTAGCCAATCTTGTTGAGATACTATTAAGTGGCAGCATGAATGGCGATGGTTGCTTCTATGGTTCATTAAAATTCTGTGGATGGGGATCTTAATCATTAATTCAAAAGGAGAGAGATAAAACAAAAAGAAAATTAAACATCAGTGGACATATGCTCATTGATTTGTTTAAGAATTTTATGAAAATATATATGCTTGCAAATAAGGTTTGAATGTGTATGATAAAGCCTCTAACTAAACCAACTAAATATTCATTCTTCTAATGAATAACAGAAAACAAACCTAAAATTTCTTTTAATGTTTATTTAAAATATTTACATGAAATGGCCAAACCTCCAAACCCTAAGGGATATAATAGAATTCGTCTGTGCAAGGCAGCTTGCATAACTATAAGAGATCTTACAAAGCTAGTTAGTACCCACAACTAAATAAACCAATAGGAGTACAAGTTTGGATTTGTAATGAGTATTTAACTTGGACAATTATTGAAAATCAAAGATACGTAACTCTGTCAATGCAGCATGAGATTCTTAACAAAGTGAGAAAAGCACTATCATATCATAACCACAAACAGCTGGACTAGACTTCTCATAAACATATTATTTAAGCTATTACTAAGATTACAAATTGAGCCAGCCTCTTGCATGGAGACTAGATATAGGCACATAGTTTTAAACTGATCAAACTGTTAATAAGAGGAGAGATTTTAGATTTCAAATTGTCAATGGATTATCAAAAGCCACTCAGTCATGCAAACCAACAAATTTAGACGATCTACTCAAAACTGTCTCTTATATATCGAATCATGCTTTCAGGATAACACAAGTTTTTTCAAGATAAGAATGCCATCTACTGGCCCATAATCCTATTTAAACCGTAAAGAAACTAGAAAGATATTTCACATTGAAGATTTCCCAATCTTTTATATATTTGTGGCTACTAAAATTCCCGTGTGTTCACTTTCCCATGTCAGCAAAACAATAATGTGTCACTTGCAGCAAGAACATTCCAGTTAAAGTAAAAAATGTCAGATCTTATTATTCTCTCCCACCATCTCAAATTTGTCCTCAAATAATCTCATCAAAAGCTCATCAGCTATGCCAATTGTACACCAAAGCACCATTTCCCTTAAAATCAAACCACTTTCCATCATGACTGACCAATCACTAGATGCACAATCAAGGCAATCTATCTGGGAGCATAGGGGTCCCCAGGAGAGCCACATCAAATTCTATGACGGAAGAAAGAAAAAACACAAGTGCACATGGATAAATTATCACATCCACAACTTTTTCTACATAACTTAGCTTTTTGATAGGCCAGGAAATTAACACATCTTAAACTAGATATTTTAGCAAGAACACACGAAGCAATGGAATTAAATACGCAACCGCGCACACACAAAAAAAGACCAGACACCAACCTTGTGATCTACTCATCTCATCTTCTTTAATTAGGTTTTGGAATACCATTTATGCTTTTTTCCACACGCTTCTACGAAGTATAAATCTTTTTAAATGGATTCCTTCAATTACTTTAAAGCACAAACAAGGCGACATTGTCACCTATTAGAACTCTTTCTAATGGTTGTCAGGCGCTTTATAACACCAATCTTTGTGCATATATTCCCTCCTATCGCACCTTTTCCCAAAAGATGATTTTGTAATCACCGAGAGGCCATGTATTCCTCCTCAACCACAAAGAATCTAATTAATTTACAGGTTGATGAACCACAAAAAATTATATACGGTTTCCATAAACAAATCACCAAAGGTGAAAAGCTTTACATTTAAATATACAGATATAGATAGAGTTCAATTGCATGGTGGTTCGAGCTAGGACTGACCTATAACCCAACCCATTAAATTATTAAATTATTTATTTACTTATTTAGTGATAATATATAGTGGTACAAGAAACAGCTACTACAGTGACAAAATGTTATAGTTTCATTAAAAGACACTTCTTCGAAAGAAGATTGACAAGGATTTGACACTCCTGAACTGTAAGAATTTTTAAAACAGTTAATTACATCTACATAGCCCAGCTGCAAACAAAAAAAAAATACAAAGAAAATCATTTATAAACCAACAGGAAAAAAAATATACAAACCTCATCCAGCATTGAAATCAGCCTTGATTTCTTTCTTCGATTGTCATTTCCGTCTCCAGAACTAAGCGGATCATCATCAACAACTCCGCTTGAGCTCAAATTCATCAATGGAGGATCCATCAAAGAAGAATCAGCAGTGATCTTTTCAGCATAAATTCCTTGACCCACATTGCAAAACTCTTCAAGCAACTGTTGTGCTGGCTTCAAGAATCTTGATCCCTTCAAAATCGAAGCATAGCCCGTAAACGGCCCGAGTGGGACCGAACTTCTCGATGCATCGTTGGAGGTAGAGGCACTTCCTCCACCAACAACGCCTTGAACCACATAACCACCACCACCACCACCGCCACCGCCGATAGTGGAGCTAAATCTCTGAAGATTCAGCTCTAGAGGAAGATTGTTTTGGTGGGTAGTGCTGTGAGAAGATAGAGATAGAGACAAAGGTTCAGGTTTGAACAAAACAACCTCACCACCACTAACACTATTATACGACTGATGATGATCAAAATCCCTAAGGCTTTGAAGATTATGAGGTGAATAGAGAAATGGGTTGTTGTTAATATCTTGAATAGAGCTAGGGTTCATATTCAAAGACGAGTGTGGATCCAAATAAGGGTGGTGATGATGTGAAGTCCCACCAACAAAACTCATCAAATTGGCACCTTCATCTTTGACAACACAAACCGGGTTGGTTTTGATGGGCTGAGCAGAACCCGAAAGAGGGTTGTGGTTATGGTGGTGAAAGTCATGATGATGATGATGAGAAGTGGTACTTGTGTTGTTGGCACAGTTGAGCAAATCTGAGGAGAGAAGCGAAGAATCGTAGAGAGGGAGTAAAGCTTGATGAAGAGCACCAGCAGCCGTTGATTCTACTACACAAGTTGAAGGATGGTTGTTTTGAGCCACAATTCTTAGCTTATCTCTTCTGCTTTGTTGTGGGACATGGTAGGGCTCAAATCCCTCCGCCATAGCCACATACAAAAATCAATATATCAAAGAACCTCTCCTCCAGTAGTAGTAGTAGTACTCTTAATATTTATTTCTAGAGAGAAAAGGGTGAACAGTGAGTGAAAAAAGCGCGAGAGAGAGAGAGATTTGGTGGGTGTGGTGTTTTTGGGGTATTAAAGAGGATTAGAAGTGATGGTGAAAGAGAGGGAACAGTGAAAGAGATGTGGTGATGATGAAATGAAATGAAGGGCTATCATGATCTTCATCAGAAAATTCAGAACTACTGCAAATATGTCAGACAGAGAGAGAAGCGCAGGTTAGCAGCAGAGAGATACGTGAAGAGATCGAGAAACGGAGGAGTATGAAGAGAGGTCCTCACTTCACGCATCCTCATTAACACACACTACTGTGCTCCTGCTACTAAAGATTTACTTGTTCTATATCTTTTTCTATCACTCACTCACACACAACACACAACACGAATACATAGAAAGAAAAAACATAAACAAACAACTGAGTGAGTGAGTGAGTGAGGATCATAGGGTTTCAAGCGACCGGGACACGACCGGCTATATCCGGTAATAATTGAAACTAAAACAGTGTTGCAGATATTTGTGACAAGTTTTGTGAGTTATTATTTTGTCGTGTATTGGACTTTTTCTTTTTTTATTAAAATTGGGAGGTGATGACGCACGTGAGAAGGCGGGCACAGAACAGAACAGAACAGAGTGAGAGTGAAATGTGAATGAAAGGATAAGTTGAGTTTTTGCCCTTCTCGATCTCTCTAGCTTTACGAATTACGAGGTTTCTTTATTATTGTTTTTTTTCTGGAATACCAGTAGCAGCAGTGAAGTAGACACTAGTAGTATGTTTTCTTTTTATGAGCAACCCAAAATTTAATCCAAATTACACGGTAAACGAGTTGTCATCATCAGGTAAATCAGGGGTTATATAATAAATGATTTGGGTTGATTTAGGTTTTTATCAAAAGGAAATCCACTTAAATTGTATATTATAGAAAAACTTATTTTCATTTGACCCCTACAAAATTAAATATTTATTTGTTTCAGTACGGGGTTATATGATAAATGATTTGGGTTGATTTGGGTTTTTATCAGAAGGAAATCCACTTAAATTGTATATATATATATATATATATATATATACATTTTTTAAATATTCAAAAACATATTTTCATTTGACCCCTACAAAATTAAATATTTATTAGTTTCAGTACTGTGTTAATTTCAAGTCCTATTTATTTTAATAATTCATCCATGTACCACTTTAATTTGTATGCTTTCCGTAAAATAAAAAAAAATAATAATATTGTGTATGCTTTTAAAATTTGATAGATACTTTTTATTATTATTATTATTATTATTATTATTATTATTATTATTATTAAGAAGTTGGTTATGAAATTAAGCACCTATATCAAATTAGTTACACGTTTAATAATCTAAAATTTCCGAACTTTATTTATGTGTATATTAAGGGTAAAGTTATTTATTGTTCAATTAATAGGGAACCGATCATATTTGTATATTAAGATTTTGAAGGTTTGTTTTGCATTTAAGTTTAATTTTTATCATTATAAGAAAAAATAAATAACAACATTATTAAAGTTACAAATTTTGTATTCTATAAAATGTGATACGTATAAAATAATTTGGAGACATCGAAACAATGCCATTAAAATTTATATTTGTAAATACTATAATCTAATTTCTTCAACAAATTAATTATAAGATTGAGGGAACTTTTGTTATCATCAGGGACGTAATCAGGATTAAACATTAGGGTGGGCTAGTAATTTTTTTTTCCCAATCATTAACAATATAAAAAAATTGTATAAATTAAAAATAAAGATACACTTAATTTAGAAGACATAACAAGGATTTCTATGTAAATGTAATTTCTAAATAAAAACGTTAACAAAATAAAAACAAATAAAGTCAAAATAAATTATAAAATAAACATGAAATACAAATACAATCAAATACTAATTAAGTTGTGAATTTATAATACTATTTACCAAAAACAATGTTAGTGTGAGACACAACTCTTCTAAGTTTTCATTTTGATAGTTTGTAACTAAATTTATGGAAATTTTGATTAATAGCAACATCAGATATCTATTTTCTTGTTTGTATTGTTTTTCTAATGTAGTAATTTATAGCAACAAATCTTAAAGCAAAAGAATAATTTTAACACACAGCCCTATGCCTTAATGGCCTAGAGCCTCTCAAGGGCTCTCACCACCGAGATTCGATTCCTGACTGGTGTGTATATATATGGCCATTTTCCCACCTTTTGTGTGGGTTTTGTCCCACCTTGTGTGGGTTTGCTCTCCCCTTTGTGGAGACTGCGTTTCCGGGTTGTGCTTGAGAGCCCCTATCTCGTTGGTCCCGATTGTTGTTGTTGTAATAAAATAATAATAATAATAATAATTTTAAATAAAATTAAACAAATCCATGATTCTACTATTTAATATATGATTGATTCATTGAGGTTAATTAGTTGAAGGCATATCATTAATTAAAAACCAAAATAAAAATAAAATTAACAAGCATGTATGATCTATCTAAATTTCAACTAAAACAAAAAGAAATTCATTCAATAATAATGTTAGTTAGTAAATTAAAATTAGAATAACAAGTAATTAGATTAATTCTAAAATTTTATTATGAAACAAAATATTTAAATTCACGATATTCATAAATATTGATTGGATAATCCTAATTCCTGGTCGTAAAGGGACCAACAAAGTGGCCATTGGTTTCGCAAATAAGACACTACTTTTGAAAAAAGATTCCGTCTAGACTCTAAATGAATTGTTTTTCTCCAATTGTATTTTTGGAGAGAAAGTTGGAACAAAATTTGAGGAAATATGATGAAGATAATAATAATTATTAAAGAAAAGGTAAACAAAAAAAAACAAAAAAAAAATTTGATGTCAGATAACTCTTTTGCTACGTGGCTGGTAAGTTGCAATATAGAAGTCTTAACAAGTTATATTATATATAGTTGTTGGTTACAATTATGGATTTCCATTTACTAATTAATTTCTTTTTATCTTTTTATCTTTTAATTTTCTTTTTTGAAGGCCAGGGTGGGCTTGAGCCTACCCCAGCCCACCCCTAGTTCCGCCTCTGGTTATCATATACAATTATCATAAAATTGAAGGTCTTTAACCGTTGTAATAAAAAAGATTCCTCGTAATTTTGAAATTTTGCCAAGAAAGAAAAGTTTATCATTGATTAAAAGTAAATCAAACCAAAATAAACCAATAATGAAGGCCAAATTAGCAAGTGAACCATAAACTCCATCATAATGTTCATATGTACAAATAATAATAACCCAGAGATTTTATGATTGATAAATCGTTTACCTACCGTAAGCATTATTTGAAATGCAACTCTCACTGTATATAGCAAATATCTCCTCGCACTTTGAAAATTTTGAAATTTAACGGGAAATTGTGAAAATCAAAACTACCTCACATAGCTGAAATTAAGGGAAATGCATATTCTGAGAATGGACATGCGAATCAACAATGGCTTAATCAGATCTATTTGGTCTAATTGAATTTTGACACCAATATAATAATTATAACAGTCGTGAACCCATCTTGAATACCAATTTGTTGCACCAAACTTTCACTTGTACCAACCATAATCTATAGAGATCCAGTGTGACCAACTGACACAGCTCTGGCAATCGAAACTGACACTGTTTAATTAGTAACCAAGACCAGACCTCATACGTTGAATTGGGCACTAATCATTACAGCTGTGGTCCTGTGGATTAGCTTACTCCTAAACATCATTTTTAATTATTGTTATTAGTCTTGCATGGATTCTGAGTTGGACAATAATTTTTTTATAATAAAAAAGGGCCCCTTTTGTTATCACTGCTTTTAATAACAAAGTAAGCTAAGTGTAATTTAACTGTTTAATTAAGATAAAGCAATATTTAAAAGTAACGTAATTATCATTGCATGAAAAGCCATGCCACTTAACAATTTAATTTTTATATTTCAAATTTGAGAATATGAAATTATATTTCTCAGTAAAGTTTGCATGTGCTTTTTAGATACTTAGAACAGAAATTAAAGAGCTTCAAAAATCATTGTACAATAAGAAAAGTCTCCGTGTGTTTTTCGTCAGAAAGTTTGAATACATGTGGTGGTACACTGTGCATCCCTGACCAAGTGAATGTTCCAAACAGCAAAAACCTAATTGGTGTGTTAGAAAATACTTTTGGTATGTATTTTTATACGAATAACATATAATTAAAAGTTTTTTTTTTTTTTTTTAAGATTTAAATTTTTAAGCATTCTCTGAAATATATATATTATTTATATGCAGGATGTTGAACATTTTATAGTACAACATTAAGCATTCGACTATGTAACGTTACATCTATGATTGGACTCTGCAATGTTTCATGTACGATAAACTCGTGTGTTTTTCCATTTTCAAACACAATCATTTTGTTGGTGCAAATTAAATCTCAATAAACTTTGGATTCTATTGGATAATCACCCATGGTAGTTAATTTCATTAGTAACAACCAATGGAAAATATAACACACAAGCAATCAATCATTTCTATCGTGTAAAATTAAATGCCATAATTCATTAAACCAGATTCAACAATTATTAACAGGATTTTATTTTTTTTATTTTTTAAATATTACAAGACCTATTATAATATGACTGATTAGACCTGTTGAGATTAAACAATACATATACGGTACGGATATCTACTCTCATAACGGGAGATCACTACTCCCTACAACTCGTGAAGAAAACTCTCTACACATGCTTGTAAAATACGTATGGTGATATTTAAACCTCTCACCACCTATGTGGAAAGGAGATACAGTACCAGTTAGGAGTAGTGTTCGTTTTCGGTTTGGTTTGGGCTGAAGCTTAATGTCAAATCAAACAAATATGGATCGATTTAGCTATATTTCAACCCAAACCAAACCAATATGATTTTTCAAACCAATTCAAACTAAACTAAAAAAAGGCCGAGTTGGTTTGGATAGGTTTATCGGTTTAAATTTGAACTCAATTTTTTTTTTTTTTTTGGTAATATATTATCAAAAATATTTTTAATAAAATCATAACATAAAATATTAATTATATATATATCATGATTAAAGAAATGTTTGACATCATCTATGTTTTTAAAACCCTAATACATCAGTCAATCAGAAGAATTGTATCAAAACAAATAAATAAATTATAAAAGTTTAAAGTAATCGGTAAAAGTTATAAAATCTGGACTGAATATAAAACATAGGTGAATTTTATATTTTAGTTTCACTTTCTAAAATATGTGGTTTGGTTTGAGTTGGTAAATTATTTCACTAAACCCAAACCAATCCACATTTAATCGGTTTGTCCAAAAAATAACCGGTATCACTTTTTTTTTTTTTTTTATATATCTATAATCAAATAAATCCAAATTTTATAGGTTGGGTTAATCGGTTTAGTTTGATTTGATGGTTTTTTTATACCGTACAGGATTTTAGTTACAAGCATATAATAATTAATTAAAAAAATTGGTTAGTTCAAACTCAAACTTCAAAAATTAATCCATCTCTCTGCTGCTTTTAAACATCTGACTTATTTTTCTTTTCGAGTTTTCATGATTACGATCGAA
The DNA here is from genome assembly GCA_035582765.1 of Acer negundo. Taxonomy (NCBI): domain Eukaryota; kingdom Viridiplantae; phylum Streptophyta; class Magnoliopsida; order Sapindales; family Sapindaceae; genus Acer; species Acer negundo. The sequence continues at coordinate 19,172,330 of CM069243.1, forward strand.
CTGTGTATATAATCTTCTCCATAATTGCGTGCAAAGTAAGCAGCTAGTTACAGTCCCCAATGAACTCAATACCATGACATCATCAAAACCTAGCTAGCTTCACGCCCCACATGTTGTAATATCAATTTAATTACAACAATATAAAGTGTAAATTCTATTAAATTTGAGTTTGACAAGACTAAATTAATATTCGCTGTTTAATTATTAACAATTTTATTCGCAACTAATTATTCTTACCAATCAATTGGAATCTTCAAAATAGAGCTTCATTCGGTTCGAATCGTATTTTTATAGACATTGTCTATTTTTACCGAAAAAACCGTAAAGTATAAGGGATAAATGTCCATTCCTTTTAATAAGAAAAGACTTAGAAAATACAAATTATAACTATAATAATAGGATTGTCGGGACTTGTTAAGATAATAATATATACAAAACCGGATAACTAGTGGGATTAAAAGGTGATATGCCATTGATCATAAAGTTACTGTATTACAGCTAAATTTACTATTTATATAGAAGTTTGAAAGGCAGCTGTAGTGGCACGTGATCATTTTCAGCTCACACAATCTCATCTTCTCAAATCTCAACACGCAAAACTTTTTTTAATTTTAACAAAGTCACTTGTGCACGTGATCCCATCCCACCACTGTAATTGTTAACAATTATTGTCCTAAAGACCTAACTTTTTCAAGCACCTACGTAAAATTACATTCATACCCATACAAATAGGAAATTTACATGAATTAAAAAATAAAAATATCTAGTTGTAAGACTTGTAGTACAAAAAATAAAATGCATCGATACCGATGAAATTTAAAAGGGAGAGAGTCCACGTGTCGATTAAAAAGTCTGACAGCAAATCCATAACTACTGTTCACATAAGCAGTGATGTTCAAGTGACAACGACATCGTCATGCTATCTTTCTCTTTTTCTTCTCTTTTTTCTACAGCAAATCTTTTGCTTGAAATGATAATGAGAGCCCCCGAATTTGGCGTCACTGGACTAAACGGAGTTTCAGAATCACCGTACTGTAATGGCGTCAGGTGTTGCGTGAAGAGGGGGGATTAATTACTACAGTACTTTTTGCATGTACTGTACTGTGAACTGTGATGATCATGAGATCATCTAACTCTTTACTTGCTGACCGTTAGATTTATAAAAAATTAAATTGATCTGGGATACGAAAGTACTTTCTAATTGCATTTGCACCGTCCGATGCTCTCCTCGAATGTCGTATTCAAACCTGATCTTCTCTGTAACTATCAACTTTGGCGGCCCCCGCAGTGTCTGCAACACACACTACCACCTAGTCATGTAGACCTACAACTATGTGTGTGAATGTGATTGTAAATAGTCATCGTGTTTCCATCTTAACTCCAAACGACGTAGTTTTCCTTTTCCTCAATGGAAGTAGACGATCACATCATATTATTGGTTGTACCAATTTATTTTTTTACTAAAGGTATTCTTAAATTTACAGGATCGTTCCGATAAAATAATATAAATGAGACCTTCGGTAGCCTATTTCTGGGATTGAATCTCTCTTACGAATACAGGAGCGAGCCTTGCTTTTTACTGCCGAAGGGTTGGTTTTGTATATGCTAGGTAAAATTGAGGGACAAAATTACCTTAGTTTGGGGTGAAATGGGGTTTATATAGTGTCCCATATGACACCGAATGTGTCTTGTCTCTATCTTATTGGTTGAGTTTGATATATATCGCTATCGAGACAACAAGTGTCGCTCCGATCCGTATATAACTCTACCGAAGTAGGTTCGGTGGATCATGGTGCCGTATATCGGGATATAAGACTCCCAAACGATATCTAAAGTATATATAGGAGGTGGCATGTTTCGGTAGTTTAGCAACATTAATTTATGAGGTTCACAAATATGTCCAACAAGAATGTTATTGAGATTTTTGTTTATTTGTCTTTTATCAATTTTTCTCCTTCACCTGTTTTGAAAAACAAACTATTAGGATCGGATTCGGCGAAAACAAGCAAGATCCGAAATGCAATTCTCATTGGCTGATGAGGGTTTGCTTGTCTTTTATCATTTTTTTCTTCTTCACATTTGGAAATTGATAACACAGCCAATTTATGACTTGGAAGTTGAGCACAAATCAAGGCCATAATAAAACACGAGTGTTTTTTTTTTTTTTTTTTTTCCCCATTTCTTTTTTAATATTTGGGCCCCAAAAAGGCCTACCAAGACTCCAGTGGATTGACAAGTGACAAAGATGTAACTTCATATCACCGAAAAAGACACAATATTCTTGGCCATGACATGAATCACAGCAGCTGTGAAGGAAATTACAGAGAGAAAAAATTTCGATTTTGTCCAGGATTTGCTCTTATTTATCTTCTCTTTTTCACTCTTGCAAGAATATAGAAACAAAGTTACATGTCCATCGACCACCCTGCAACAACATTTACTTTTTCTATGAACATGCATGTGTTTAACTACTTGGATGAAAAAACTCTCTGATGAGACTTTGGTTGGCTGATTCATATATCATGATCAGCTCCATATAATAATAATAATAAATTTGGTACAGCCTAGCAGATTCTACATAGCAATCAGACCTGCAATTGTGGGATATAACCAAGAATTCCTTTTTCAGAATAGAGGACAGCTCTAGGGTATAATAGAAGCAAAGTAGAATTTGACAAGATTTTAGAATAAAGACAGCAGCAGTGACAGAATATATATATATATATATATATATATATATATATATATGTGTGTGTGTGTGTGTGTGGAAATCTACTTATTTATGTTTCTTTTTTCAGATACAAAGCTTGTCTTTGTTGATGACTTGAATCATGTCAATAACGAATGATTTTTTTTTTTTTTTTTTTTTTCAATTGTTAGCAGCTAAAAATATCTACAAGATGGTCTTTGGATAATTGGATTAATCTTCGTATAAAAACAAAGCCTGTGTCATATCTTTTTTAATTTTTAATCTCTTTTATATGATTCCATATATAGTAGTGAATCTTATTGTCCTAACAAAGTAATTAATAATTTTACATCAACTTTTAGTGTAGTTGGCTGTGAAATTTCGTAATATTCCTCTTATAGCACGTTTACTAATCAGGAATAAGAAGAATCGGAAACAAATTCCACCAGAAAGGGAATGGAAGGGAGTTGGAATTAAGTTACTAAGAACCATTACTGTGTTTACTAACTTTCTTAGAACTAGAGATGGAATCAAATTTATACAAAATTGATTACAAAAATACCCTTATGTAATATATATATATATATATATATATATATATGAGATGTATGACTGTAACTAATAAAAAAAGTTTATATTTTAAGAGAAAACAAGAGAAATCCAAAGCAAAAACAATATGAATTCATGTCGATTCTTTTTTCTTTTTTTTTCGCTGTAGTACGGTGTTTTGATTTTCATCAAACAATTTTTTTGTTTTTTTGTTTTTGTTTTTTGTTTTTTGTTTTTTTGTTTTGTTTTTGTAATTAACAATTCACACACATATAAAGTAAAAATACAATGACAAAGGTCATGGCTGTGGAATTGGTGGTGCACAAAATCAGAGTGAACTCAATACCCCCTGGACTTTTCAGATTTGAGATTGCTGAGGTTCTTATGCAAAAAGAATGGCTGAATAAAGTGGCCTTGAAAATTACTCCTTTAAGGACTCATGGTACCTTAGATCCAGCTTTAACGTCACTCGTATGCTACCTGGTTCGTGACTCTTCTCAATATGTATATAGAACATATTCATCGTTGATGCAGGGGCTACATTACCGGGTCTCCCTATTTTCTCTTCCCTTTAAAATACTTCTAAAAACATATATTAATTCCTTTTTATTTTAAAAAATAAGTGGGGATATTTTAGTAAGAACATATGAATTCTTTTTTCAATCACGAAAGGGAACTTGATTCCTAGGATGAGTGAGGGGAATCAAGTTCCCTTTCAATTATGAACTTAATTCCTGATATGTGTGTGAGGTCCACGGAACTTAATTCCCAACAAAATTAGTAAACACATGAATTCGAAAATTAAGAACGTAATTCCCTTTTCAAGGTAGGATTCCCGATTAGTAAACACGCCATTAGTGAAAAGGAGTTAGAAAATTTTGTTCTAAGAGATCATAAAACAAAGAATTTTAAAGAGGATAAGGTGATGAAATTTTATTTAAATCTAACTAAATATGATTATATATATATATATATATATTAAGGAATTATACTATTATAGACTTTCCTATAAAGAAAGCGACTAGGGTCCCTCTCTTGAGATTAAAGCTGTGGCCTTGAGTATAACAATACTAGTATTAATCCATAACAAAAAGTAGATATTTGAATTATAGATGCATCATATATCTGCCCATTCGATTTAAATAAGTTTCGACATAATTTTATTTAACGTGGCATTGACTTGAAAAGAAATAAAAAAAACAACGAGAAAGGTGCCGCCAATTATATATATATAGTAAACATGAATTGAATTAAAAACAAAAAAAAAAAAAACAAAAAAAAAAAACAAAACAAAACCGTGGAACTTGATATAGTTAAAAAGTTTAGAGTGCCATGAACGTCTGCTTATAATTAAATACTCTACTTGTTGTAACTTTAAATGAAGTCAATTTAAAAACGTATTTCTTTTCCATATTATGTGCTAATCAATCTATGAAAATTCAAAACCCATATGATTAACGAGTTTTGTCTGCTTGCTTGCTCACTTTGATCAATAGGAAGTCATTCTGAGAAGAATCTGAGAATTTTCTTGGGTTTCACACTGCATAATAAACAAGTTTATATATATACACTTCAAAATATTAATATTCCAATAAAACATTACAAGAACAGTAACAAACAATGATAAATTAAAAAAAGCTGTCTGTCTGATTATTGGGTCCATAATATAATATACAAATACAATCGCTTAAAGAAGAAGGATCCATATGTAGCTAGTTCAAAAATATATTGAAGATCTCTTGCAATGTTTTAACATCAAATCAAGAAGATATAGACACCAATAATGAAAGACTTTTTTCGATAATCAAGCCACAAAAAAAATAAAAGTGATTGATCCATAACTACCTAAACAGAGAAGATTCAATCACTCCAATGTAAGCCGGACAAGATTACAACATGTTATGTGTCATTTAATGTTTAAAACACTTTTAGAGAAGCCAATGAAAATGTCACTTTACCTAATAAATTATTGTTTTGCAGCTGTACGTACTTGTTTAACTTTTATATTTAATGTTAAAAAGAGAGAAGGCATCTAATCTATAAGCATTGTGGAAGATAAATATATTAATCATGCAAACGGCGGATGTTAATCTCTTAGTATATGTAGCGGTGTGAGTCATATCATAATCATTTTACAATTATGTGTAAAGAGTCTTTTCTCCGATATTTTAGATCTAGACATCAAAACCGTATATATTTTGTTTGATCTCGACAAATAGAACTATTGTAATACCGTAAAATAATAATAATGTAATGGCAATAGATACTCTAGGAGTCATTAGGCATACTAATTACATGGACAAATGCAGGTCTCACAATTGAGATATTGCCTTCATCTAAAAAGCCCATTTCAGTTTTGCTACAAGAATTACCTGGATTGGGCTCTCATTCGAAAACCCAGTCTCGGTTGTAAAAGGGCTTTTGGAAGCTCTAGTGGTGGTGGAGGTAGCTCTCACTAAAGCCTTCAAGATTTCACACTTGGAGGCCCGGTTTTGCTAAAAAAAAAAACCTGGCAGATGTTTGAGTACACACTGGGAGGCCCAGTTTTGGTGCGTAAATCATGAATTACGTTTCGGCCAAATAAAGGAACTTAATTTCCCTCCCACTTAAGGAATCAAGTTTTTTTTTTTTTTTTTTTTTTTGTTTGTTCTTTCCAGATTCCCTTCCTAATGAAACTCGACTCTCTTTTATTTTCATTTTGTATTAGTAAACGCACCTTAATACAAAATACTTTTCTTGGATATGATTTTGAGGTCCTTGCTTTACGTTTTTCCAAACAAAACCATGTCCACTTATGCCCATTCACCAGAGAGTATATGATTCCAGTCCAGCAAAAAGCACTACTAGATGATTCAAAAGAAGAAGAAAAAAAGCAATAGTAGAGTAGTGATGATAAAGCATCTTTTGTTATCTCTTTATAAAAATCTCTCTCAATTTCGCTTTGGTTCTACGACTCCAATAGAGTTCAACAATACTATGTTGTCGTAAACTTTATTTTACACAAAAACTTTACTTTACACAAAAAGGAAACAAAACAAAAAAAAAAAAGGAAAAAAAAAGGAAAGAACTAAAACCTTTAAAGTTCACCGAAAATACATATTTTGTGAAATGGCAAAAAATGTTTTAATTCGATTATTTCTTTTGGGGAATGTTCCTGCACCAGTGCCGTTCTCTTTCTATATTTATAATCAAAGGAATCATTAAAGCAATACTAGGGTGTCAACCCGTGTCGGACAGGCTTTGTTAAAAAATACTTTTTATAATGTTGATTTATTTTTTTCAAACGAACATTTTCAAATAAATTCCCTCTTATTATCTCATTTCATAATATAATTCAGCTATTTAAGTTGCTATTTAGCTCAATTTGGGATGATTTATAAAGACTATTTAGTATTCACCATTCACCATTCAATTTTTGTGCCAAGTACACTCAATGGTTTTTTTAGATTAAGTAAGTATTACATAATAGTCTTAATAATTTAGATGTTTCAAATTTTACAACCATTGAACCCGGTACATTCCTCACATTAAGTCGATCTCAGAAAATTATTAAATATATTTGATGTTATCATTAAAGAGGAAGTGAAGAGTAGAGATGCACATTTAGGGAATAAGGAGGGATATAGGTCCCCCCATTCCCATCCCTATCCCCATCCCCACTTCCCAGACGCTTCCTTCATCTCTCTACCATTTCCCCATTTAGGGAAAATTGGGGAACCTATATCTATCCCTATCTCCAATTCTCTATTTTTCCAGTTTTTCCGTTTCTCTCGTTCCCCCATTTTTCTATTTGATTAAAATTTATATATTAAACTAAAAAAAAATTATAGGGACACGGAAAATTGGAGCCCCAGAAAAAAATGTGCATCTCTAGTGAAGAGTCCATAGAGATAAGGCATCGAGAAGAATTAACTGATTTATCTTAACAACCAAAATTTACTGATGTTATCATTAAAGAGGAATGGAAGAGTCTATATAGATAAAGAATCAAGAAGAATTAATTGACAATAAGGGTGAATTGAATGCTACAATTACTAATAATTTTTAAAATGAGAGCAATAATAAGTTAAAAACCAAACCAAATCAATCAATTAATTGTCAAACCTTCACACACACGATCCACACATGAGAATTTATATAAATAAAAAAGATTTATTTTAATTATTAATTACCTTGATGTATCCAACATTAGCAGAATCTAATTCTTCCATAATCGAGAGTGTTGCATTTGTTTTTGAATATTTGAAGACTAGTTGGTAGAAGCATCGAGTGTCGAGACTGATAATTAACACACACAAATTACATATAATACTTGTTAATTATATTCACTAAAATCGTTTATCGTTATAAAAAAAAAAAAAAAATTATATTCAATAAAATAAAATCAGAGGAGTGGTCTACTTTTTCTTGCTAGACAAACTGGTTAAGTACTCTCTTATTGTTTTTATAGGTTTAGCTCTCACACTTCTACTATTCTTCCATCATCCTTCCTATCTATTGGCTTGTGATAAATAAACAATTTAATATAGACAATTGTTGTAGGTATATTTTCAACCAAGAGACACGTCAGCAATCTATACAGGAAACACAGAAGAATAAGTCCAAACCATTCGGTCAAAACGGTCAACAGGAATTATGGATCGCCATGCCACGTCATCAAAACCAACAAGTTAAATGTACTCGCCAGGTAATTTAGTTTGTAGCCAAGGAATGCAGTCGCCAAAGACTTCTACTCAGCCACGATCTACTCACCTCAAAATAAAGGTTGTACTCGCTAAAGCTTTACTCGACCAATACAGCAAAGTTAAAATAAACCTTGTCAAGCAAGGATCCGTCCAGGTACAAGTTTCCACGAGTTACACCCGAATAAGGAAATATTCCTATTTCCCTGCAATATAAGTCCAAATAGGAAAAGACAAAAAACATCCGGAAAGATAGGCATTTAGCTGGAAACAAATCCTAACCAGCCTGGGATACTGCCATATTGGAGCCCTAAAACAATTCTATTTGAGGAATCCACCACCTACACAGCGAAGAGGAAAGGGAACCCTAACCTGCTTGATATAAATAGGACCATATAGTCTACGAGAAGGGGGTTCTGAATCTTGGAGAGTGGAGAGTTATTGTATAAGAGAAGAAAACAACACCAAAAGTGTAACCTAAAGTTAATCATAGTATTATTTTTCCTGCCCTCAAGGGTCGACGTGATTTTTTCCCGTTTTAGGGTTTTTCCACGTAAAACCTGTGTTTTGCATGCTTTTATTTACATTACAGTTTTTATTATCATAATATTATTGTTGGACGCGTGGCAATCCAAAAATCACCGTCAACAATTGGCGCTAGAAGAAAGGGTGAATAAGAACTTCGAGGAACCCTCACAAACAGACCTAGGAAACATAAGCAATGCCAGCGACAAAGACGGAAATTCCAGTGGCGATAACCAACGACAGGACCCTGAAACAGCCGGACTGGCTGGGGGCAAAACAATAACGATAAGGGAACAGTCAGTAGTAACACCAGAAACCAGAACAGTTGACCAAAGAACTCTGCAGCACTTCCAAACCGCTCTAATCAACCTGGTCAGCGAGGTCAACAAGTTGGGACTCACACTTCCTGTCGGCTTAGGGATTTCCTCCTCCTATGACCTGACAACAAATACGCCCAGAAATCATCCACCGGGTAGGCTGCAATCGGAAGTACATGTTGTAACCCCGGATGCCCAAGCAAATCTGTCAATGAAGGAAACCTCTCGAGACCATCTTGAAACCCTTAAAAGGAGGAGACAGGAACCAAGAAGAGGCCTGCTAGGGAAAGAAGAATCACTGGAGAGGCGAATTCACGGTCGGACGTGTAAGGCAATCTCTAACGATGTACATCGAAGGACCTACCGGAGGTATCAGTCTGTTTCATCTAAGGATAAAAGCCCACATCTAAGAAAGAACTTGCTATCCAAAAGGGGAAGACAGAAGAGATCCGAAAGCATTAACGACCAGAAGTCCGAAGGAAACGGGGATAGCTAGAAAAACGGCTACCAAAAAATGACTATCAAGAGCCAGTTTAGCCAATTAGAGGAACTTACAGGTCAACGAACCATCACCCTTCAGGAACTATCGTAAAAGGTCTCGGCAATGGCTCGAAGATATAGGCACAATGCCTCATCAGACAAGGAATCAGACAATCCTTTCGTTGACCATATCGCCTATACCCAGTTCCCGAAAAGGTTCAAGATGCCAACCATTGAACAATACAAAGAAACCAGAGATCCGAAAGAGCATGTCAGGCGATTCCGTAACGTCATGGCATAATATGCATCCAACCGAGGGACTCTTGTGCCTAACATTTCCACAAACATTCGGAGATTTAGCGTCTAAGTGGTTTGGGCGACTCCCACCCAGGAGCTTCAGTAGTTTTTCAGGTTTCAGCAAAGTATTCATAAGGCAATTCATGGGTAGCGTACAAAGGAGGAAGTTGCTCGCCCATCTCTCAAACCTAAAACAAGAGACAAGCAAGTCCCTCAAAAAGTACCTAACGAGATTCGGCAAGGAAGTTGCTCAGATTGAATATGCAAGCGATGTAGTTGTCATAGCTACGTTCACCAACGGGTTGCAGAGCGACCGATTATCTTTTGACCTGCGAAGAGACCGGTCAAAAACTTATGAATAGATGATGGACATAGCCGGTGATTATGCCCTAGCTATAGAAGAGGAAGTAGCACAAGAGGGTAGCTACGTACATAGCCACAAACCAGACATAAAAATGAAATCTAGAGGCGAAAAAGCAAAAACGCAGTTACGTGACTGTCGAAGGGATGATAAGAGTCGAAAAGATCAATTCAAGGAAAGTCGATGAGACAATCAAACTGGTGGGTTCCGAAGTAGATACAACAGCTACATGCCTTTAACGAGCGACCAAGAGGACATACTCTCAATAGTAAAAGATAAAGGCCTCACCAAATACCCTAGACAGCAGTCCGCCAACACTAGGAAGGACACAACAAGATATTGATGTTTCCAAAAAGACAACGGACACGATACATCCAAATGTTTCCAACTGTGAGATCACATAGAGAGCCTGATCAGGGACGAGCATCTTAAAGATTTTACCTTAAGAGGGGACAAGCATGGTGGTCGCTAAGATAACCGGGGAAACGGGCAAGAGAGAAAGAGTCTGAGGAAGAGTAGCCCGTGCGTCGCCATAAATACCATATTTGACGGACCCCATACGGGTCTAAGCAACAGAGAAAGAATGTCTGTAGTTCGGGAAGTTATGAATGAAAACAAGAGTACGGAGGTGAACTCCGTATAACGAAGCCCTAAGAGAGGCAAAGAAGGATGAGATCCGATAGTCTTCACAACTGAAGATTTAAAAGAAATCGATGCAAAACCCAATGATGCAATTGTAGTGGGAGTCCAAATAGCACACAGGGACGTACTCCGGGTGAAGATAGACAGTGGGAGCTCAGCTGACATCCTGAGTGCCAGGGTATATGACGAACTATGGCTAGATAGAAAAGACTTGGAGCCCTTTCACATGCCATTAAAGGGGTTTGAGGGTGCAAAAGTCAGATCTCTAGGGACCGTGAAGCTGCCAGTAAGATTCGGCACCGTACCTTATCGAAGAACCATATTACTAGATTTTGTAATCGTCGACATTTACAACTAGCCATGCAATGCACTACTCGACCGACTATTCCTGAACAAGGCCCGAGCAGTCACATCAACATATGCACTGAAAGTGAAATTTCCAACATAATTCAAAATCGGAGAGCTTAAGGGATCACAAGAGATGGCTCACCGAACGAACTTATCAATCTTTAAGGACAGAGCAGGGGTGGAAGCATTGAGCATATTTGAACTTGGCCGGATCGAACACGAAGCACGAAGAAATACCTAAGAGTTTCGAACTCGATCCAAGGGATAAAATGAACAGGGCAAAGGAAGAACCAACCAAAACCATCATCTTAGACGAAAAGAAACCTGACAAAATCTTTAAGAGGTTGGCCGAGCCAATCAAGACTGACGTAGCGAACCTCCTGAAAGAATATAAGGAAATCTTTATCATGAGTTATAAAGATATGCCAGGGATCAACACGAATGTGATTTCACACAATTTGACAGTAGATGACAAAATCAAACTAGTGGTATAGAAGAGGTGAAGCTTTAATCCAGAAAGAAATGCAGCCATAAGGGAAGAAGTGGCCAAGTTGCTCGCAGCAAGATCGATTAGAGAAACTAAATACCCAGAGTGGGTGGCAAACGTTGTGCTCGTAAAAAATAAGAACAATCAGTGGAGTATGTGCATGGATTTTACTGACTTTAATAAAGCTTGTCCCAAAGACAGCTTCCCATTACCAATAATCGGCCAATTGGTTGATGCAACTGCTGGGCACGAACTCTTGAGCTTCATGGACTCATATTCGAGGTACAATCAGATTAAGATGCACAAACCAGATGAAGAGAAAACAACATTTACAACCGACCAAGGACTATACTGCTGCACAGTCATGACAGGTTTGAAAAATGCGGGGACAACGTATCAACGACTGGTCAATAAAATGTTCGCCAGTCAAATAGAAAGGAATATGGAAGTGTACGTCGACGATATGTTGACAAAAAGCGTAACGATCGACATGTATGTGAGTGATCTGTGGGAAACCTTCAATGTACTGACCAAATACGGCATGAAGCTGAACCCCACTAAATGTGTACTCGGCGTACCATATGGCAAATTCCCTGGGTATCAAGTGCATCAAAGAGGAATATAAGTAAACCCTGATAAGATTCAGGCATTAGCTGACATGGTCTCACCAAATAATTTGAAAGACGTTCAGAAACTCACAAGGTGTTTGGCGTCGTTGAACAGATTCATATCTAAATCAACTGACAAATGCTTACCATTCTTTAGGATTCTCAAAAAAGGTAAAGGAATCGAATGGGACAAAGACTGTGAACAAGCTTTTCAGGCGATGAAAGATTACCTCGGTCATGCGCCACTATTGTCAAAGCCACTTCACGGAGAAACGCTGGGCATATACCTATCTGTCATAGAAGTAACTACAAGTTCCATACTGGTCAAATAAGAGAATGGAGTCCAAAAGCCGGTGTACTACACAAGAAAAGCATTGTTACCCACCAAAACAAGGTATTCGCTAGCTGAGAGGATGGCACTCGCCCTGATAACGATAACGAGGAAACTGAGACCTTGTTTCCAAGCCTACCAGATCGAGGTATACACAAACTGCTCACTCAAACTGATTTTATAAAAGCCAGAGGTGTTCGGAAGACTAACTAAATGGGCCATTGAGCTGAGCGAGTTCGACATCAAATACCTCCCTAGAACAACAATCAAGGGTCAGGCGGTTGCAGACTTTGTCCCAGAATTCACCGAACTAGACGTGGAAGTTGCAAAGATAATAGCAGAGCAGATGAAGAAAAACTTCCAATGGCAACTTTACGTTGACGGTTCATCAAACACACATGACAGTGGGGTAGGGATAGTAATTTCAACCCCGGAAGGAGATTCAGTTGAATGTGCCGTGCGTTTCGATTTTAAGGCCACCAACAACCAAGCAGAATATGTAGCACTAATAGTAGGTTTAAGAGTATGCACTGTATTAGGAGCCGATGAGATAGAAATTTTCAGTGATTCTCAAGTCGTTGTTAACCAAGTATTTGATGAATACCAGGCAAAAGATGAATGCATGATAGCCTACCTGGAATTAACGAAAGGGTTGTTGGGGAGATTCAAAGAATTTAGGATTGTGCAGATCCCAAGAGAGAGGAATGAACATGCGGATGTTTTAGCCAAGCTAGCCTCGGCCACAGTCAACATTTGGCCGCGAACAATCCCATTGGCTCATCTGTCTCAACTACGTATAGCCAGGCAAGATGAAGTTGGAGTAATCAAAAAAAGGTCAGATAACTGGACGATACCACTAAAAGAATACCTCATTAATGACACTTTGCCAAACGACCCGCTAGAGGCAAAACGCTTGAAGTACAAAGCCACAAAATATTCAATTCTAATTGGCGAGTTATACAGAAGAGGGTATTCAAGAGTGTTGCAGAGGTGTGTCGGACCTGAAGAAGTTAAAAGAATCCTAAATGACGTACATAGTGGAATCTGCGGGAACCACACTAGGGGTATTAGCCTGGCCCACAAAGCATTGAGGCAAGGGTTTTATTGGCCGACGCTATTCGCCAATGCAAAAAAAAAACCAGTAGCAAGGTGCGAAGCATGCCAGAAAATTGCAAACAACATCCGGCGGCCAGCAGAACACCTGCAGAGTATCACTTACCCTTGGCCATTCGCCATGTGGGGGATCGACCTTATTGGTCCAATGCCCATGGCATTCAGAGAAGCAAATCACGTCATTGTAGATGTGGATTATTTCATAAAATAGGTGGAAGCCGAACCATTGGTACATATAACGGAAGCAAACACTACCAGTTTCATGAAGAAAAATATCTTGTATAGGTTCAGAATACCGAACATCATCATCATTGACAATGAGACGCAATTTGACAACAAAAAATTCAGGGAATTGTGCAAGAAATACAGGATCAACAGCTATTACGCATCTCCAACTCCACCACAAACGAACGGACAGAAAGAAGCGGTGAACAAGATAATCAAGCACAATCTGAAAGCCAAGCTCACCTTCAAAAAAGGAAATCGGGCAGAAAAATTACCCCAAGTACTATAGGCATATCAAACCACAGAAAGGAATTCAATAGGTGAGACACCTTATTCCATGGCTTTTATAGCCGAAACTGTCATACCAATAGAAACAACATTCTCCTCGCCAAGAGTACAACTCTTTCAGCCTCAGTTCAATATTGACATGTTGAAATACAGTTTAGACGAGTTAGAGGAAAGAAGAGAGCATGCTCAAATTAGGAACGCAACCTACCAATAGCGAGCAGCTAGGTACTACAATTCACATGTATGCCTGAGGAGATTTGCACTCAGTGACCTAGTGCTAAAAAGAGTTTCCCCTGGAACCAAGGACAAAGCTGTAGGATCGCTCGTAGATAAGTGGGAAGGGCCATATCACGTTACTGGAATAGCAGGACATGAGGCGTATTGCATTGCTCGCAGAGGAGTCGGCGAACTCCTCCGACTATGCAACGCTCAATATCTGAAGATATATTACCTTTAATATTCATTCCTTTTTTCGCAAAGTATTTCGTTTTTTGCTTTCTTAGGTTTTTTCCTTTCAATATTTTCTCTTTTAGCATTGTTAAAATTGCAGAAGGTATTCAATAAAGAGTAATTTATTACTATGATGTGAGACATTCAATAAAAGAGTAATTTATTACTAAAACGCGTGAGATGTCCAACAAAGAATACATTGTTACTAAAGGATCATTTTCCAAAAAATCGATTATCATACTCGGTCATCAAAGGACAGTCGCCATTGCATAAAGAATAAGTTCAATAGACCCAGCAACATAAAAAGGCGAATAGGGTTATCACCCAACATAGTAGGCTGAGACGAATACGTCACAATGCCCTGAGCTAGAAAGATGCTATAAGACCAACTAGTGCTCGTCACCGTTGGTGAAACATAACCCAAAGAGATGCAAATGAAGCACTCAGATGCAGCACTTAAAAATATAAACAAAGAAGCGATGAGGTTGAATAAACTAGCAATCATAACAATATAAGCAAAAGCAGGAGACATCTCAATATTATACTTAAAGACTTGGTATATGGTTAAATACGTCCTGACAAACATTGAGTAGACCAGAAACTCATAAATGGTAGCTGAACAATAAATAAAGCATTAAAGACTTCAAAACCCAGCGATAGTAGCTGAACAAAGAAAGTCACCGCACAAAATGCTTAAGAATCAAAATAAAAGGTGAAGATCGATTACATAAATAGTTGAGAAAATGTACATTTGCAAAAGTAAAAAGAAACGAATTTTAATAGAAATCAATAGATCAAGCATCCGCCGAACCAGCATCACCACTGCCTTTTTCATCTTCGATCTCATCCTCTGATGGCCAAACAACTTCCTCATCCCCCACTGGCATAAAAGGTTCGTAGTTTCGACCAGGAATAGGCCCCAAATTTGGTTCGCCGCCAGTACTGGTAAGTCTCCCTTTATTCCCAGAATAATACGTATAGAACGCACGTTTCGAAGGGACTTCAAGGTGCATCGAGTGAGGCACAGTTCTCATATAGCAACATTGGGCTTTCCACCTCTTTATCTGATCCTAGATCGAAGCCACCGCACCATCTATATTCAACTTTAGGGACTTGTCAAAATGCTTTAAAGCCTTCTCATTCGAGTGGTCCTTCATGGCAAAGAATTTCTTCGACTGCCTCATCCTGCCTTCAAATTCCTGTAAAAGAAGTGCATCATAAGCGGGGGATCTCTTGAACCGATCGACGGCTTGAACATTAACCTCATCCTTAAAATCCCTAAAAATGACTTCACTCGACACCTGCTGATTTCGCAGATCCTCTGACTCTCGCTCGGGTTTTTCCCTAGCTTCATCGACTAATCTCTCAGCTTCTATATTGGCTACCAGGGAATCTTCGCTCATAGACAATTGATCCATTAGAACCTTCATCCCTTTATCATCCGAAGGTAACTTTTATTCAGCAGCTAGCCGAGCGGTCAAAGATCTATCAGCAGACTTCCTTAGCTGGGCAAGCTGTTGCGAGAAAGCCTCTTCTATAGTCAACTTCTTAGCTGCCAGGCGGGATACTTGTTCTTGCAAGCACCGATTTTCCAGGGAAACCGCATTTCCACGCATGTATTTTTCGACCATCTCATACATCATCTGAACAACAAAAGAGGAGGAAAACGCATGTTAAAAAAAATATAAAAAATAAATAGAGCAGAGAAAAGTTATAACAAAGTTTGAAGGCTTACCAGCGAGTGGCAGTTGAAAAAGAATTCCATTTTTTTATTACAGGATTTATTCTTCACATGTTCCCAACCTTGTCTGAGGTAAACATCGTTCTGGATCAGATGCGACAAGATCTCGATAGCAGAGAAATATCTGAAAGAGAAACAAAATTGAAAGCTTCAACAGCTTCAGACTGCTCTTCATAGACACCCTCCAGGCCCATCGCCCGGGCGGATGGTACGGGCAAATATGAGCGAGCAGCATTATCTGGCTCAACAACACTCACCGACTAAATAGGTGGGTCTGATGGAGTAGAAGCATATATGTTTGGATCTGGTGGAGCAGAAGTAGAAACATCTGGAACTAATGGATCAAATGCAGGAACATTTACATCTTGAGGAACAGAAATGTTGACAGGCGGGCCGCCAACGTTCTCTGAAAAAGGAGTTGAATCGGAAACCCCGACCCCAGTAGGGGGAGGGGGACCTCTGAAGTTACTCATTCAATCGGAGTAGTCTCGGTAAATTCAGGCTCATCGTTTCCTTCCTCGTCCGAGGAAATCACATATTGCAACACCCTTGATGCCCTTTTTATAGGACGAGTGGTGTGCTCATGAGTACTCTCGGCTACCCATTTCCCCCGGCCAACTCTTGGATTCAGGTCACTCGCAGGATCTTCGGGGGTTTTCGGAACGTTAGCGTCGAAAATGGGGACATCTTCACTCGCCCTCGATGTGCCAACTTTTTCTTTGCCTCTCAGGCTGGGTGTACGCCTCACGGCTATCTCTTGACTTACTTGTGGGTTGGTTTCAACATGCTGATCAGGGCCGTCGCCCGCCTTCTCACTATTCGCAGTCATCACCGTCCAGGGTCACGATTCCCTCCTCAGCCAATCCGGCAGCGTGCCTTTGGCTAGTAGCCTTAGAATTCTTCACTGCTCAAGCCATTAAGTCACATATCACGTCGATGCTATTCACTATAAGGAAGAACACAACGTTATCAACGCGAACTAGCAATAAAGGAAAAGGAAAGTGTTAGACATCAATGAGGAAACTTACATCACTTAAGTCGAGCATGTAGACAAGGGAAAATTCTCTCTTTTATCATCTTCTCCTCATCCAGCAGAAAAGGCTGCCCTCTTTCAGCCAGAGGAAGCACAGCGGCAACCGCCAGTTGAGAAATCTCATTATCCAATAAAACAGACAATATTTTTGACTAAGCATTAGGAGAGGTGAAGTGTCTCAGAACTTTTCTCGTCGAAAAATTACGGCGAGTATTGGCTGGAGCATCTCTACACCAAACACCACTGATAAAAAACCAACTGTTCTTCCAACTTTTGTTTGAAGTAGGGGAACCCTAAATGAAACCCTTCTTCTTTTCATCATCCGTGACTTCCACTGTACCATCACTCACCATGCTCTCAGGAATCCAATTCTCCATAACTTAAGAGAGAAGAAAGTAGGTACCACTATAGCTGGATTGCTTCAATGTGTACAGATGAGGAATCTCACGGTCCATGGGGAGAAAGAGGCCTATAACCTTTCATCTTCCACATCAAACACATACACATCAGAATCCTGTAGTTGTTTGGAGCCAACTGCGCATGTGCAAGTTTGGCATTAGCAAGGAACCTGGTTATAAAAGGCTGAAAGGGAAGAGTAACCCCACAGCTGAGCATCGAACCATAAACGGCGACGGCGTTCTGAGGGGGATTCCATACAGCTCGCTTGCTAGGAAGTATCAAATGAACAGTGTTAGAAATATTAAATCGTCTCCTGTATTTGTCAAGTTGTTGCTCACTAACAATGTTTACTTCGCAATCAAAAGAGCTCGGACACTCAAAAAAGAAGTGTAATCTATCACTCTGGTGGTCTTCAACATCAGAATCAACTATCGTCTGAGCACCAATCAGGGACTCTCTAGGAACCCTAGACGACTTTCGCTTGCTACCACTGGCTTTGGAGGATCTCGTCATCTCTTAAGAATCATTATCATAAAATGAAGTAGGAGACACATTAGGATCACTAGTTTCATGAATGGTAGGAATATAAAAAGAAATGGGAAGAGGAGAACTCGAGTCAAAATTGCGTATCAACAATTTAATCTTATCTGCAATGTTTTTATCACCGAGTTCCAAAGCCCGCATCATTTGACTAAAAAGCAAAGAACGTTGAGAATGATCCATGAGAACTCACCAGAAGAACCCACTGAAATGGAGGATACATGAATGATCTGGTGAAACGAGCAAAGGAGCACAGTCAAAGATCTCGAACCGTCTAGTAATCGAAAAATGAAAAGGCAGAAAGGAGGAATGCCATAAGTCTCGGTCTTGAAAATGGAAAGAGAAATGAAAACATGTGGCTTTAGGGTTTTTAAAGTTCTGGTAAAGAAGAGAAAAGAGAGAGAGAGTCAAGAATGCTAAGAGTAAAGGTGGGCAAGCGAAACGATGCGACGCCTTAAAAAAGGCAAGGTTTTTGAAATTTGAAAATTAAATTTGGATATGATAGTGTAAATTGCCAAAGCACTGGACAGTGAACAAATCACCCACAAAGAAAGGAACGCGTGACATCCTAGAGAGCACCTTGCAGTCAGAACGTCATTTTGCTCTCAAGTCATGCGTTTTTTTTTTTGTTGAAAATTTGTAGTTAGGAACGAAAGCTTACTGTGGAAGCTTCTAACCATTTACAGTCAACAACTAATTGCCACGTGGATAAAAAAGAGAGTGGTAAATAGAAAAGGCGGGAAAGAATTTTTTAAGAAAATTCTTCCTAACAAAGCCAAAAAGCCGAATATAGTTATAAATACTACTCGCAGAAACAAAGAAACAAAGAAGTTTTAGTTTCTTAATCGGCTCGAAGTATTTGTGGGGGTATAGTTGTATGTATATTTTCAACCAAGAGACACGTTAACAATTTATATAGGAAACACGGAAGAATAAGTCCAAACCATTCAGTCAAAATGGTCAACGGGAATTATGGATCGCCATGCCACGTCATCAAAACCAACAAGTTAAATGTACTCGCCAGGTAATTTAGTTTGTAGCCAAGGAATTTAGTCACCAGAGACTTCTACTCATCCACGCTCTACTCGCCTCAAAATAAAGGTTGTACTTGCCAAAGCTTTACTCAACCAATACAGCAAAGTTAAAATAAACCTTGTCAAGCAAGGATTCGTCCAGGTACAAGTTTCCACAATTTACACCGGATAAGGAAATATTCCTATTTCCCTGCAAAAGAAGTCCAAATAAGAAAAGACTAAAAACGTCCAGAAAGATAGACATTTAGCTGGAAACAAATCCCAACTAGCTTGGGATACTGTCATACTGGAATCCTAAAATAATTCTATTTGAGGAATCCACCACCTACACGGCGAGGAAGAGAGGGAACCCTAACCTGCTTGATATAAATAGGACCATATAGTCTACGAGAAGGGGGTTCTGAATCTTAGAGAGTGGAGAGTTATTGTATGAGAGAAGAAAACAACATCAAAAGTGTAACCTAAAGTTAATTATAGTATTATTTTTCCTGCCCTTAAGGGGTGCCGTGGTTTTTTCCCGTTTTAAGGTTTTTCCACGTAAAACCTGTGTTTTGTATGCTTTTATTTACATTACAGCTTTTATTATCATAATATTATTGTTGGACGCGTGGCAATCCAGAAATTACCGTCAACAACAGTCTTTCTATTATCAGTTCGAACTGACAAAAGATATATCAGGACGAAGAATGTGGACCACTAGTTTTACATAAGTTTTGACAAGTGCATACACTTTGAGTCAAAGTATATAAAACTAGTGGTTCACATTCTTCGTCATGATATATCTTTTATCGGTTCGAACTGATAATAGAAAATCTATTAATATAGATATAGATATTATATATACTTTTATATTATATATATTATATAACATTTATGATTGTCCATGTGTCGTAATCACGTTAAAAGTAGAAAAAAGTTTATTATTATATTATTATATATGATTTCCCAAGTTGTTCACAATTTTTAATGGTAATAATTGGCAATTATGAAGCTTGTAATCAGGTGAGAGGCTTTCCTATAACGTTCGTTTTTTTTTTTGTTTATTTATTTATTTTTTATTATTTTTTTATTTTTACGGTATCTATCTATCCGTCTGTATAAATTATCTACCAATTAAGTTACGCTCATATAGTCCTAGGGCGAATGTTTACGTTAAAACCGCTCGAAATATTAGGTTATTTGATATTGGTGATCAAATTATAGGAGAGACTTATATAGTTATATCACATGCAATAATTTGAGTGGTGGCTTTTCTCAATCGAATGGGTCATTAACTAGTCACCCCATGGCCCCAAATCTGGCCAGTTTTAGGATTTTGTTAAAAAGTGTCTGATCTTAAAACATTTAATTTGATGAAGATTTAGAAATGTTATAAAAAAATGTTATAAAAAAAATATAATGTCAAATTAAAGCTGCAGATGTCACATATATTCATATAAAATTGATGAAAACTTTAACTAATAGTGATATAATATATATACGGTCCCGTTCATATCAGTGCATATTGATGTAATTACATTAGTATCAATGTATGTGGACCACTGATTATGAAGAAATTTTGACAAGTATATACACTTTGAGTCAAAGTATATAAATCTAATAGTCTACATCCAATGTACTGATGAAGTTATATCAGTGCGCACTGATTTGAACATTTATATGTGTATATATATATATATATATATATTCACATTGGACATTATGTGGACCATTATATTTACATACTTTGATTCAAAGTGTATATATTTATCAAAACTTCTCCATAATCAGTGATCCACATACATTGGGACTGATGTGAACGGGACCGTATATAAAGCAGTTTAGAATTTAAATAATTGTGACCAAAATCATTTGACTGCTGTCAATGACTTCGAAAGTTCGTGCCTTTTCTTAATCATTGAAGCCACAGCCGAGAGTTGGCTAAATGCTAATATATATAGAACAGTATCAATATATTAAGTACTAAATGATATTTCCATGTAATTAAGAAAAAGAAAACGAGTGTAAGGTGTGCGTGGATCCCATATTCATATTATCATCATTCATGACTCATAAGTCATAAGAGACTTATCTTTTTATTTAATTTTATTTTTATTTTTATTTTTAATAGTACAGTAATTTAGGATTTGAGGATCAAGGACATATTCAAACCTACAACTTCATGGTATAGGTGTGAGAAGCAAACAATTGGACCAACCCCTCATCTTGTCATAAGACTAGAAGAGTATCAAATATTGACATATTATATATATATATATATATATATAGTTCAACCATTGCCCATTATACTGCAGTGAAACCTCTACGAACTATGAAATATTTATCGAGGCACAATCACTCGTAGCTAAGTTGTTGAACACTTTCCTTTCATTTTTGTGATATAAGTTTGAATCTTACATTTGTATATTAAATCGTAAGTAGTGGGGAGACTTCTCCCCTATCGTGAGAGTTGCATTTTGAACCACACTTGTTGCGATTAATCTCGTCAATCTCCGGTAGACCTTCGATTTGTGTCATATTTAAAAAAAAAAAATTGTACTTGTTCATTTTGAATAATTTTGATAGAGATAATTATAAGATCCGAGGATAAGAAACTTGACAAGCTTTCATTTCAATCTAAGATAACTCATTTTGAAGATTCAAGAAGAAGAAACTTGACGAGCATTTTTTTCAATCAAGATGACTCGTTTTGATGATTATAATCATGAAAATTTGATATAGACTAATCTAACAAACCAATTGCTTCTCTAGTACGATTATAGACGACTCTATCAAATATCAACTCTAATCATTAACCTTTTCATGTATCTCAAAATTAGCAGAAATATTCTATAGTTCGATCTCCATGCATTACCAAGCAAATGAATTGATAATCGATAATGGTGGGTCTCTTTAATTTGTTGTTATATTTAAAAAAAAACTACCAAACTGAGTGTCGTAAATACACAACAGCTTGCACATGGTGGCCCTCCTATTTCCATCGGATAAGGATCCTCTCCTTACGTCACATCATCCTTTCTTCACTTAATCTTACGATACATAAACATTGCAATGAATGAATGGTTAAGATGTGATTGACACTTGATTAACAACCAACCACATACTTTAAAAATGTTAAGAAAAATTTGAAGAGAAAAGAGGATCCTGTCCATTTCCATCTATATATAGTTGTTCTCACTCTTTCATCTTCGAGGACCACAACTGCAAAAATTACAAAAATGTTATGGCCGACTTAATTTCCAACGTGTCAATTTCATGATCCGGGTAGCCGACACTTCATTTTACTCCGCTCCGACTCCGGGACCCATCTAATATATCCGTTACCATTGAATAACTCTTAATAACGAGAAGGAACTAACCGTTGATAGAGAAATCAACGGCTAGAAATTCACTACCACATACGTATTATCATACGCCCTCGTCTCTTAGTCGGTTTTAGCTACTTTTAAAAGTCGTTAAACTTTCGTCAGTACTCAACACTTGTAGTAGTAGTAGTAGCCCTCTTTATCTCTAATGGAGTTTTCTGGTTCTCAAAAATGGCTGCCTCTCTTCATCTTCGCTTTCGCGATCACGCAGTGTACTCTCCTCGCAATTGCCGATCTCCCCGGCACGTGGGAACTTCTGGTTCCCGACGCCGGTGTATCTTCCATGCACACGGCGGTGACACGCTTCAACACGGTGGTGCTTCTTGACCGGACCAACATCGGCCCATCTCGCAGAATGCTGCGTAAAGGCCACTGCCGTTTCGACAAGAACGACCCGATCCTCAAACGTGACTGCTACGCTCACTCTATCCTCTTCGACTTTCAAACGAATCAAATCCGCCCTCTGATGATTCAAACCGACACCTGGTGCTCGTCCGGTCAATTCCTACCTGACGGAACGTTGCTGCAGACCGGTGGTGACCTGGACGGGTATAAAAAGATCCGGAAATTCAACCCGTGTAATGCAACCGGGTCGTGTGATTGGGAGGAGCTCCAAGACGTCGAGTTAGTTAACGGGAGGTGGTATTCAACCAACCAAATATTACCGGACGGTACCGTGATTATTGTTGGGGGTAAGGGAGCCAATACTGTGGAGTATTATCCGCCGAGAAAAAACGGCGCCGTTTCGTTTCCCTTTTTGATTGACGTGGAGGATAATCAGATGGATAATTTGTACCCTTACGTCCATCTCCTCCCAAACGGACACCTTTTCATTTTCGCTAACAACAAGGCGGTGATGTACGATCACGATATGAATAAAATCTTGAAGAATTATCCGCCGTTGGATGGTGGCCCACGTAACTATCCATCGGCTGGATCCTCAGCGATGTTGGCTCTCGATGGGGACTTTTCTACGGCTGTGATTGTGGTCTGTGGTGGGGCCCAGTATGGAGCTTTTATCAGTAGGAGCACCGACACACCAGCTCATGGCAGTTGCGGGCGTATAGTTGCCACGTCAGATCGGCCGGGTTGGGAAATGGAGGATATGCCATTCGGTCGGATCATGGGTGATATGGTTATGCTACCAACCGGCGACGTTTTGATTATAAACGGAGCTCAAGCCGGTACTCAAGGATTTGAGATGGCTTCCAATCCGTGTTTGTATCCGCTTCTTTACCGACCCGATCAACCCGTTGGATTACGGTTCATGACTTTGACTCCGGGTACGGTAGCTAGACTGTACCACTCTACGGCAAATTTGTTACCGGACGGGCGGGTTTTATTAGCCGGAAGCAATCCGCATTATTTTTACAAATTTAAGGCAGAGTATCCTACCGAATTACGAATCGAAGCGTTTTCGCCCGAGTATTTATCACCCGATCGTGCAAATCTCCGACCCGCAATCGAGGAAATTCCGGAAACGGTACGTTACGGCGAGGCTTTTGATGTGTTTGTATCGGTTCCATTGTCGGTGGTGGGGATTTTGGAGGTCAATTTGGGAAATGCACCTTTTGCAACTCATTCGTTTTCACAAGGTCAAAGATTGGTTAAATTGACAGTTACGCCTTCAGTTCCAGATAGTGCCGGAAGGTACCGGGTCGGGTGTACGGCTCCTCCGAACGCGGCGGTTGCTCCGCCAGGTTACTACATGGCTTTCGTGGTCAATCAGGGTGTGCCAAGTGTGGCACGGTGGGTACATTTAGTGGCTTGATTTAATTAGTTCGTGTTTAAGAATTATTTATTGCTTTTTTTTTTTTTTTTGAATTACCTCATGATAACTGTTGATAAGGATAATAATTGTTTCGAAATTAAATTATATAATTTTAACGGTCAGCTATTTTTTATTTTTTTTATTTTGTACGGAAAAATTATTTTATTAGGGTGATTATGAAAAGGAAGAATATTTATTAGTATATGATCAAAATCAATATAAAGGAGCACTTACATTCAGTGCTCAACGCTAGTAGTGGGTCAGAAGAAAATGAATCGAATTTTGTCGCTTTACATCATAGATTCCATTATGGGTCCTTTGAAAACTTCAAACCGAAGTGATTGAAAGTGATTTTCACCAGAGTGTCTATTTTTGCTCACCTTTTAGGGGTAGGCTTTACCCCCTCTCCAACGCGTGACATATGTTAAGTGTTGGGGAGGGGGTAATGTTCACCTCTAAGGGGTGCGTAAAAGTAATCATTTATTTGGAGGGTAGCAAAGAAATATTCACAATTAATTAATTTCAGTTGATTAAAATTTAAAACACTTAAAATATGATTAATTTATGGAGAGTTGAAGGTGGTTCAGTGGTAAACCATCGATCCCTCATCATTATCGTCATTGCAATCGGCTACATTCCAGTGACACTACGGTAGAAGGCAATGCCTAAACTTCGCATCGAATCTGGAACTTTGTCATAAAAATATTCCTGTAATCCCTCCAGAGTGAAACCATCGCCAAAACCAACGATTGACAAACTGTGGAGGTGGAACCAACCACAACACAATCATGGATTGTGAACCCTTTCTCGGATCTTTTTGTCGACAGCACGAGGTCTCTTCCTCTCAACCAGGGCTGCAACTATCATTGTAGCAATGGAGAAAAGAATTCCAATGCAGATTTTAGGCAGGATTTTGATGCCTCGCTCGTTCCCTGTAGCTTTTCTCAACATTGGTACAAGCATTGTTTCATAAATGGTGACACAGGTGATCATTGAAACGGCAGCTACTGCAGAAATTGAGGCGGAAGGGATCACAAATTTGCCGATTTCTCGGTTAATGACTGTGCCTTGTTTGATGAAGAACGTAGAGGTCTGTGCTATGTAAATTCCAAATGGTAAGGTAGCTAACCAGACATGGATCATGTTAAGTATAAGCTTCATTTCTTCAACTTTGGTCACGGTTGCAAGCCTCCAGGGACTTTGTATCTCAGGTGAAATTTTATTTTCATTTTCTTCCAGGATTGCAGCTTTGTCCTAAAATCTATCACTTGTATTAGGATATATAAGACAATTAGAATACAAATACTAATCAGGTATGGAATGCTGCACATTTTTTCGTAAGAGATTCCAAATTGGGAATTTCATACGCAAAAACATACAGAATTCTTGCGCTCGATAAATTTTAATTAGAATAAACATTAATTATATATATATATATATATCAGTTTCACTTGCTTACTTGAGTTTGTGAGTGTGACACAAAAGCCTTCCCTTGGCCATCTGTGCATTTGGAACCTCATAGAGTTGATCAGGATTGGAAGGATAAGTGAGATTTCTTTTTGCAATGGCGGCGACCAGAACCTGAAACAATGGCGTCAATGGACTTCCTGTTGGCTCTCTGTAATGATAATATGGCCTTCCAAGTACCAATGATAAACAGAAGTAGCGACATAGCCATGACTGCTGTGAGGATTATAGCACCAGCACCCCAGATGACATGGTCTTGCACATAAACAAGGACAGTGACTCCCAATAGAAGCCCGGAACATAGGCCGAAATTCCACCAGTTGAAGGACATTTTCTTCTTTCTTTCTGCAGTGTGATCATCATCGAATTGGTCTGCTCCAAAGCTCTCCAAAGAGGGTTTGTGGCCTCCAGTTCCTACAGAAATCAAGTAGATGGCAAGAAAGAAGACCACTTCATGAGCTTTTCTAGTGTGCTGACACACATCTCCCATTTACAAGCCTTTAAACTTGGTACATACCAAGACATTGTTAAGACAAACAAACTCTGTTTTTACACGTCAAAAGAATAGTGTTAGTGTCGTTCGTCCATTAGATCACCGAAAACTTTAAAAGTTTCAATCAAGACTTTCAAGCTTATAAAATTGTTTGCTCCAATTATGTTAGAAAGTTTAAATATGAATTGATTTGTTATTTCTTTTTTTGTAAGATACAAATTAATATAGATTTATAATTTTAAGTGTGAGTGTATGTATCATAACAACAATCCAAATGACAACTAATGTCTAAAATTCCAATTAGGTCCGAACTCTTAACAAAATTCAAATGTTAATTTATGATGTTTATGATAAAACATTTTCAAAAGTAACTTGTATTAGAAGTCTGTCGAGGTATGATCAGATCAGTCGTAATAAGAAAATTAAATCAATTGTAATTAGAAAAATTTTAGTATTACGTGTTAGAACTATTAAGATCTGTTAAGCATATTTAGCATGATTAATTGCGTACTAGAATTTTTCAAACAAGAAAAATATCTTTATTGAGGATTTTGATTGCATATTAGAATTTCACATGAAACCTCATATACCAAACATGTTACAACTTTTAACAAACTAATTGTTACATGTAATTTGAATATTAAATTACTTCAACATCGTTAATTAACTACATAACAACATTGTTTATTGCCATAATAATTATACTAATTATACAAGTGTTTCTCAATCAAACCACTGATGATCCAGCTCCATCACCATCATAGCAATCAGCCACAGCAACAGTTCTCTGTACATTCTTGTAAGAATATCGTCGAGCCAAGAACACATAGAAGAACAAGTTCACAGTGCTCACGGCTGCTAATAGCCAGTAGAAGTAATCCAATCGGCTGCTATTTATATCTTTGCCAAACCAGTTCTGTCCTGTTTTCTCTGACATGTGATCAACAATTGTTATCAACAGACTGCTAAGGAAATTCCCTGCCCCCATCACACTAAGGTAGAAGGCAATGCCTAGACTACGCATTGAATCCGGAACTTGGTCATAGAAATATTCCTGTAATCCCACCAGAGTGAACCCATCACCGAAACCAACTATGAGAAACTGTGGAGCCAACCAGAACACACTCATGGACAGTGAGCCCTGTACAGGATTCTTTTCGACAACTCCAAGTCTCTTTCTCTCGACCAGGGCTGCAACTACCATTGTAACTATTGAGAAAAACATTCCAATTCCGATTCTCTGCAGGATTTTGATCCCCCTTTCGTTTCCTGTAGCTTTTCGTAACACGGGTACTAGGATCTTCTCGTACATTGTGACAGAGATGATCATTCCGATGGCTGCTAGAGCGTAAACTGAGGCTGGAGGGATCAGGAAGTTGCCGACTTTTCGGTCCAGAGTTGTGCCTTGTTTGATGAAGAATGTAGCGGCTTGTGATACAGTCACTCCAAATGGTAATGTCGCTATCCAAATTGGGATCATGTTGAGTATCAGCTTCATTTCCTCAACTTTGGTCACTGTTGCAAGTCTCCAAGGACTCTGCTTCTCAGCTGAAGTTTCCTTGCCTTCCAAGATAGCAGCTTTGTCTAAAAACCTGAAACCCATTTGAATTACATAATCAGAATCAGTCAATTTAAGGTGGGGTATGTTTAGAATCCATATAAATTTCCAAAAAACCTGAAACCCATTTGAATCAAATAATCAGAATAAGAAAATTTAAGGCGGGGTGTGTATAGAATCCATATAAATTTCTAAAAAACCTGAAACCCATTTGAATTACATAATCAGAATGAGCAAATTTAAATTGGGATTATGTTTAGAATCCATATAAATTTCTGCTTACTTGAGCTTTTCGGTGTGGCACAACAGTCTGCATTGTGACTTCTGTGAGTTATTGGGAACTTCATAGAGTTCATGATCAGGATTGGTAGGACAAGACAGATTTCTTTTAGCAATGGCGGCGACCAGGACCTGCAACAATGGCGTCAAGGGGCTTCCTGTTGGCACTCTATAACGATACAGCGACCTTCCGATAATGAAAATGAGCATGGAGGTAGCCATGACTGCAGTGAGGATGATGTCACCAGCACCCCAACTGAAATGTTCTTGAACATAAATAACAACAGTGACTCCTAGTAGAAGCCCGGAACATAAACCGAAATTCCACCAATTGAAGAAGGACAATTTCTTCTTTCTTTCTTCATTGTGATCATCGTCAAATTGATCTGCTCCAAAGCTCTCCAAAGAAGGTTTGTGGCCTCCAGTTCCTATGGAGACCAAGTAAATGGCAAGGAAGAAGATCACTTCATGAACCTTTCTAGGTTCCTGGCATACTTCCCCGATATCACAAGCCTTGAAGCTTGGCACGTACCAGGACATTGTTAGGAGAATCAACCCCTGTTTTTTACACATCAAAATCATAAAGTCAAGATTTAATCATCTGAAATCTGAATTAACTAGAACAAATAAAGATTATCTTTTGAACTTTTTAAAATTTATATTCCTTTCCAATTTTATCCCTGAGGTTGTGAAAATAGATATTCGGACCATGTATCTAGTGTTAAGAAAAATACCAGTAGATAAACGATGGATGAAACGAAGATGGTCCAGAATCTGCCCAAGTAAGCATCGGCAATGAATCCTCCAAAGAGAGGCATAAGTGTAGTCACACCAGCCCAGTAATTTACACTTTTTGCTGCTGTCTTAAGGTCTTGATGAATCACTTTGGTCAGGTAAATTATCAAGCTTGTCGCTATTCCAAAGTAGCTCAATCTCTCACTGAATTCAATTGCTGCTCAACAATAACAATTAAACTGTCAAAATACAAAATATAAAAAAAAGACCTAATATTTACTGTCAACTTTCTAAATCTTATTATTATTGAAAAAAATGAAGATCGTGTATCAGTATTGTTTTTATTGTTATTTACATTTATTTAAAAAAATGTCTAATCATGGTCTTTCTGGTCCCCCCAAATTTAAGGAAGCTGACTTTGCGTCTATAAGCAGAGGAATCAAAATGGGTGGTAGTTTTTTTCAACTGTTAATATCATTGCAGGTATTTTTAACCTAGCAAAGTGTACTGTTGGAGCCCCTACAACAGATGCCTCTCGTATACATGAGAAAAGTTGAAGGGCACAAGAATTGTGTGAGAGAGAAAAACTGATGGCAGGTAGAGAAAGTAGTGTTTGTTATTGGTGAACTTTCTTTTATGGAATTATGAGTGATATCTAGAAAAAGAGAATAATCTTTTGCAACAACAAATATGGCCGATAACGTGCAAGTTGCCATAAGCTAGCTAGCTAGGTTGTGGTTTAGTTAGTACATGATTCCCATTATCTTTTTATTTTATTTTTAAATCCGTTGGAATCTGACAAGATCAATCACTACAATCACAATCTAGAATGTAACTCTGACTATAGGGAGAGGTCTCTCCGGACTTTGTGCTTCTATGGCCCTAGCTAGCTACCACCTTTTTTTTTTTTTTTCTTTTTTTTCTGCAGCTACCCTTGTATCTAACCTACTACCATGTACTAACGTATGGTTAATGTTCTTCCTAGTCTTAGATATATTATTCTCAGGAGTCAGGACCCACTTGGAAAATTAACCCTATACTTATATTATAATTTAGTGGCAACTAATTAGTGGATATATAGTATATATGTACGAGATTCTGGGATGAACGATATTATACGAAGAAATTAGAGATTTTTTACTGTTCATGGATGCCAAATATATTATTTGCTATTTGACACAACCATGCACCAAAGGTGCGACTAGGACCCGATTTATTTAAAATAGTCCAATCTCTATTCCAGTCTCATGCACCTAACAGGACCTAAAGAAGTGGCACTTTTAATTTGATAGGGATTTCGAGGGAGGCTTTTGGTGTCTGCTCACTTTTTTGTCAGTGATTCAAAGTGGAGAAAAGGAAAAAAGTAAATAAAATGGACCCATCACCTCAAGATGTATAATCTTTTAATTTTTTTCTTTTTCTTTTTAACTATAATGATAACACAACTTAAACACATGAACTATGATCAATCCAACTTCAAATGTTCAAATATATTTTGTAAACGAAACGATGATTATGTTCTAGAAATCAAGAAAAAAAGATGGAATGTTATTAGGGTTTGTATCTTGATTATCATATATTTTTTGCAGAGAAAAAAAAAAAGAATGAGGTCTGCAGGGACAAGTGGACAACTATAGGTCTGGCTGGCTGGTTGCCAAGAAAATCTGGAACAACTATAGGTCTGGCTAGCTGGTTGCCAAGAAAATCTGGAAATAATTTTCTTTCATTTTCTAAGCAACCAAATGGAAACATATAAAATATGTTATACATGTACATATAAAAACTATATAAATATATATATAAATTCATTACCGATGATAAAGAGGGAGGCTTTCCAAACACCAGTTCGAGCTCGAAGAGCAACATTTCCTTTATGATCCACAGAAGAATCATAAACCCATTTCTCTGCATCATCAGCATGATGATCTCCATCTCCCCTTTTCGGCTCCATTTCGGCTACCTTAGTAGACATATATATTATCACTCTCTCTTTATATATAAGTAACAAAGAAGATAATCAGTGTACTATAAATTTCTCAAAGGGTTGTTTTTGGTTTGTTGTTGGTGGTGGTTGTCGAGAACTTTGGACCTTATTATATAGAGGAAGGAAGATATAAAGTGGAGTGAGTACTTGCTTTCTTGACTCACTAGTGAATTTCTAAGGAATCAAATAGAAATTAATTAATTAATTAAACATTTAATTTTTCTGAAGAAAAAAAAAATTAGGAGAAAATGATTTAATTTCATTCCGTCCACTAAAAAAAATGTCGTTGTTGGTCTTTAGATGGGAATGGCATTTGGCATCCATACCAAATACAGTTGAAATTTTCTCTTCTGGGACCATGACAACAGAGTTGTCATTTTTATTCCAAAAATTGTAAATAAAACGTAAGATAGTATGTAAAACAAGCTAGGTAGCACGGATACGGATACAGATACGGGATACGAGATATGGATACAGCACGATATGGGGATATGGTAAATCTTCAAAAACTAGGATACGGATACGCCAGGATACGTTGATTAAAATAATATATATTTATATTTTAAAAATAATAATAATAATATATGAAAACATATTTGATAATTCATTCAAAATCAAAATATATTCAGAATCCAAATAAAACATGTCATATATCTATATAAGTCATAACAATATAACATATTACATGATCTATATTAAACATGTCACATAAATTGTAACATATTACAAAATACAAATAGAACATACGTCATATAAGCCATAACACATTATAAAATATAAATAATACATAAAAAAACAAAAAAACAAAAAAACAAAAAAAACAAAAAAACTCATAAAACATATTCTAAATTCCTAATTAACTTCACTATCATCAATCGTCAATCATCAATCATCATTCATATGGTTAAAGGATCTAGATAATTCGACATCTAACTCTTGTTTATCAAGAAAAAGGTTTTCAATATCATGTATCCCGTTATTCTCCACGTCAATGGAATCAAAACCAAAATTTCTTTACATTTAATTTTGACACCTAAATTTTTAAAATTATAATTTGACCACGTTTTATACTAAAATAATTATAATATTGCCCCAAAAGTATCCTTAATGTATCCCCCAAGTATCTGCCAAGTATCCGCCAAGTATCCGTCAAGTATCCGCCAAGTATTCGCTGGTCAAACTTATGAAAAAGTCAACGGATACGCCATTTGGTGTATCAGATATGTATCCTGAAGTATCCGTGGAGTATCTGAACCGGATACGAGTTCGATACGAGTTACCTCCACCAAATGGAGTATCCGTGCTTCCTAGAAAACAGGTAGTCTGATAATTGTCTTCTCTATAGTGGATTTTGGCTGCAGAAAAACTTGTTCAAATTGTCAATTCTAAAACCCTAAATATTTTCCAATATATATATATAAAAGAAAATTTTCCTATGAGGATGTTCTGATATAATTATATAAGGACATTGAACGTGAGCCACTCGTTTTACATACTCTGACTTGGTATGTATGGACCGATATATATATATATATACATATATTACTTTAATAGTCGGTGAAGGAATAGTATTTTCTTCTATTCTCACAACGGTCCACGGCAACTTTTTGTATGAAAATATATATATATATATATATATATATATATATATTTTGGTAATTGCAACTTATTTAAAAATATACTAATTTTTATTAACCTAAACTTTTTGTATAGTAGTCTAAAATGTTGCTTGAACGGAGAGAACATTATTATTATTATTATTATTATTATATTATTATTATTATATATACCATCTACGATGGCGCCGACAATTCAAACTTGAGACATTGTTGATGTGGATGAACGTTATTCACCAGCCATGTGCATTTGGCTAATTCTATTTGAGAACATTATTCTTACCAACTTATTTATTAATTTTGGCATATAATAGCATATTTATTACATTATTTGAAGAATCAAAATTTTAATTTAATCTCAATTGCAATTCACTTTATTTAATTTATAATAATTGTTCTTTTAATTAAGGGTAGATAAAACAATAGAACTTTATGATCTTTGCAGAAAATGAAAACAAAAACAAAACAAATTTGTCTGAATTATAATCCAAATGTCAGTAATTAATTTGAAATATATTTGAGATTGTGTCGTATATGTTTTTTTTTTATTAGTAAAATGTCAAATTTACATGATGAGCTAACAGAGACAAGTTCAGCTGGTAGATGGACGAGTTTGAGGTTTGTACAAAGGACTCTTAGGTCAGCGGCTCGAATCCTATCAATGGTGAAAGCTTTCAAAAATACATAGTTCTGGATTAATAGATATTGTCAAATTTACATGATAACCAATAATAAAAGACGACACTTCCTCTCTCAAATTTGTAATACAAAAATTTTATTTAAAAAAAAACAACACAAATAGATGACAAATTAAATCAT
The DNA here is from genome assembly GCA_035582765.1 of Acer negundo. NCBI lineage: Eukaryota > Viridiplantae > Streptophyta > Magnoliopsida > Sapindales > Sapindaceae > Acer > Acer negundo. Next base: position 19,205,556 of record CM069243.1, read on the forward strand.
ATAAATATTTTACATTATCATCAATACTAATTCAGATTGCTTTTGAGGATTATTGTTATGTTTGGATTCGAATTACAAATTAAATTAAATAAGTGTTTTGGTATCTCAATTGGTCAAATCCCAGAAGTAATGGTCTCCCATTTTAACAAAACGACAAGGCCTCAAAAGCTTCTTTTTCAAAAGTCCGATTTTTATCTCCCTGATTTTTTGGACTCTCCACTTTTAATTTGTTTGTATGGGTTTCACAAGCATTTAATTTAGAAAAGCAATTAGTAATTAATTCATGTTTTATTAGAACAAAACTTTTAGCTTAAAATTCCCATCAAGTGTTTCTGGAAAAAAGTTGTGAGTAGAAATTTCTTAAAATACGTATTTCAAACTTTTATACAAACTATTTTTATTCAAAAACACTTAAGAAAATTAATATTAAATCTATCCGCAAATGTGCAATAGAACCTGTCAAGCTCTAGATGTTTGGTTCGAATAAGAAATATTTGCTCTCATAATACTAAGTCACCGCTATTCCCTGATGTGGAAAGGAGGTGTGTATCAAGTTGTTTATTATTATTAATATTATTAAATTGACACGGTTTAAGAAGTCAACATTAGATGTCATGCTTAGATCAGTAAAACATCTCAGTTATGGGAGCAGATATTAAAACTTATAAAACTTATTAGTACATCCATATTTTATTAAAAAATTTAATTACAAAAATATTTTAATAAGGACGAGTTGCTTTAATTAAAAATAAATCAAATACTATATACACTTATTAATTACAGTCATATCTTTAACTATATTTTTTTATTAAAAAAAAACTTACCTTTCAAAAAAAAAAAAAAACTTATGATAAACCCTAATTAAACTATAATTTTATTTCAAGTATCAAAATTTCTCATCATCACATAATTATCATATTGTTTTTGTCTTTTTTTAATATATATATATACATATATAGTTATAAACTCTATCAAAAAACAATATTTTTTTTTTTTTTAACTATAACTGTAAATATCAACAAGTTTTTTATTTTTTTTTATTTTTAAGATAGTCATATATGTCAATAAAAATATTTTTTTTAAGATAGTTGTATAAATAAGAGAATTCCAAATTGAAAATTTATTCCCTTTTATAAGGCTGCTACATTCGAGATATTTCCAAAAGTAAATTGGATCATCATTAAAAAAAGATTTAATTCTAAAAATAATATGATTTTTTTTTAATATAAATTGGGTGTGGTAATAATTTAAGAGTGTTTATAAATAATATATATTAAAATGAATATACAGTAGAACCCCTCTAAACTAATATTCTTGGAACCCATCCTTGAGTATTAATTTAGATGAATTATTAATTTGAAGGGTTTTATATTGTAAAGTGTTATTTTGTCTTAGAAAATGTGTGGAAGTCGATTTTCTTGTTTAGGGAAAGTTCTTTTTCGAGATTCCTTATTTAGTCGGTTTTCTTATTCAGAAAAAGTTTTTTTTTTTTTCCTGGATTCTTTGTTTATGAAAGATTTATTAAGAAAATTTTCAATTCCTTTTGAGAATGTGATTACTTAGTGACTCAGAATACTCATCATATAAACAATGAGGCTTATTTTATGGTTATATATAACAAGAGAAATCTCATGATATACCTAAAAATTTTATTCCTAACAGTTCTTAAAAATTCTCTATTTTCTATTTTTTTAGTTATAACAAAAGTACAATTCAAAAGATAAAAGATGAAGTCAAAAATATCAAACATGGTGGCTTTGTGCAAATTAGTATCTTGAAGTACTTTTTTAGTTCTTGATTATTATATAATATATTTTATAATTTTATGGAATTATTAATTTATGCGACAGTCAGGATCGAAATTTTATACTAGGTTTTAAAAAGAAATTATTAATTATTACGATAGAGGAGTTTATTAATTTTTTACATTGGCCCGAGTCGGGACTTAGATTTTTTATTAATTTAGAGAAAATATTAATTTACAAGAGATTAATTTACAGAGGTTCTACTGTATTTATTTCAATGAGAGTATTGTTGGTATTAGGATGATTGTTTATAGTAATATTTAATTTTTAAATTTTAGACATGAGTGTACTTATAAAAATTGGTATACTAATAAGTTTTATGAGTATCAATATCTGTACCCCTTAGTTATTTCATAATTCAAAGATTTAAACAACGTTACATTATTTTAAATATGAATATAAATATTTAAAATAAATTATTGGATACTAAGTCTAGATTCCAATAAAAAAAAAACTCCATTGATTACTTTTAATAATTATATATTAATTGAAGCAATATAAGGGAAGCCAATTAATTAGCCAAGTGATTCACTATTTCACTCTCAGAAGCAGCAGAAAGCATTACGTTAATTTTTTTTTTTTTTTTTAATTTTGTTTAGAGAGAGAAATCACTACATTAATTAATGGGCCATTTTCCTCCGCATATAATTAAATTAGTTCTTCAACTACTGGACTGTATGGTGGCACACTAATTATTATGTATATAACTTAAAAGACAAGAGAAATGCTAAGCTCTATTTAAACTATAATTTAGCATGACTTAACAAATAATATAATGTCGAAATTCTTCCAACACGTGGTTAGGGCGTTCGTAGGCAACTTTAAAGAAACATTTATTATTATAGTCTCTAGTTTTTTAATTGGAAAAAATTTGGTGCCGAAAGACAATTCTAGAAGTTGACAAGTGGAATTATAATTAGACCTCTAATTTTGTTTAATTAAATTTATGGACATTGTAGTGATCCATAGAAGAAATAAAACGCATTTTGAAACGATACGATTAAATTTAAGTTTATTTATATTTCCATTAAAATTAGTGAATTGATGAACACTTGTACATATTGAAGTCATAAATTTACGTTCAAATAACTCAACCTTTAATCTATTTATTTTAATATATTATCGACCATGATAATCCCATTCAAATAACTTTTTGTGCAGGAGTTCTCATTAATTTAGATCTCTTAAATAATTAATGCATTCCATAGCTAACTCCACCAACCTAATGGTTGCAAATTTGACCTCAATAATTAAAAGACAAAAATAAATAAATTAGTTGTCTCAAAAAATCACGTCAATGAAGATATTGCCTAATCCAAAATGCACCATTGCACCACCAACCTCTAATCGTTCCATCTTTCCATCAAGTCGGCAAGTTGAGAAATTAAAATGTTGTTAATTAATTAACATCAACATTAATCTGATGCCCAAATGATACAACACACTAATCCATTCATTTAAAACATATAAATCTAATACAATTTAAATGGATGAATTATAGTAATGATATATCATTTAGAAACCAAATTTAAACACTAAATTTAGACAAAGTAGAATTACTCCTAATATAATAGTAATTCAATTCAATTCAATTCATTTAATGGAATTATAATTAAACTTAATTATATATTGTTAATTTAAGTCAACTGCAAGCTCATGATAATGATCATGGGGTTTCATCAATGGGCTGTGACTGATGACGCTCGAGACTTTATTTCTTTTCTTCTTTTTTTTTTTTTTTCATGGTGGATAGAGCACTTTCAATTACATGATGTTTTAAAAACTTAACATAAATGATAAAACGGCAAAGTATTTGCAAATATAAACATTATTATTCTATGGATATTATCACAGACAATGCTTGATATTGCAAAGCATTAGTGGGCACTCATTTTTTTTATTTTATATAATCTTGATATATGGAATTGTGGAAGTTATGATGATAAATTCTTTTTATTCAATGAACCATGTGATTCTCATTTTCTTCATGATCTCTTGATTCTCTTCCTCTCTCAGCTGCTTCATGTTCAATATTTCAATCAATTATTCTTGATAGCAACACCAGTTTCATTCTGGTGGTCAAACATTATATATTTTCCACCAGATTAATTAGTCTTAGTACAAAAACTTGATTAAGTAGTGATTGATTTCGATCGATCGGTGGTCGATCGCTGTTATTCTCAAGTTAGGTCATACTCATGAAATTGCACCGGTTACATACATTTACATCACCAGCATCATGGAAGCATTTTATATAAAGCAACTTGAAGTAGTAGTCGTATTCATGAATATATTCGAAAGTTTTTGCAAGCATACGAGCACAAGAAGCTCATGCTATGTGATTTTAGAATAATACAGGGGATATATATATATATATATATATATATGAGTTGTCGAGATTCACGTTTCACAATATATAGAAAGTTCACACAGTGAAAACTGAAAAGGACAGCAAAATATAAACTTGCATGTTCATGAGCTGAGTTGGATTTGCTGAGATTATTATTATTATTATTAATTTATTATTATGGTGAAAACTATTTGCAAGCTTAATTTGTTTGGTTGTATATAATGAAATTTGTAAACGTGTGGTTTGTACTTTGTATTAAGTTTTCTGTGATTCTCTTTTTGTCTAAAAGTCTTGACTTTATAATTATAAGCAAACTTTTGGTGGAGTCATTTCGAAATATTGTTTGTCAATCAGTTAATAATAATCGTATTGCATATTTCCACCGTCTAAGTAGAAGCTCATCAAATTATTCGGCCAGTTCTCATCTCTCGAATATCACTGCGATTTATTCTTCATCATAATTGTTGCTGTGAGTGAAATTGCATTGATTATTCGAACAAGATTCAAGAGTGAAGGCAGTGAGTGTCACATCCCATCGGCCACTTGATTAGTTATTGCTAATGTTGCTTACTATAGTACTATACTGTGGTCAGTGCAACCAAATGGGAACGATTTCATTTCATATCTTTATAGTAGTTCCACTGAATCACGAAACCCTAAAAGTAAAATCTATATGCTTCAAATTTCAATCATACAATATAATTATCTAGTTGTCTATGTAGAGGAGTTTCAAAGTGCACTCTTTGACTTTAAGAGTTAGGAGAGTGTTTACGTCTTCCAAGTCGGCGTCCCGTAAAGAGCGGGCAGGATACGATAATACATCAGGTTTCATATGTAAGGTTTCATATGGTTTTTTTTTTTTATGTGTTTGATTATATATTATTATTCAATTGCCACAAAAATAAATATCAAATCTTATACTAAGATTTCGTATTTATAATCTAAGATTTTGTACGGAAAAACATTTGAGGTTCCGTATAGTACTTGACAATTTATGACAATTCAGAAATTGCTTCATCACTAGAGATGCACGTTTGGAGAATGGGATGGATATAGGTTCCCCCATCCCCATCCCCACTTCACATACCCTTCTCCTCCATATCATATTTGGGGAAAATGGGGATGGAAAATTTTGGGGGGACCTATATCCATCCCCATCCCCAATTCCCCATTTTCTCCATTTTTCTCCGTTTTTTCCCATTTTTCCCTTTCCCCCGTTCCCCCATTTCCCCATTTGACTAAAATTTACAAATTAAATTAAAAAAACAAACATTCCATTACAAATACAAAATAAAATTAATTAGTACATTTTATATAAAATGTGTATATATACTTAGGGAGTTAAGGTTTTCAAAGAATAAACAAAAAAATTAAAAATATATATTATAATTATATTTATATATGTTTAGGGGAAATGGAGAAATAGGGATGGGGGACCTCCCCCCATCCCCATCCCCATTTCAACATAATTGTGGGGAAAATGGGGAAATGGGGATAGGGAGGGGTCCCCCCATCCCCATCCCCATTTCAATTTGGGGATGATTTTCATCCCCATCCCCTCCCATTTCCCCATTTTTCCCAAGAAAAAAAATCCCCAAATGGGGATGGGGACACGGGGAATTGGGCCTCGGGAAAAAATGTGTATCTCTATTCATCACCCAACTAATGCATTTTTCACACACACACACACACACACATATATATATATATATATAAATGATCACGTTCCTATCAGGGCATCCTTATATAACTTTATCAGGATATTGAATGTGAGTCACTCATTTATAAAAGTGATTTGACAAGTGCATACATACCAAGTCAAAGTATGTAAAATGAGTGGCTCACATTCAATATCCTTATATAATTCTATCAGGGCATCCTTATAGGAAAATTTTCGTATATATAAATACCTTATTTTAATTTTGGTAAGGACCTTGATGAAATCACATCGATTTTTATAAATTTTGATATGAAATTTTTTTTGGATGATAAGTTTATTGAAATGTTCCTATGAATAAAATTTGAGAATTTTTCAAGTACTAAAAATATTTTTTTTGAATTTTCCTATATTTTACCCATTTTTCGATGATTTCATATTTAACAAAACTGAAAAAATAGTTTTAATGCTTGAAAAAATTTCAAATTTTATTCATAGGTACATTTCATTAAACTTTTTTTTTTTAAAGCTAAATTTTATTCATTGGCATGCCGGAAAAAGCCCACAAGGGGAACAAACGCCCAGCAACACAAAACCACAAACACCACCAGCGAAGGAAACAGACCAACACAGAAAAAAACAGAACATAACTAAACCAAACACTACAGATCATCCCATTGAATGATATCACTCACATAACTAGAACCCTTTTTCGCAAGACAATCCACAAAGGCATTGTAGGACCTAGAATTGAAAACGACAGACACTTGAGGGAGCAATTTTAGGCTGCTACGAATTTCGTAGATGGAGTTAAAGTGGTACATTTCATTGAGCTTATCATCCATAAAACAATGCAGATAAAAATTCATAAAAATCAATTTGATTTTATCAAGGTCCTTACCGAAATTAAAATAAGAGATTCCTAATGAGAGACTCACTTATATATATATATATATATATATAAATGTTTAAGTCATTGCGCACTGATATAACCTCATCAGTGTGTTGGATTTAGACCATTGGATTTACATACTTTGACTCAATGTGTATGCACTTGTCAAAACTTCTCCATAATCAGTGGTCCGCATGCATTAATTATAATGTAGTTATATCAGTGCACACTGACTAGAACAGGACCGTGTATATATATATATATATATATATATATGTATATATTTGTGTCAAAAAATTATCATCCTATTCCATGAATAGAAAACATAATAATCATAATATATTTTGTTAGTCTCAACTCTCAAGGATGATGTGCTGTAATTCTTTTCTATTAATGCTTGCAATTGGTCAAAGTTATATATGAGTGGTAATATTACGGTTTCAATTCAAAATGATTTATGTTTGCTGTAATAATTATTCATTTAATTATAAAAATAAAATTTTATTTTTCTCTATTAAATAAATGGGTAAAACTATGAGATAGGTCCTTTATCCTCTTTTAATGAATTGAAAATAAGTTAGGTTTAGGGTTCAAGCATGCATAAATGAAGTTGTAAACTTTTACCACTTGATTATAAGATTTGATTTGTTAATAATTGAACAATATTTATATATAACATATATGAGTTGTTAGAAATAAAAAAAAAAAATTTAAAAAAAACTTGTTATATAAATTTAAATTTATTCAACTAATCAAAATTCTAATTTCTACGACAGACATATATTAAAAAATATTTATTAAAACTTTTAATAAATTAATATATTTTTTAAAACATATATAGTCGAGTTATGGGTCTATAGTCTATAGAAGACCAGTGACATTAATTGTAACAAGTATGATTTGGAATACAACTCTCATTACAGGGGAGATATTTCTCTACATGCTTCTATCAATTTAATGAATAAATGTAAGACTTGGATTACTAATTTATATAGGTAATTAAATTATTAACGTGTCTATACTCTATAAGAGAATAGTGACATCAATTGTAATAAGCATGGTTTGGAATATAACTCTCACTACATGAGAGATATTTCTCTACATGCATCTTGCAATTTAATGAACAAATGTAAAACTCGGATTACTAATTTATATGGGTAATTGAATTATTAACATGTCTCTTAGTATGAAATAAGAGGGTGCAAAATAAGTAAACAAATTATAATTTTTTTTTAAATTTTTTATGTGGAGAATGTTATCTACCTTTCCCATTTCCCTTTCTCATTTACCTTTCTTACTCATTGTTTAACACGTATACACTTTTTCATTTAATAAAAACCTCTCACTTTTTTGTACAAAGCTTATTTACGTCTTTACCCTTGATAGCTTCTTATATCAGTTCATTAATAAAGGGTAACGACGTAAACAAGCTTTGTAGCAAAAAGTTAGAGCTTTTTATTAAATGAAAAAGTGTACACATATCAAGCAATCAGTGAGAAAGACAAATAGGAAAGACAAATGGGAAATGTAGATAGCATTTCCTATTTTTTTAAAGTAAATGATTTAAAAGTAAATTTATTAAATTTAAAATTTTACTTATCCAATATCGATTTGTACAAAAACCGATATCTTACTTTAAAATAAATTTATATCAGGATTTTGTTTGGTGTTGAAAATAAGAAGTAAAAGTTTTAAAAAAAATATTATAAATAAATAAAATTTTTGAAAAAACTGTAAACTATTCTTGACAGTTAAAAATAATTGTCAAGAACTGCAAGTTTATTGAATATTGAATAACTGTCAACAAATACAGTTTTTCTTGTAGTATAATTTTACGTGTGAATCAATAGTTGAATCGGTACACAACTAGTTCAACTTAAAGTAGGTGTACATTTAATTATCATGTTAACATATGCACACATTTAAGGTTTAAACTTTTCTCTTGAAAAAAAAAACTTATATTTATTCTTTTAATACAATAATGCATAACTTTTTTTTTTATTATTTGTTCGATTATTATTATATGCCCTGCATAAATTTAATTTTCTTAATTAAATAATAAATAAAAATAAATTTTTAAAAATCTAATATCAAATAGATTAGGAAACTTGTCAGAATTTATCGAGATCAATTACAAACACGAATTTATTAAAATCAATAGCTATATGTACGATTCAAATATTTATACTTGCAATACGTGGTGATATCCCAATGATGTGAAAGCCGTGTACCCATTATCTCAAAACTCAAGATCCAAACTACCATTGCAAATTATAATCCCTAGTCAATAAAGAAGTCACATAGCTAGTACACTCTTATTAAAGGTTTTGACCAACATTAAATTTTTTTATTAAGATATTATAATTGATCATAAATAATATTAATATTAATTTAATATCCCACTCTTCACGGCCACAATATTTTAAGAGGCCTCAATTTATATTAATAAATTCTTGAGTGCGTGATCCATTGATTGACTTGAGTCACTTGATTTGTCAAGGCCATACTAGATGATTCAGGCAAACGGAGGCAATATGGGGACATCATTATCCAAATCATTGCTACTTTTGAATTCACAACGCGTAAGGAATGTCTTAAACTTCAGATTAAAGGGATTATTATTATTATTATTATTATTATTATTATTATTATTATTGATTATCTACGTATGGTTATCTTTAAATAAGGCCGGTCTGCACCGATTTAAATTTACTATTTTATTTTTTGACTTTAACATCCAACCATTAATTTACATTTAATTAAGGAGTAGTAAATGTATTCCAATTCAACAATTGTCTCTACCATTAGATTAAGAACTTATAAATGATCCATATATTGTAGTTAAAAAAATTGAATCATAAATTTATGTTGATTAAATCTAATCTAAATAAAATTTTATGTGATTTTTTTTATAAAAAAATAAAAAAAAAATAAAAATTAAGTCAAACGATATCAAATGGGAAGTGGTACCAAAAAAAAAGGAGAAACAAGATCAAATAGGGGAATCGAGGAAAGGGGTGGGAGATACCTCCCCCAAATGCCCCCATCTTTGTTTCCCCCAAATTGGGGTGGGGCGGAGAAACAGGGATGAGGATGGGGAACCTCCTACCTCCCTCATCCCCATTTGATAGATTAACTTCGTTATATGTGTGCTTATCTTTAAGTCAATTTCATCTTATTATATTATAGATAAGTTGTAAGTTGTAACTATAATGTTAAGTAATAAACTAACGTGGCGGAATATAAATTTTAAGATATTTTTTGAGTTGTGAATAATCTTAATTATTTTTATATTCTATGTTTAATTCTAATATTTCATTTACTTGATAAAATGTTGCGTGGAATATTTCATAGTAATTATTATGTAATTATCTTTCAATTGCTTCATAGAAAACGATTTTTTTTTTTTTAAATTTTTTTTTAAATTTTATTTTTAAAGCACCTTTTATGATGGAAATCTTCAAAATGCCCACTTAATTCAAAAACAGAGAATGAATATCAAAGCGACCCAGTTAGGACCAAACAACAAGATCAATTGCTTTCCAATCTCAACTTCAATAACCGACCATAAATTTTGTAGATAAAATAGAAGTCAGAAACCCACTAAGATTTATTTTGCAGTGGCTCTGACTTTTTAGATGACAATTGCAAAAGCCCACTAAACCACTCATGCTTCGAGAGTATTGAGGTAAGGTTTTGCTAATGACTTAAAAGAGCTTTTAGACATGATTGCTTTTGAATTAGCTGATAAGAAAGTGTTTATGGATAACGAGAAAATCTTGGATGCAACCGATGCAATGCATCCGGGCAGTGAAATCATGCCGGACAGCAAAAAACACTCATGTGATTTGTTTTTCATACCACATAACATGATTTTGTTGATTGCGGTGAAATGCATTGAGTGCATTTAAATTTTTCTCAAGGTTTAGAAGAACAGGTTCTTGAGTCTTCTAGTGCAAATGTCTGGATTTTAACAAATATTCAAATATCAAATCTCAACCGTTAGAACTTAAATGCCTCTGAAGGATAAGATGACCCGTGTTCGGATTTTAACAAAACCTGGACATACACATTCCACACCTTAGAATTTTTTGATGGGAATATTAAAGATTCGTATATATCTAAGTATGAGAGACACAGGGAATCACTTCAGCTAGTGGAGAAAAACCTGTAATCGATCAGAGAGGAAAAGACACTAGATTGGAATCTGCAGCAACCCAGTAATAGTAAAGATGTGGGGATGATATAATTGAAATGATCGAGTGAATCTATCCAAAAACAATCCAACAAGAGATTGAATACAAAAACTTTGACCCAGCAGATGATATGGTGTATGGAAAGTGAACTAGTATTTGTGTGCTCCACATTCTACTACAGCAGTAGCAGCAATATGATGGTGGGTTGGTCGGCACTCGGCGTGCACATGCGCTCCTACACAGAAAGTGATGGAGAGAGAGAGAGAGAGAGAGAGAGAGAGAGAGAGAGATTATGTGGCTGCATAGAAATGATATGAGAGCATGAATCAATTACGGGGTTGACTCAATTTCGGCAAGTTTACAAGCGATACCATCTGTCAATACCCCGTTAATTTTTCTGAGATTTCCTAATCAATGGTTTTCTTCACCCACATTTTGCTATTGCATTCTCGCTGATGTATCTTAGAATTTTAGGCAATTTATGACAATCTATTTCCACTATCTATCTATCTACTACTCCAGTACTCCATAAAACCAATCCGGGTTCTGTAGACCTGTGAGATGTATTCTATGTTGGAAAATGGAGAGCAACACCTCAAGGTGAAAATCTTAACGATTGGGCTACAAGAGCAACTGGCAGTCAACCTGAACTAAATTGGCCACAGAACCTGTTATGTGCTTGTTCATTCAGACTAAAATCATAGATCACCAAATCCCAAGAACCATATACATTTCAACTAATGACTAGGTTATGCAACAAGATTGAAAAAACCAAACAGGGAGCTTCAAAGATACCAAGAATCCCTGCAGACCTGCGACAATTCAAAGTATCATTCGAATTCAGTCCAAACAAAGTTCTACATTTTATAGAATCAATATGGTTGTAGTGTAAGTATAATGTGATGAGCCTAAACTTCAGAACATCCTTAAAAATCTTTAACTTGAGACCATCCGAGTTTCAACATATAAAACCAAAAACAGAATTTCAGTCAATGTGTGTGCACACTGCACACATCGATCACTCAATTAAACATTCAAAGCAATCTCAATCAGTTTTCTCTTTCTTTTTTTCTTCCCCAATATATCCCACTTGTATTGTACATCAAAGTTCAACTCCACTGATCCAAATAAGTTGAGTGTCAAGTAATCAAGTGGAAGCAATGCTTAGTTTCCAGATGCAAGTCATTTCACTGGTTTTTTACCAACACAATCACCATTTATTTCACTTCAATTCTCAAGTATTTTGATGATTCGCGATATCATTGGTTGACAAAGCAATAAACTTCAACGAATCACCCAAAAGTAGAGAAACTACCAAGTAAAGTAACATAATGTAACACAAAATCTAAAAGCTAAGTCCATGAGAACTAGTAAGAGCTTTGTTAATTACAACTAGAGCTCATGTAAGTCTAGTCTTAATATAATACATAGCCACACAAAGATATACATTTCTAATTGCCCTATCATATCATATGCAACAAACAAACAAACACATTACCGATTTAACTTGAAATTAAAATCAAGAAACAACACAGAGGAAATCATTACCAAAAATATATCGGCTCATTCTCATCTTGAACTTTCTTGTTTCGTATCCGAATCTGCCACACCAAGCGTCCTCTTATTCCCTCTCTTCCTGAACTTTCTAGAGCCGAACCTATTCGTGCTCGATACCTCCACAGAATCACCATTTTCACTTCCATTGATTTCAACACCATCTTCTTCTTCACTACCTGAATTTTTGTGTCCCGAAGCGATAATTCCATAAGGTTTGACGCTATGAACAACTCCTTTTGGGAAAAACCGGGCCGATGGCAACCCGTCGGGTGTCTCAAACAGTTGCGGACCGTCACTTTCGGTCCAGAGGTCGAACCCGCCGGGTCTCTGGAACCGGTCTGCCAAAACTTTGACCTGCTCGTCGGCGCTCACCGAGAAAAGCGTTGGCGCTTTCTCGACGACCTCCCATGGCCGTTCGAGGTCGGAGACGGCCGCCTTGAGCTCGGCTCTCTTCCTCATCTCGTAGATTTGTCTCTCGCGGCAGAGCCGGGCCTTGAGGAGCTGTTTGGCTTTCTTGGCTTGCATTCGCTTCCACTGCCACCTCGAGACACCACCAGGATAGGTCCTGGGCCCACCTCCCATTCGAATAACGGTGGATTTCTTGCTGCTGTGTTTTTGCACCAGAGACAGCTGAGAGACTTTCGTGCAGAGGAAGAGTGGCGTCGGAGACGCTAGCGTCTTCGAGAAGGATAGTGTTTGCGATGGGACTGTGATTGAGAGAGACATTTTTCTTAATTTCACTATAATTGAGAGGCTTAGAATTTGTTGCAGCCAAGTGAACGACTCTGCAACCAAAATGGACGGAGCTTGTGGTTGTGTTGTGGCTCAACCGCTCAATCTGTGGATTGGAAAACGATGAGATATCCGACGTCGTTTTCTGTTCTTACAATGCAACAGTTAAATCGGTTAGCTTGAGTTATTAAGTAATAAATTAAAACAGGGTTAATTAAATCAACAAGCACCAGTGGTCTAGTGGTAGAATAGTACCCTGCCACGGTACAGACCCGGGTTCGATTCCCGGCTGGTGCAGTTTTCCCTTTCTTTTTCACTTTTCTACTTATTTTGGGCCTCCACTCTGCCCAAACCTTTTTACTTATTGGGCCTCCTCTCGGCCTACTCCAATCTGTGCACGTGCAATTCAAACACAAGTTGCACCAGTACTGGGTTTGACCGACACCAAACTTGAGCTGGCAAAGCATCTCCTTCTCCTCCAGGCTCCAGCTCCACAGAAACAATTTATTTAATTTTGTTGAATTATAATAATAAAACATCATCAACCTAAGAGACAATAACTGACAGCAACCCTTGTTTTATAAATCAAGACTCTGCTCTGAATCTCTCCAAGGTGTCCAAAACCTTCTTTGTTCCCATATAAATGGCAATCACAAATATAATAATACAAGCTTCCCCAACTAAAAATAATGTTCAACTCAAGAGCTCTGTCTCAAGTTTTGATGGCATCTACTGCCAATGCATGCAGATTCCAAGTTCCAAAGATTACAATAATGGGTATTAAGATTGACTCTTAACAAATTTTGCCTATGTAGAAGTCTACACATCACAGTGATATACACTCACTTGCAGACATGCAAATATTCAAGAATCGTAATAATACTATCTAACTTCCAAATCATAGAAGCAACACCAACCAAATAATACAATTCCTAGTATACATGCACTTTTGCATATACATATATGATATATCCCCCCTATACAAGTATACAACAAACAAGCATTAGAGATTCAGTGTCTGATGATAGTTTTTGCAGACAAGAAATACCTCTAAAGATTCGTAACACCATCTTGAATACAATAATTGTTTAAACATTTTCCCCTTCGACTTTCAATAACAATTGGATATTACTTTTTTGATCATGATCTTCAAAAAGGATGAATATAGACAAGAAAAGGAAGATGATTTTTTTTTTTTTTTTTTTTTTTTTTTTGGTGTAAATCAATCAGAAAACATGTTTTCTTATCAGATCAGATGCTGTTATTATGGAAGTTAACACAATGCTTTGTTGTATACCCTGCACATAGGCAAGAGCAATGCAAAGATTTAACTTGTAGGTTTGCTAATTTATATAGAATATTGATAACATTAAAGTGAATCTGTATACATTTTAAGTTTTTTACTTAGGCTATTAATTAATTTAATTAAGCAACTTCCTATCATCTTCTATGATGCATATAAGAGATTATATGGGAACTAGAGCTTGTAAGTACATTATTTTATTTTATTTCTCCTGTGTCACCCCTGTCAATAATTCAACCCAGATGGCAAATGCATTACACATCTTACAAATAAACATGTTACGGATCTTGTTCCTTAACTGGGAGCTTAGTTGTTTATTTAATATTCTAATTTTATTTTTTAAATTGTATATTTCTCTCTCAATTACTCAACAGACAATCAATTAATCAGGGAATCTTAAAAAAAAAAAAATTGGAAATTTCCCTCAAACCACACGGTTGTGAGATCTCATTATATATATATATATATAACCCTTATATATACCACCCCAAACCACTATCTAATCTTCACTACTTGCTAAAAGAAAAAAAAAATCAAAAGCATCAAATCAATAAAAAAAAAAAAAAAATGGCTCAAGTTTTTATTGTTTGCTTGATCTTAGCAGATGCTTTTCTGGGTCTAGCAATGGCCAATCAAACCAGCAAACAACAACCCACATTCTCGAACCCACCAGCACACAGTCCTTCAATAAGAAAAATTGGAAAACACCAACAAAAAGTTTTCAAGTCTTTTCACGAAACAGTAACTTTAAGCCCATCTGAAGCGCCCCAGCAAGCTACAACAGAGACAACTGTTTCAAACCAACCAATCAATGAAGATCATGATCAGAGCGTGAGCTTCCAGAGTTTGCATGAGGAGATCCATCTGAAGAAGAATCACCACTCGGCGGACAAGTCGGTTGCCGGGGGTGGCGTGATTCTCGGCGGACTCGCCACCACATTCTTCGTGGCAATTTTCTGTTACATTAGAGCTACGAGAAGGCGCTCAACAGATAATCAAACCCAAACAACTGTTTGAATCGGAGATCTGAATACTATTATTAAACGACACTATGAGTTGCCGTTTTGGTTCATACTGTATAAACAACAAATATGAATGAAAGTAAATTTACACGACTCTCGTATTTCACTCATTTTTATACATTTCATTTTAATTATTATAAGACCATTTTTTTTTTAACCATATATATTAATCTGAGACCACGTGTTTTTTTGAAAACTTTCGTTTTTGGTAAGATTCAAGCCGCTGACTTGTGAGTCATTTATCTAAGTTCCAAACTCGTTCATCTATCAACTGAACTACGACCCTATTAGCATTATAGGAGTATTTTATCCTATTTAAAATTACTAAAAAGTATAAACAAATTTTAAATACACTAAAATAAATATTAAAAAAAAAACGATTTAATTTTGCTAGACTCTGATGTTACTTATTTTTATTTTATCTTTTTACGTTTCGCTAACCCTAAATCATTTTTTTCCACATCATTAAAGTTTTATTTGATTTTGAAGCAACGTGAATGATTTACGACAAGAAAAAACAATTTATTTAAAGTGTTGATTTTTACTTATGTTTTGCACTTTTGCATAATTGTTTTTTCTTTTTTTTTGACAAACTTGTCATTTAAGTATTCAATTATTTTCTCTTTTAAGATTAGGTTTTTATGATGAGTGTTAAAAATAATAATTAAAAAAAAAAGTGTTTCAAAAGGTAAAAAGATATTTTTGGAAAAGATAGAATTTCTTTAGAATTTTTTTAAATTTAAATTTTTAGAATATAATGTATTTAAAACGTAGTGTAAAAAGAAAAAAAAAATTGTAAAGATAAAATCTCATCATATTATCGGGTGGTAATATCGCAACCTTTGATGAAATTTCCGATTTTATTTGACTGGGCTTCATGTTGGGCCTTCATCGAAATGGACTTGGTTCTGATTAGGCTCGTTGATGATCCAAGCGGTTCTGCAATTACGCTTTGTAGGATTGTACATTAAGGTTAGAGATGCACATTTGAGGAATGAAGATGGATATAGGTCCTCTTATCCCTATCCCCATTTTCCTAGAGTTTGGAAAATAGAGATATGGATGGGAGGACATATATCTATCCCCATCCTCATCCCCAATTCCCTATTTTTCTCGTTTTTTTTTTCGTTTTCTCCCTTTTTTCCATTTCCTCCGTTTCCCCAGTTTTCCTATTTCCCCATTTGACTAAAATTTATAAATTAAACTAAAAAAACTAAAATTTTATTATAAATACAAAATAAAATTCATTAGTGCATTTTATATGAAATATGTATATATACTTAGGAAGTTAGGGTTTCAAAGAATAAAAATAAAAATAAAAATATATATTATAATTATATTTATATATGTTTGGGGGAAATGGGGAAATTGGGATGGAGACTTTCCCCCATCCCCGTCACCATCCCCATCCGCATCCCCATACCCATTTTCAATATAATTTTGAGGAAAATGGGAAAATGGGGATGGGGTGGAGTCCCCCCCCCCCCCCCCCCCCCCAAAAAAAAAAAAAAAAAAAAAAAAATTCCCAAAATAGGGATAGGGACGTGGGGAATTGGGACTAGAGGTGGCAATGGGACGGGTTGGGACAGGTCAAGGCCGCCCTAAACCCGTAACCTAGTTTTAAAGGTTGCCCCAAACCCGTCCCGTTTGACCCATTTTATTAAAAAATAAAAAATAAAAAAAACTTGTCAGTAAATTTAAATTTAACATGATACAATAACTGAGTTTAATAAACACTAAATTCATAGGTAATGTATAAAATACAGATCCCAAAATAACTTAAATAAAAATACAAAATACATACAACAATAGTGGATAAAATATATATATATATATATATATATATATATATTAAATATTTATTTCTATTTCAAACAACCTTTTGACTGTTATTCTATTTCAAGTATTTTGATTACATTTTCTTAATTATTCAATTTAATTGAGTCATATAAAATATATATATTAAATATTTATTTATATTCCGGGTCAAATGGGGCAGGTCAGGGCAAAAGGGACCCGACCCAGTAATCCGATTGGATCAAAAAATTTACTCCAAACCCGTCCCGTTACCCGTTCACTGTTCTAAACCCCAAACGAATTGGGACGGGACGGGTTTATAACGGGTCAGGGATTTTTGCCGCCCCTAATTGGGACCCTTCGGAAAAATGTACATCCCTGATTAAGGGACCAATACCAAAAGTTTTTAGCTTGGTATACAAGCCAGCTTGTCTTTCTTGCCACGTATTTGTTTTTTTTCTTTTTTTTGGGTCGGTTCCTTTTCTAAATCCGAAAATAAAAGTGTATGTATGTACTTGCAGTTAAAATAGACGAACACCCTCGTGAAGTCGAAAAACAAAATCAAAAGTGAAGTAAGAAATTGAGCAAAGAAATGGCGACCGATAGATCCGTGATGGCGTTGATTCGGGCGCTGAAACCGAGTTTTAGAAACGACCACGACCGTGTCGCCTTCTCAGTTCATGCCTTTTTCCTCGCGTCGGGACACGTGTCCACTGCCACCGGCTCCGCCGCCTGTTCCGACACTGCCCTTTCTTCCCCCTCTACTGGTAACTGAATCGCTCCGTTCTATCTCTATTAATTTTATTTTTGTAAAAAATAAAAATTTCTTAATCGAGTAGGTTATATATTGGAAAACCATGTGATATCTTTAACACTTATTTCATAATTTTATTGTAATGATATGTTTGTTGTTAATTGCACAGTTAGATTAATTTTTAGGAATTAGGGCACCAAAAAGCTTATTAATAGAGACAGACAACAGAGCATTCTAACACAGATTATTATTATTATAATCGAGTAATAAAAACAATATGCAGACATATATATTTGCACATTAGCTTGGCTTAAGTTTCTCAAACACTTAAATCATTCAATAAGGTAGCGGAAGTAGTTTCTGAAAATTAGATATTGTTCAAATAAGGTTGATCAACCTTATAATTCTTGTTCTGTTTGTATGTACTTGTTGGATATGCAAGATATGTTTGTACTGAATGATTGAACATTTAAACCAAAATTGTTATTTGGTATTAATCAGCCAAAGGCATGTTATGGTGTATTGTAAATTGTTTAATTTTTTTTTTGATGATACCAAATGGTGTATAGTCAAGTATCATACAATTTATATAGTGTTTAATCGAGTGACATTAGAAAAGGGGTGTTAAAAAGATTAAAGTGGTTTGTGAATGAACCACTCTTACTTGTTTTGTTTCGTACACTAAAGGTTGTTGTGTTTTTGTTCTTTTGGGTGCATAGATGAGGTTGGAATCGATAATTGGAACGAGCTTGATGATAATTACGCATTTGTGTACATAAACCCGGAAAATGCTTCAAAAAAAGTGTTGGTAAAGTGTCTGGTGATGAGCAATAAGTTGCTTGTTGATGCTTTGGCTAACGGAGCTTCTGAGCCAGTCCATCTTGAGATCGAGTACGGTTTTGTTGTTTCTTTATTTGCTTGCAACGAAGTTTATTTATTTTCATTTTTATTGATTGTTGAATTTTTGGTTGTTTATGGCAGTGTTGGGGACTTTGTTGGGGAACAAAAAGGAGGAGCTAATTACTCTGCACAGTTCAAGAATTTGGAGAAGTTAGTTAAGAATTTGGATACAGAAATTTTGTCTAAATTACACGGTTCCTCAAAACCTTCTAGGTAATATAACTCTGTTTTGTTGAATTCAGTTTGTTAGGGATGCTAATTGTGATTTATTGTATGTGTAGTGACCAACATTGAAGTATGATAATGATTCAACTACACGTTAAAGTTATTGACTAAATTTGAGAATGAAAAACTAAACACAGTTAAGCAGTGTGAGAAATAGCTACAGTGATATCAAAAGATTTCTATTCTTTCTTTATGTAATTGTTGAATTTGATTCTAGCTTTTCGTTTATTTATGATGAAGAGAAGAGAATGCTTTGCGGGCGTGGCCTGAAGTGACCAAGTTATTTTACCTGTGTTATATAGATTTTAGAACCAAGTACAGATAACTAAATATTAATTATCTGAGCACTGCTTATAAAAAAAAAAAAATGTTTTATTGGAATCTTTTAAGCTTGATATGATTAGACAACTTTCATGTGGTTTCTGAACCCCTGAAAGTAGGATAAATAGAAATTTAGTGTGGTATGCTTTGCACACTCCCTCGATCTCTTTTTCTCCTACAGTTTTGTTTAATTGCAACAATGAGAAATCTAAAGACAAAATTTGGTATTAGGCTCCAATTGATCCCGTTTCCTCTTAGCATTGGACCAGTCATCACATTTGAATGCAACATTACTGTCAAAGCTTCAATTTACAAGCACTTCTTGCATTGTGAATTGTTAAAGTTGAATAGTGTTATGTGATTCTTTTGATTGTAGTCTGTAGAAGATACCTAGATGTGCATAAGAAAAGATGCTATCCTTAGATTAGCTTTTACAAGTTTTTGTTTTGTTCTTTGCAGTTCAGAAACAAGTGAAGCATTAAGGCGTAACACCAATGATACTACTGTTGGAATTTCTGAACCAACAGACCCTCAACTTCTTCCTTCTGGGTAAATGTTTTCTTTTTCGTATTTTTCTTTTTTGATTTATTTTGTATATAGTTTGTAGCTCATATGACTGTATGCATGCTGTAACGTTTACTGCATCATCTGTTTCTAATTTGACTTTCAATAGATGAATCTTTCACTGCTTGGTTGTAATGTTTCTTGGAGCCAGAATACTGCTCCGTTGAACACAAGACTTATTACTATAATTAAGAGTAATCCTACTAAACATGAATGATGTGCTATTTGGTTTATTAAGAGGGAGATCAGTTGTATCCCTTTTTGAGAAACTTTGACTGTTGTAAAGGGTAATCGGCTCGTCATTTTATTCTTATTTTGTTTGCTTTGTATTCTGCAAAGTTGGCATCTATCCATTTTGGTTAAATTTATAGTAACACCAAAAAGAAAAATTATTATAGTTTTATGCAAGTGTCCATTGATTGAATTACAGCAAGTCAGCAAGTTTAAATGCTCATTTTGTTCCCTTTCCATATTATTTTTGTTCCAAAGATTTGGATTTAGACTATTTACATTTGAGCTATATCATTATATAGAATACAGGATACTTCATCCTTCATATATATATATATATATATATATTGGATATTTGCATAATTTGCTCCCAAAGCTAACTTTATATGTTCTGGCTTGCTTTTCTAGGGTTGTGCTTCCTCCTGTTTATACAGGTGGTTTTAGTGATATGTTTCCTGGACCTCCTGCTGGAATGTATCCAAGGTAATTAACAAATTTAAACTGTATCAAGTTTAATATTGCCATTTTATTCCGATCTTGACTTGCATCATATTTTCTGATTTTACTTTTCAGGGGTGACTTTGGCGGTGATGGGGGCATGCTTATAGGTTTGTACGACAAGTCTTATTTTCTGATTTTTTTTTCTTTTCAAATAATTTCATGATAAACTTTCGGGAGTCACCAATTTTTATCATGTGGATGCAGGACCTGGTCATCCTATGTTTGGTGGAAATGACAGACTGCCTGGTTTCCCTGGAGGACTACCGTGAGTAAATTAAGAATCCTAAAAATCAAAAGAAAACTGTTGTTTCTTGAAACCTAATTTATTATGGTTTTATTGATGCAGGGGTGTTCCCCCAGGTGCTCGTTTTGATCCCTATGGCCCACCCGGTGTTCCAGGTTTTGAGCCCAACCGATTTGTCAGGTACATGGGAATTGTCTATTTATTTTTTAAAATGATAACTTGTTATCTTAGAGGAGAAAGTAGGATATGGACTTAAGTCAGCATTCTCCGCGTTCAAACTTATTGTTGTAAGCAGCCAGAGACCGGTTTACAGGCTATGTATAAAACCTAAAGCACTGTGATAGAAATTTGTTGGGGGAGATTAATGGTGCCAGACTAGGGTAGTAATAATAGATTCAATTTAGTTTTTGATAAATTTTGAATTCAAACTCGTCATAACATTTGTGATTTTATTTTATCTTTCAGAAATCCACGCAGGCCTGGAGGTGGGACACATCCAGATCTAGAGCATTTCGGAGGTGGTTCGGATTTTATCTAAGATCTTGGAATACATTTGACGAAGCTTTGTTTTCTTTTTTCTTTTTCATTTCCAATCTGTTCTTTAGGAGATGAGAGATTATAAGTTCAATCCCTGCTTATATTATCAATGTTGATTTCCTTACGTCTTTCTGTTGACAAATTTTGGGTCAAAAATTTGTAAATATTATATCTAAATTCTTTAGTTTTTCTCATTTTCTGTTAAATATATGAGAAAACTGTTTGGACCTAGAATTGAAGATATTCTTGCTAGATATAACCTGGGCAAATGACATTTTACAAGTACCAAATCTTTTTTCTAGTTATAAATCAATGAGTTACAATTTTGGACACATTATTATATGTTTATAAAATGATGTATGCAATTTTTTTCATCGTAGTTTTTTCTTTTCTATAAAGACTAATTGCACAAACATCCCCTGAGTTTAGGCATAATTGCATATATATGTATATATGGAATTTTTACCCTTAATTGCATAAACGTCCCCTGTAATTAGTTAACTTCATTAAATCTAACCATTGACCATAATTTTAACCAAAAAATTACTAAAGTACCCCTAGTTACCTATTTTATTATTAATTATATATATAATTAAAATTATAATTATGTACAATACTTAATTTATTTTTTTAATAATTTTTATAATACATTTTAATCTATTTTTTACATTTTTATAATCCATTTTTTTAAATAAGTTAATTCAGTATTATATATAATTATTATTTTTAAGTTTATACATAATTATTTTTTAAGTATATATATAAATTGTCAAAAAAAAGTATATATATAATTAATTATAAAATAGGTAACTAGGGGTACTTTAGTCATTTTTTGGTTAAAATTATGGTCAATGATTAGATTTAACAAAATCAACTAATTACAGGGGATGTTTATATAATTATAGATAAAAATTCCATATATATACAATTATACATAAACCCAGGGGGGTTTGTGCAATTAGTCCTTGTTATAATAATGAAAGATTCATACTTTATATCCATAGAGATGATTTGATCAATTTCTGTCCTTTCAAACGTTATTTTCTTCTATCAGAAGTTAAGATTATGGCATTTGAAAATTCAGTTCCAAGTCTTTGATCTGTCTTTTCATTTCAGCTCTGAATACGATGAACATGTAAACAGTAATCAAGATTTTTTGTAGTATCAGATTCCAGTGGCGGCCCATTGGTTAACATAACAAAACTATAATAGACAAAACTTTGAATTGAGACAGTTTTTTTTTTCCACAGCTTAACAGTGACATCTCAAGAACTTCATGAAAAGTTGGTGGCATCATCATCGAAGAGGACTTATCTAA
The DNA here is from genome assembly GCA_035582765.1 of Acer negundo. Lineage (NCBI taxonomy): Eukaryota > Viridiplantae > Streptophyta > Magnoliopsida > Sapindales > Sapindaceae > Acer > Acer negundo. The sequence continues at coordinate 19,228,462 of CM069243.1, forward strand.
TTCATCTATTCATACTGTCTAAATTCTAATAAAGAAACCCTATATTGATTCAAAATTACTCCGTTATTTTTTGTGTTGTATTTTCTTTAAGCTTTTTAGAGAGTTTTTGGAGTTTGACCCTCCCATATTTAGGATTTAATTAAAGTCGAGTAAAGAAATCAGTTTTACGGGTAGTAATTTATACATTCTTAACGAGATGAATTTGACCTAGTGATATATCCCTCGTATCTAAATCAAAGAAATAATCTTTAGTGCACTACTTAAGTAGCGTACCTCGCCACTAAAATACTAACATGTAATCACGTGTTAGCTTTTCGAGTTATATTTTTTCTCTCTTACTTTCTCGTTTCCTTTCATTATATATATATTTTTTAAAACATAAAAGACTGACACATGATTACGTACCATCATTTCAATGATCGGATATACCACTCAGCTAGTGCATTAGGTGCACCGAAAATTATATTATACACCACGAGTCGTGAGTTTGAGACTTTGAGATGTGTACCCCTTCCCAAAAAGCGAATTAATCATAACAGCTCAAATAAAATAAAATTTTTGCAATATTATTATATATTCATATTGTTCTTAAGATTGAGATGAAAACAGTGAGCTGCAAAAGTCAATCAATAAGTGGGCGTGCCGGAGTGGTTATCGGGCATGACTAGAAATCATGTGGGCTCTGCCCGCGCAGGTTCGAATCCTGCCGCTCACGTTTTTTACTATTTTATTTTATTTTTTTTTTTTTTTTTGTCCTTATTCTTGGAAATTTACTTTAGAATCAGAAATCCCAGTATTATATTAAGCTTCTACTGTTCTACATGGAAATTTACTGAAAGGAGTCAATCATGAATCATGAAAAGCATAGAATATTAGAATATGATTCATTTGTTGGAATTTATAATTCATCTATTTATACTGTTTAATAAACAAACCCTATATTGATTCAAAATTACTCTCTTCATTATTTTTTTGTGTTGTGTTTTCTTTAAGCTTTTTAGAGAGTTTTTGGAGTTTGACCCTCCTATATTTAGGATTTAATTAAAGTTGAGTAAAGAAATCAGTTTTATGGATAGTAATTTATGCATTCTTAACGAGATGAAGTTGACCTAGTGATATGTCCCTCGTATCTACAACAAAGAGAAAATCTTCAGTGCACTATCTGAGTAGCGCACCTCACCACTAAAATGCTAACACGTAATCATGTGTTAGCTTTCTAGAGTTATATTTTTTATATATATTTTCTCTCTTACTTTCTCATTTCCTTTCATTATATATATATATATATATAACCTAGAAGGCTGACACATGATTACGTGTCATCATTTCAGTGACCAGGTACACCACTCAGCTAGTGTATTAGGTGCACGGAGATTTTCTCGAGTCATGGGTTTGAGACGTGTACCCCTTCCCAAAAAGCGAATGAATCATAATAGCTCAAATAAAATAAAATTTTTGCATTCTTATAATATGTTCATATTGTTCTTAAGATTGAGATGAAAAAAGTAAACTGCAAAAGCCAATCAATAAGTGGGCGTGCCGGAGTGGTTATCGGGCATGACTAGAAATCATGTGGGCTCTGCCCGCGCAGGTTCGAATCCTGCCGCTCACGTTTTTTACTGTTTTTTATTTTTTTATTTTTATTTTTTTTGTCCTTCTCATTCTTGGAAATTTACTTTAGAATCAGAAATCCCAGTATTATATTAAGCTTCTACTGTTCCACATGGAAATTTACTAAAAGGAGTCAATCATGAATCATGAAATGCATAGAATATTAGAATATGATTCATTTGTTGGAATTTCTTGCTTACCTGATAGTTTGTGCTTCCTGGAAATTGTAATCAACCATACACTAGAAAAGTTTTGCAGTTCAATAATCAATATCATCTTGACAAAAAAAAAAAGGAAAAAAAGTTGAAAATTCATTTGATTTGGCAGAATAGCAGATACATTTCGATTCAATTCCCTCACGACTCACGACTCACAATCACATAACATATTATAGTACTGTAGACACAAACTGCCAAAAAATTTCACTCGTTTGTGACTTCGTGTCAGATCATAATAGATACCAAAGTGTGAAACGTCTCTTAAAAATTCAACAAAGCCAAAAATGAAGACAAAAAAACATACATCAAATTTTTAATTAGGACAAAGTTGAGTAGGTCCCAGTTGAAGCTTCCACCAAGTTGCTTATCCTATTTGATTCGTCATAAGTTGGAATTTATCGTGTGGCCTGTCTTCAATCTCTCTGTTCTAGAACATCAAACTGAATCCAACATGATCTGCTTCAATTCAAACACAAACAGCCACCCACTCTCCTTCTAGATTTCCTTTTTTTTTATTTTTTTTTTTATTAACATTTCTTAATTATTATATCAATTAAACTAATCAACCCACTTTTTATCTCTCTAATCTCTCTATTCTTCTTCCATCAAATAAATTTACCTTCTTTTTCTCTTTTTCTTCAAGAGACAGAAGACAGAGATAATGGGTATGTCTAAATTTTCTCTCTTTTTGGCTCTTCTGATAATGATTGTCTTTGTGTCTTCAAAACCTGGATTTGCAGAAGCAAGACCACTTTCTATCATTCCTGAACAAAGTAAGTACTTTTAAGGAATTCAATTCAAGTCTTGATAAGTTGAGTTTCTTATTTATTTATTATTTATTTTATTTTTTTTGGAATTTTGTAGGATACACAAAAAATTTTGCAACTCTAGGAATTGTTTGCAAGTGTTGTGACAACAAAGGAAGTGAGTGCACAAGTACTTGGACAGGGTCTTGCTCTCAGCTTCAGTGTCTACCATGGAAGCTACATTAGATTAGATACTTGCTTTGCATCTTTTCTTATTCTATGGTTTGTACATGATAATCGATATGTATCGGGATATTTATACAGTGGGTTTTGCTTGGTTAATCATAATAATTTTACAAATTTCTGCTAATTCTCACAGGCAAGATTTTTATTTTTATTTATTTATTTATTTTTTTGGTTAAGATTATAGTTCTGGTTATTGTGAAGACCGATGAAAACAGGGTCACAGCTCACATCATTTGATGGATGATATATCATGAAGCTGAGATTTTCAATGATCAAAAAGCCTTTCATGTGTTCTTTTACTTTCTGCAAGGCCAAACATTCTTGATTGGGATGAGATTTTTTTTCTTCTGGAGTTCACACAATCATTGACTAACTAGAATACAAGAAGATTCACGGGCTAATTAGTAGCATGATTATAAAATAAAATAAATGGAAACTTCCCCATTTGTGCTAATTACTAGTAATTAGTTTATTATATATAGTGTTTGAACTTTGAACACAGTCAATAAAATGCTCTCAAATACATACAACAGGTTTAATGTTATATATATAATTATATATATATATATATATATATATATGGGAACCATAAAACTTATTAGTATATTTATTTTTATAAATACACTCATGTTTAAAATTTAAAAAATAAATATTACTATAAACATTCATCTTAATTATCTTCATTGAAATAAATATATTTATTTTAATACATATTATTATAAACACTTTTAAATTATTATCACACCCAATTTATATATAAAAAAAAATCATATTATTTTTTGAATCAAATCCTCTTTTAATGATGGTATAATTTACTTTTGAAAATATCTTGAATGTAGGAGCCTTATAAAAGAGAATATATGGAACCGTATATGGGGTAAAGAGATTTTCAATCTGAAATTCTTTTATTTATATAGTTATTTAATATATATATATATATATATAACTTATTGATCTACGGCTATATTTAAAATTAAAAAAAAAAAAAAAAAACTTGTTGATATCTACGGCTATCGTTAAAAAAATATATATTTTATTTATTGATAGAGTTCATAAGTATAAATAAAAGAAAGACAAAAAATATATATATATAATAATCATATGATGATGAAAACGTTTGATACTTGAAATAAAATTAGAGTTTAATTAGGGTTTATCATATGTTAAGCTCTATCATAAGTTTTTTTTTTTTAAGGTAAGTTTTTTTTTAATAAATAAATATAGTTGAAAATATAAGTGTAATTAATGAGTGTATATAGTATTTGGTTTATTTTTAATTAAAGTAATTTGTCCTTATTGATAAATTTCCATTGGGCTATTTTTGTAATTAAATTTTTTAATAAGATATGAGTGTACTAATAAACTTTATGAGTGTCAATATCGACTCTCAAACTATATATATATATATATATATATATATATATATGGGTGCATAATAACACCCATAAATATGATAAGCACATCAATATCTTATTAAAAATTTTAATTACAAAAATATACTAATAGGAATTTACCAATAAGGACAAATTAGTTTAATTAAAAATAAACAAAATACTATTTATACCCATTAATTATACCAATATCTTTAACTATATCACTTTATTAAAAAAATAAAATAAAAGCCTAAACCTTAATTAAACCTTAATTCTATTTTATTTTTTTAAAGAATGAGAAAAATATAAACCCAACGAAGCTTGTCAGAGCAAGAAAACACACGAACCAAATAAACAGAGGTAACAAGACAAAAAGAAAGAACAAGTGCCCCGTTACAAACAAAATCGAGGAAAAAAAACCCACTTTATGTAATAGAACGAAAAGCTTAAACAAATGATAGAGATGAATTTTCTATTATGTAGTTAATAATAGAAATTGTATACAAAAATACCAGGACGTGTATATTAGTACACTTACTCAGAAATGATAGAACTCGACAAATCCCTCGTTTCATTCTATTATAAATCACTTGCTACTTTTAGAGGCAATCTTTGTCTTAATTCACCTGATCAAACACATCTCATTGCATAGCATCAAATTGATGAAATCTTGCCCATGTTGACACAGTGGGATTCAAAAATCACTCTTCTATGCTTCTAAACCCATCCGATCAAGTATTAGTGAGAACAAAGTACCTAAATAACTACTCCATATTTACTCATTTGGCCGCAACTCCAACTTGTATGCTTGTATTTCCATGGGAGAGAGAATTATGTGTCCATCTTGGGCAACATATCCATAGCAGGAAATTGGCCTGAAGTAGAGATTTTCGAAATTTAAGAATTTAAGAATTCCCGAGATTGTGTTTTCGAGTCTAGAAAACTTAAAAATTAATCATTTGTAAAATTAGGTGTATTAATAACTTATAAGGTTTTATAAATAAATTGTATTGAAATAAAAACAGTGGAATTGGTGGAAAATGTCACCCTTTTAAACTGATTTGGTGACAAAGTCACCACTTTAATAATTTAAGTTTAAAAGACACTAAAGTAAGTGATTTCCAAAAATGCCCTTATTTTACACATTCTCTTTCTTACTTTGAAGTTTTCTGAGATTTTTTCTTTCATCTTCCTCTATAACAGACCTCCAATGGAAGTTGAACACCATAACATTATCAATTCATCTTCATTGGATAATTAATTTTGTGGCTTTACGCAAACATATTCGGGGGTCGAGCTCGATTAAAGTCTCGAAGACATTGTTAAAAGGCTCGAAGACTATTTACAAAGTCTTGAAGATTAATCGAAAAGGCTCGGGGAACAATCGAAAAGGCTCAATTAGTCTTTGAGCCTTTTCAATTAGTCTCCGAGACTTTGTAAATAGTTTCCGAGCCTTTTGATAATGCCCATTTCTACATTTGGTGTAGCCCCGTTTCCTATCATTTTGCATCCATTTTCCGGGTAAAACCAAGTATTTAATGTTTAAAATGAGTTTGTACAGGTTTCTTAGCTCCCAGGGGTATTTTGCTAAAGAAAGAAAAAGTTTGGGCCAAATCTGAAATTTCTAGAGAATTTTAAGGCACAACCGCCCTTCACCCGCCCTACAAAAGGCGGATGAACAACGGTTTTACTCCAGCAGACCACCGCCCCTGGATCGCCCAAAAATCGTCCTTCAGCCAAAATAGAAGAATTGCCTTTCACCCGCCCTAGGGCGGGTGAACAGCGATTAGGCCAAATTCTAGAAAATCATGCCTAGGGTTTCGTGCCCTGTTTCCAACATTATAAATACCTCTTTTCAACTTCTTTGGAGGGATCTCTTGCACGACCATTGAGCTCCAAAACACTCCAAACCTTCCAAGATCAAATCTTTAACTCAAATCCTTCACTCAAATCCTTTACTAAATCACTCAAAACCTTCATCACATCACCATCTAAGCCCAAATCCCACCTCATCATCTCACTTCCTTACCTAGAACTACCATAAAAATCCCACCTTTGAGCAAAAGAAGTCAAGGAGAGAAGAAGCCTAGCACAATCCAAGTAAGAGAGAAGGAGTTCTTCACTTAGTTTACTCTAATCCCTTCTCTCTTTACATTTATTTGTCTTTATTTATGGCTTGTACTCAATTCACATATTTTGTAGCCATTTATTGTATCATGAACTAAAACTTCCTTGGCTAAGGCCAAGATGAAGCCTTTTCCATGAATTATTAACAAAGACCATCACTTTATCACTATTGCGTGTGTTGTGTACACTTATTTCATGTTCTTAATTATTATTGAGTGTCTAGCTAGCATTTGATAATTATTTGGTTGTTGTGTGAAGCACCGGGAGGAGAAGCACACAACGTGCTTGATGAAATGTGTGATAGAAGTTGGTAAGATCGAGATATACGATGCTAGCTTCTAGAATTCAATTATGAGCCACAAAACTTAATAAATTTATATTTAGTTTGGATAACCATTGAGAAATAGGTTGTTGGTGCATATAAATGTTGTCTTTATCACTTGAGAGGTTTTAGAGACTAATTGAGGGTGTCACGAATCTACACACACACTTGCATACTTTATTTCAATGATATACCTAAAATTAATGAGAATTGGATAGGTGGATTCAAAGGTCTTAGCCTAATTTCCTATAAGTATTAAAATCACTTTCTTGTGTTTGGCTTAAGTTTATTTTCTTGTTTAATTTCACTAATTGCATTTTAGTTGTAAGTTTAATTTAGTTAATTTTGAGTAGTAAAATCAAATCATTTAATCTTTGTTTGTCTAAATAGTAGTTAATCAATCAATTGTAGTAATCAATACATCAATCATTGTGGAATGAATTTTATTCATCATTGTGCTATTCCTTCGGCTCCGTACTATTGTGAATGCTCATTTTGGAGTGGTCACCTTTTAACAATGTTTTTGAGACTTTGTAAATAGTCTCCGAGCCTTTTTAACAATCATTTTTTTTTTTTTTTGTTAATTTTGAACCTTCAAGCCTTTTCATTTATTTTCCGAACATTTTCAACAATCATTTTTTTTGTTAATTTTGAACCTTCGAGCCTTTTCAATTGTTTCAAAAGGCTCGAACAACATTTCAAAAGGCTCAGAAACCCAGATCTTCATTGTCTTCTACACAACTTTTTTATAAATTCAAACCCTAATCTAAACATAAACTAACTCATAACCATAATCTAAATCAAACACACATACACTAACAACATAAACCACATCAAAACAACAACCAACATAAATATATCAAGAACAAAAACGAAATCGAAACATAAACAGTGTCAGTTGTAGGTTACGTCGACTTCAAGACTGTAGTGCCACCGCCAGTGAGTTCGCCATGAGATTTACAGTCGGATATCTTGCAATGATGCTTTCTCTCTCCACTATTCTCTCTCTCTCAACTTTTTTTTCTCCACGTTTGAAAAGACACAAATAGACAAAATGAGTGTATTTTTGTCTGATCACCTAAATAGATGCCTTTTAAACTTAAATTAGTAAACTAGTGATATTCTTACAAAAACATGTTGAAATAGTGACAATTTTTTTTAAACCCAATAAAAACATTCATTTAAATAAGGGTACTATTGACATTAAGATGAACGTTTATAGTAATGTTTTAATTTTAAATTTTAGACATGGATGTACTTATAAATATAAGTGCGCTTATCATATTTATAGGTGTTAATATCCGTACCCATATAGTTTTTTTATTGTCAGTTCGAACTAATATAAAATATATCAATTCCTTACATGTGGGCTATTGGATATAAATGCTTTGACTTGGTTGCATGCACTTGTCAAAACATCTTTTAAATCCAATGAACCACATGCAATGAATTGATATATTTTATATCAGTTCCAACTGACAATAAAAAAACTGTAAATATATATATAACAGTTTTTCTCTCCTCATAATGAACTGATTTTATTTATATCAGTTCTACAACTATTAACCATCAGCAGTGTCAGCCCTGAATTAGGGCACTAGGGGCGCCCGCCCAAGGCCTAGAAAAAAAGAGACCGAAAATGGTCCTTTTTTTTTTTCTTTTTTTCTTTTTGTGTTTAGTACTCATCTCTTTAAATTTTGATAAATAAGGGATCCAGAAAATGATGATGCTCCTCACATCAGACACACAAAACATGGTCTATATAATTATATTATATTTGGGCCCTGACGACACGTCGTTGCGGTGTCGGTCAAAAGATGAACATTTAAGTTTGACCTCGCTAGCGCGCGAGTCACAGAGACTAGCATAGCGGCAAGTGAGGGTATCGTTCCGTAGGGAAGTGAGATCCGCCAACCGTTACTAGGTTCTAGCTATTATTACAACACTTCGAGAGAACTTATGTGTTGTGGTTGCGGAAAAGTGAATAATAATATAAATAGATAAATTAACTAACATAATATATACATGGATAGAATGTAATGGAGAGATGTATGAAATGTGGTTTCACTAGGAAAATGACTCAACCGTAGCAATCCTCCTAATTAAGCTCTAGACTCACTTAGTCCATCAATGTGTAAGTATATCATAGGCTCCTGTCCTCTTAATTGATCTTTAATCTCTCTCGAGTCTTAGAAATCATATCCATACAATGTATGGATTCATTAAGAATTGTGGAATACACATATGAACCCTATATGCTAACCTAGTGTATCTCTCACTTTCTAGTCATATATAGTGGTTATTTCGTTGGGTATGTAATGCGCAACCGTATGGGTCATACTACAGCCAATAATTCATTCACAATGGCTAACCAAATACGGGATGGAAACCAAGTAAAAGCATTAAGAATACGATATACCCATACAACACGCATGTTATATGCTTGTGTCCCCTTAATTAATCTCTAATCTCTTTCGATGTCTTAGAGATATTATCCATACATAAATGCTTGGATTTATTAAGGACTGTGGGACACACACACGAGCTCTACACGCCAGCCTAGTGATCTCTCAACTTACTGGTCAAATGTAGAGGATATCACACTAGACATGTTAATGCGAACCACATGATATATAACACACAACCTAAATATCATCCACCAAGTGGCTACCCGAGTGAAAGCATTAAGCAATGAAATACCCATATAACTGCACGAGCACAAGAGGAATTCAGTTTGTCTTTACTCTAGATACGGATTCAGTTTTATCAATCTCCCTAGGATGGCTAAAAATGGAAACAAGCTTACCAAACAACTATATGCAACAAGTTGATTGTTATTCAATAACACCATTCAATTTAAGTTAGGGGTTCATTCTCTTGATTTGGGAATTATCCCTAAATCAATTCATCACCCAACCCAAGCCATAGGTGAGCAATTGTGCCTTTGAAAATAAAGACCCATTAAGCACAAGAATATTGAACCAAAATCTAATTTAGCAAGTATATCCATCAATCAAACTTCTCCCACTCTTAAGAGCTAAATCTCAATACTCAAATCATTCTAAACATGGTATTTTGGATCATCCATCAATCAATCAACAATCATAGGATGCTAAATTACTCTACTCCTAGATTACATTGCACTACTCCTAATCCCATTCATGGACACATATCAATTTAGACCCATCACACACATGAATATCACAACAAGAGATTTAATCAAGAATAAAACAAAGAGTAGAACAAAACTCAAAGAATATAAGAACAATCATACATATATTGCAATAAGTGTAGGTTTACAATATCCCCAAATTGGTGGTTACACATAAAGGAAAACAAGAAATACAAGAAAAGAGTAGAAATGAGACAACATTTGAAGACAAACCCTCCAAAGAAGCTCCTATCTTTCCTAGCCCGGTTTTGGTCCAAAGACCACTCCTTTTCCTTATAATCTACTCCTAAATGTGGTGTAGGAAGTGAAACGATGGTGGTGGAGATGTATGGTGGGCTCCCATGGAGGAAAAACCTCCATGGGAGCTTGGATCTCTCACTTATGTGGTGGAGAAAGTGAAGAAGATGAAGAAAATGGAGAGAAAAGTGTTTGGGCGGAAGAGAGAGAGAGGGAGAGAAGGGGTTCTGTGAAAACTGAAAGAAAAGGGGGGTATATATAGTGGGGAGGAGGTTTTAGGGTAGAAATAGGGGAAAGGAAGAAAATGCCCTTCATAAGTGGCTGATTTTGGGGACTTCGCGGATGGGTTTCCAACAGCGCGCACCGTTACGGAAATAGACATAACTTTCTCCAAAAATATCAGAATCGCCTTCTTGAAGAATCGTTGGAAAGAAGACTTCTGGATCTTTCCAACCATAGGTAAAAAAAAACCTATTTCTATCGGAGGAGAGAGATATGACCCTTGAAACATGAGTCATCTGCAGGAAACTTTCATCAAAATTCCACCCTTGAAAAATGCGCCCTATTCTGCGGCCATAGGCCGCCGAATTACAAAATGGAGGTCCTCTGGTCCCTTTTCGGCTGCTCATTATCGCACAATTACAAGGGCGCCGAATATTTCCAAAAATTGCACTTTTGCCCCAATATTTCTTCATTTTTGCACTTAAGCCCCTCTTCTGAAAAAAATCCTAAAACACTTATTTAAACATATTAAATACCAGGTTTTACCCAGAAAAAAAGCATAAAAGATGAAAGTAAGGTGCTACACAATGTGTAGAAATAAGAGTTATCAGGCCCCAAATGAGAGAAAAGACGTGGAAATCAACTTTTTATATAAAAGTTGGACTCAATATGGATTTTCAATTATTAAAAGCAAATTTGTGGATATATTTGCACTCCTGAAAATTTGTATGTGCATCTCTCTCTACATGTACACCTCATTAAGAGATTTTAAAAATTATATTTTGTAAGCACACCCCAAACATTATCAAATATATCATTCCTTTTATTTATTTTTTAAAATTCCAAAAAAAAATAAAATAATAAATAAATAAGAAAGGAGGAGGTCTCCTCCCTTTTTATTTTCTAAGCAAGTTTGTCTCTCTTTATTTTTATAAGTTATTTCTTTGAGTGAAAACTGTCATGCAATTCTATTTGCTCATTACTTTTTTTTTTTTTTTTTTTGGATTTCGTTTTTTCTATGTATCGGGATATAAACTTGATGAAAATTACTTTAATTAAACTTTTGTAAATTTTCTCAAAAAATATAATATATATATATATATATATACATAAAAATGTTCAAGTCAGTGCGTACTGATATAACTTCATCAGTGCGCTGGATGTATCAATGCGCTGGATGTGGACTATTAGATTTACATGCTTTGACTCAAAGTGTATGCACTTGTCAAAGCTTCTCCATAATCATTAATCCACATGCATTAGTACTGATGTAGTTACATCAGTGCGTACTAACCAGAACGGGACCGTATATATATGAATTATAAAGTACGAGATTTCACAAGATTTAGATGTGATATTGAACAAGAGGCCCCATTTTAAATATTCCCCATGAGGCCTCCAAAACCTTAGGATCGATACTGACCATCAAATTCACATACTTCAGTTTAGTCAAAATATTCTTATACTTAATCAATAACTCACAAGTTTCATCATAATCTTAAAGGTTCAGTTTGGTTTTGAGGAATGAAAAACTATAAATAAATATATATATATATATTTATATATATAACGAGTAATGCTACCGTGTAGCACTGTCCAAATATGGTGTCTAATGATATGACATCACTATAATCTATTCATTTAAATCATATAAATCTAATATAATTTAAATGAATGGATTACAATGATTTCACATCATTTAGATATCAAATTTGGATAAGTAGCATTATTGATATAATTTACAACCGGTTTCATGTTAGAAGTGTTGAACCGTCAGGTTCTAAATGAAAAAAAAAAAAAAAAAAAATTTACTTCACACTACTAATGACTAATCTACAACTTCTTCGTGGGTGTATATAGAAGAAATATAAGATGCCTTTAGATTTGTTAGGGCTTCTTTTTGCCTGTTGGGCTTTGGGCTTTGGTCTTTTTAGGTCGATTTCTTTGATTCTGAATTCAAATATAATCATTCACATTTCAGCTCAAACAATCGATATTCAAAGTAGTTAAATACACATTTGTTATTAGTAGTTAAAGAGATAAAATATAATAAAGAACAAGATCTTAAATACCAATTGCAGCTTTCTTTAAAGAGTTTATCTACTGGCTAGAAGAACTCTTTTTAAAAAAAATTGTGTCGTTTAGTTGTCACTCGGTAGAATTTTTGGATGATTAATAAAGCTGTTTTACTTCTACTTAGAGAAACTCAAATTTTAAGATTTTCCAAATAGATATTTTTGAGTTTTTTAAATAATACTAAAATGTCTAATGTAACTCTATCATTTAAAATAGTTTTTGAATATTTTGGTAATCCAACCATATCAAAAAGTTTTTTCTAATTGACAATAAAACGACCAACATCTTCCCATTAAAAGCTCTATTTGTAGAAAATCTACTTTAAAAGATCTACTTAAAAAAGCTCTTCCAAACAGACTCTAAGATACTTCAGGTCAACATAGAATTCATATTCATGTTCTTATATCATAAATTTTGTATCTCAAATATATATATATATATATATAGTAGGATTGTAATCCAAACATCCAAATCAATCTATAACAAACAGGGTCTTTTTTAAAAAGAAATTATTTGTATCAAATTACAAACAAGTTTAGAAACTAAATCCAATAAAAATGTATGAAATTGCAACTTGACTAGCCTAGAAAAAAAAAAAAAAGACAAATTCAGAGAAATGTTGATAAGTATGCATGATTGAAGCCTGCAGGTACGTATATAATACATGCTGAACCATAAAGGGTTTCATGTGCTACATTTTGTTTGCATGCGTAAGAGCAATTAATACAGAAATTTGGCCTTCAGTCAATTTTGTATTTAATTTTCTTTTGTTTGCTTCTGCACTGCACCGCACTACTCTTCTTCGGTGTAATAAAATTGCTTCCTTCTGTACGTGTGAATGGTCTAGTGGTAAAGACGAGCTCTTGATGTGTGGTTAGGATTATAATATCCAAAAACTAACCTGATGATCAATAACTTTTTTGAATAAAGACTAGAGGTTTAAAAATTAAAAAACAATTTAGCTAATTTATCTAGTCAAAGACAAGATAAGATTTTTCCGATGATATACCCTTGATACCTACAAGGCTACAAAACTGATAATCAATATTAATGGTGGGGTTTAAGTGTCACCTTCTTCATAAATAGTTATCAAACCCAAATAGTACTGTTGACATGAACATATATCCCATATTAACCATTTGGACCGTATATGGTAGGATTAAATCTTATCTTTGACCAAATACAAAAGACTAAAATATTCTGTGGAAGTTTCTATTTGGAACAATTTTGATCGGATTCGAATCACAAATTCAAACACGGGTAGCAATTTGAATGAAGCTAATATATCTTAGAGGTCGGCAAGTCCTATCTTGACCAAATTGGAAGTTAGCGGTTGAGAGAGAGCCAGAGATGTTGCAATAATAAGTATGTGTGTCACAACTCACAATAATAACGTGTCTACTTTTTTTGTTGTTGTTCTTATCTATCAATCCAAGGAGGTGGTTTCGTGATATTTTCTTATCCACACGTTGATTATCAATTTCTCATCATGTATCCCAATATCAGACGGCTGCTGTTTCATTTTTAACTTCAGTGGCCACCCTGGTTTCATATTTAAAGTATAGGAACGTGAAGGAAGTCACACATCGTATCAAATTTGGTAGAAGATTCATGCCCTCTCGACTTATTATATATATTATTGTCATACGAGATATACTTTACGTATGCAATAAGATATCTTTCGAAAAAGGAAAATATACCAATAGCAGTCAATTAGATTGCAGTTCAAAATTTGTCCACGTTTTCCAACGTTTAATTAGGTTAATTGGTATTGATGCTTCGGTGATTGTCAGTTTATGAGAATTCAGGAGGTTTAGTGGCAAAAAAAGAGAGTATATGGGGTAAGGTATAAATTCAGCCATAGTTCAAGGGACATCAATACCAATTAGCCGTTTAATTATAATTATAATAGTTTACGATTTATAAAAACTATTACAATAGGACTATTACAATTATTATAATAGGGTTGTCGGGATCTATCAAGATCAAACAATATGTGTACAGTCCAGATAACTACTCTCACCAATCAGGAGAAAACTCTTTATATATATTTGTAAAATACGTATGGTGAGACTCGAACCCCTGACCACTAAATGTGAAAGGAAGATGCACTGCCGTCTCTGTAGAGGGTATCAGTGTCAATTAGCCGTTTAATTATAATTATAGTAGTTTACGATTTACAAAAACTATTACGATACGACTATTACAATTATTATAATAGAACCGTCGGGATCTATCAAGATTAGACAATACATATACAGTTTGGATAACTACTCCTACCAATCAGGAGAAAAATATTCATATATGTTTGTAAAATACGTATGGTGGGACTCAAACCCCCGACCACTAAATGTGGAAGGAAGGTGCACTGCCGTCTCTGTAGGGGGCATCAGTGCCAATTAGTCGTTTAATTATAATTATAGTAGTTTACGATTTACAATAAGACTATTACAATTATTATAATAGGGTTGTCGGGATCTGTGAAGATTAGGTAATAAATGTACAGTTCGGATAACTACTCCCACCAATCAGGAGAAAACTCTTCATATATATTTGTAAAATGAATATGGTGGGAGTTGAACCCCTTACCGCTAAATATGGAAGAAAGGTGCACTACCGTCTCTATGAAGAGGTGATATGCAATTATACGATTGATGTGCAGTAGTTAAACCACTATAATATTATTTATAATGCATGTTAAGCAATCTTTTTTGTTTTTTTTTTTTAAGTAAACAATAAAATATAATCTATTTTTTATAAAATAAAAGATAATATTACTTATATTATAGGATAAGATGGTAAAAGAAATATACAATATTTTAAGATAGATTGTCTATAAAAGAAAAATAAATCAATAGTATAAATGGAAATATATATATAAAAAAAAAAAAAAAAGTTAGCATACAATCATACATACAATAATAATAACTAAACTAACCATAAACTACGTCATTTTCCAACAACAACAAAAAAAAAAAAAAACCTATAAACTAGGCAAAGACACCGTTACAACTTACAACAGAGATGCTAGTCAGATCCAACGGGTTGGATTTCTGCGACGGCGACACTCTCCACGTGTCAAAGGAAGAAATAAACGTACATCATGCGGCGACCCACAGTGGCTCGCCGACGACTGCACCGTCCCACATGGACCCATTGATATCACTCTGGTTACCTGTCGGCATCTGGCGTGAATAGGACCCACCTCGTTATCTCATGTTAGTGCTTGATTACTATTATCGAAGGATAGTCATGCTACTTAATCATTCCTTAAATCTTAATTAGACCTCATTATCTCATATTATTGCTTGATTAGTATTATCAAAGGATTAGTCATGCTTCTTAATTATTCTTAAATCTTAATTAACCCAATTATATCTTCAATTCTTCACTTTATTATCCAAAACAATGAAAACCATATCTTCTTTTTAAATGATTGATCTCTGTCGGATTAAAATTATATCATTAGTTACGGATAACTACTCCCGTAATTATAAAGAAAACATATAATTTATTTTTTGTTGATCTTTGTCGGGGCCAACTTGATGACTACTTCCACAAGTATGGATAATTAATTCCATAATTTGAGAGAAGTATACACACATACTTAAGTTTTTTTATTAATAAACAAGACTTTGAATCCTACCACAATTTTTTATCTATCCAAAATCTAAATTTATAAATTTAATTTATGTTGATCTTGATTAGATTGAGATTGTGGATAACTACTCCAATAATTGGAAAGAAAACAACGAAAAGTAACTTCTAACTTATTTCCTTATTGATCATGATCGGATTAGAATCTTGTCAAAACTAATGATTACTATTAGCAGAGTCTCGAACCCTATCACAAATTTTTAATTTATTCTAAGTCCAAATACAGTATATAGGAGCATAAGTTGATGCTGGTGGCCAATTTTAAGCTTGAATGGTTGTTACTTGTAATGACTAATTATTATGGAACACAGCTATACAAGAGAGTTGAGAGAAGAAGAAGAAGAAGAAGAAGAAGAAGAAGGGATATGTGTTCTGAGTCCGACAAGATAAAAAGATAAGGTCATAACTTACGAACAAGAAAAATTTGTATGAGACTGTTTTATTGACGTGTTAAAAAGACCGTCCAATAAATATGTACCATATATATTGAAAGAATAAAACTATATTTTAAAGTATTATATGACACACATTTATCGGATATTCTTATTGTTATGTCAGTAAGACCGTCTCACGTAAAGTTTCCCCTGATAAATGGGTCAGGTATCTGAAAAAGAGAAGCAAAGAAGAGAGAAAAAGTCAAAAATGGGTTTCAACTTGAATAAACGAACTAATACTAGGGTTGTTATTATCCACTAAGTCTATAGAGATACTCGTGGCAGTAAAATGTTGGAGGTTCAAATATGGGTCCCACTCCCAATTCTAGATTGTTCCACGTGGCACTTATCTATGAAAATATGTCGACAGGTAATACAAAATGAATAGGAGAAGATTTTAATGCACCAGCCGAATGATATACCTGATCACCGATATATCTATATGTAAGCATACATCTAGTAAAATAATAATAAAAGAATTAATAAGATAAAAGAGAAAACGGTTAAATAATATTTGAAAAATAAAAATAAAAATAAATAAATAAATAATATATATTTATATATCAATATATTAGTGATTGGATGGACCACTCAAATGATGTGAGAATATATTTACCCCATTAACCAGAGGTAAGTATTACCTTCATCTCAAGTGTTGACACATGTTATAAACTTTGATTAATTTTAAATTAAATTTAAACTTTGAATTAAGTTTGAAACAGGTCGACATTTAAGATCGAAGGTAATACTTACCTTACCTCCCGTTAAGGGGCGAGCAAAGTGGCACTCAGATTTTATCAATGAATAGATACGAGAAACAGAAAACTGAAGGTTAGTTGGGGTTGGAGATTAGATTTTAATTATAATAATATTATTATATTATTATTATTTTGAAACTCTTTCTGCGATAATTATAAAATAAAAGATAATATAAAAAATGGATAAATGCACTGACGACCCCTAGAGTTAATATACATAAGCCTCCGATACCGTAAATGAAAAATAACAACAACAAAACTATATTGACTTTGATTAACTTATAAAAGGACTGAAATGGCCAAAGAATTATCAAAATTTAAAATAAAAATACATCAATTAAAACAATATTTTAATGGAAAAATCTTCTAGATTCAGTTCAAATATTTTCAAAATTGATGGAAAAAGAATTAATATATATATATATATATATATTTATGTTTTTTTATTCTTAAAATTTTCGCTTAATTTATATTTCATTTAAAATGTCAAAAAGTACCTTTCCACCCTTAGTTATAAAGGGATCCAAGTTAAAAGCAAGGGAGGTTTGTGTATATTAATGTACTTTCCCACTACAATTAACTAAAACTTTAGGAGGTTCAGTGTATTTAAAGAAAAATCGGTATTGTATTTATGCACAGAGAGAGAGAAAGAGAGCCTCTTTATTGTAGGCTTATTATTATAAATTGGTGAGCGAGGGAGCGACGGTTTTCATATCTCTCTACGACTGAAAAGCCGCGATCATCACGTGTCTTTTCTTCAAACTTTTTCATTTTTTGGTGTGGGTTCTTGTTTGTATTCAATTCAATTCTCCTTGGCGGTGGTGGTTTTTAATCTATATAATACTCTGCTTCTTCATATCTCTGAGAGAGAGAAATTCTGAGTCTCAGTTGTTCATCAATAGGAGAGAGGAAAATGGAAGGAAGAAAGAAAGTGGGTTCGGCTTCTTCGATAACCAATGAATTGTTTGGCTCCAAAGAATCGTCTTCTTCCGGGATTTTCGGTGCCATCTTCGCTCCTCCTTCTAAGGTATTCTTGTTTTCAATCTCTGTTTTTTTATATATAAAATGATTAGTTTGTTTTTGTATCGAATTGTATTGTTGGGTTTTCTTCATTTCACAATTTTGAATGCGAATGATATTACTTTGAAGAAGGGTTTTGTTTTTAATTAACCAATGAAAGATTGGATTTTTTTTTTGTTAGAGAGATTGAAAAATGAAACTGACATTGAAAACTACGATATGAGTTTGATATAAGTGATTTTCAATCCTCTCTGTTCCCATTTTTTTGATTATATTATAATATTTTAATATATTGATCTTTTTCTATGTTATGTTCTCAATCAATTTCAATGTTTGTTTATGTGTTTGTTCTGCTTTACTGCTGTTTATTCAAACAATACTCAAGATCAAATTTTGTTGTCGATTTAGGTGTTAGGGAGAGAGTCTCTGCGCTCTGATTCAATGGAGAAAAAGCAGGACAATTCCAAGGAGTCCTGGAACACCAAACCTGGAGCTCCTGGTATTTATTTATTTGCAATAATATAGTTGTGTTTGAATTTCTTAATTAAAGACTAAAATGCGTAGTTTCATGATCAAGGAGTGGTTTTGTTTCCCTTGGTGGGATTTTTAGCATTCTTCGATTATGTCTATACACGATTCTGAGGAGAATTTTTTATAATCTTATGTTATTAATTGTGTTGGAACTTTATTTCTCTAATATGTGTTTGAATTTCAGTCTCGCTAAGCCAGCTTTTCGTTTCATTTCAGGTGATGCATCTAAAGGTTATGAGAGTGAAACTCAGGGCACTCCGAATAAGGACATGAGTTCGTTGTATCAGGAACAAAGAATGCATCCGTGCCATCTCAGCTCATCGATCTATTATGGTGGCCAAGACATCTATGCTCAACCTCAGAATTCCCAGGGCTCTGGAATTAACAATGGGGTCAGTAGATCTTATCACGATAGATTCATTTTCACTGTCTAATCAGAGTGTATAGATTCATGTTGTTAGCTGTTATCTCTCTTAGAATGTGCTAACGTGTACTGTGATCTTATCAGTATAAAAAAGACGGGGGAGAAGATGATTCCGGGAGTGCTTCAAGAGGAAATTGGTGGCAAGGTAATATTTGTTTTAACAATTATTTATGGAATATATTGGTACTTTGCCAATAACATTTTTTGATAAATATCTTTTCTGCAGGATCTCTCTATTATTAAAGGATGGCTTGCTGAGGAATATATACTAGTCAAGGTATCATTTATCTTCGAATACTAATTCGATTTTCCTTTTGGTTTGATGCTCTTTTCCTGCTTTCCTTCCATGTTCTAGAAGTGTATTTGTGTTCTAGCTTCACATAAGTTTAACATTTTAATTGTTTATCTAGCTTGTGCTGAGTTAGGATTTTTTTTTTTTTTTTTTTTTTTTAATGCAAGTTTATTAATCGGGAATGAAAATGAAGGGAACTTAATTCCTTAGTTGGGAGGGGGAATTAAGTTCCCTTTTCAGCGGAAACTTAATTCTCTATTTTTGTGTGAGGTCCGCGCTACTTGATTCTCGGCAGTTTTTAATATGCACCGTATCACAAATAAGGAATTAAGTTCCCCTTCCCTTGCTAGGATTCTCGATTAATTAGTAAACGTGCCCTAAAACCTTAAACGAGTTTCCTTCACGAAATGTCCATGTTAGTATATATGTTATCACATCTCCTGTATACCTCTTGATTATATGAATTCAGCAAATTATCTAGTTTCTCTAATTCAGGATCACTGAGCTCTGTTTTTCATTGTTAAAAGTTATTAATACTATATTAGATTCTGATACTTTTACCTTTATTTGCAGGTACATAGGAAGATAGAGTAGCAGTTTAATCTACCTTTTCCTGTTATTCTGTAAAAGAGATAGATGATAGTACTCAGATCGTTGCGGTCGTTATTACTTCCTCCAGCCGAACATCAAAATCCTTATAAGAGCAGAGTTATAATGCTACTTTTGCTCCCCTTTTCTGTTTCATTGTAAAGGATAATGAATTTGGTGTTTTTACTGTAAAGGATGTTTGCTTAAAGACTCTTTTATGTACCGATCAACTACTGCTTTTTTGGCAGTGGAAACTTTGAATATGAAGTCAGCCTAAGTATCTTTATCTATGGTTTAAATATCTCCTGTGGTTTCTTGATCTCAATTTTGCATTTACGCTCATGTCGCTTGATTGAGAAGGTATGTGTTGTAGAATGGTTTCAAGTAGTGCACTTGAGATGTTTTCCAATCTCATCAGTGAGAAATGCTGTGTGGCCCAGCAGGAATTCTGTCCAATTGGTTGGTATTTCAAGTCCAGGTTTATTACCTGTCGAAAAAATGACCCACCAATTAAAGCAAAGTCTATATCCATTGAACAATGCTTTTCAATGGTGGAAAAGTTCTGGACAAAGATTCTGCAACCACATTTTATCAAAGTTGGCCCCCAAAAGGACCCATTCAATTCTGCAACATCAACCTCCTAAAAGGATATATATCTAAATGGCTGGACTTGATTAAAGTGTATATATATTCATTTGGCAATTTCTGTGATGGGTTCCTGAATTTGACAGAGTCGACAGAGAATGGAATCAACAGTCACAGAAACGGTTCTAATATTTATTATGATGGTGAATACATACAAGCTACTTGCTTTTATTTGTAGAAAGAGAAGCTTAAGCAAACTAAACACTTGTAAACTAGTAGTTTCCAGAATTTAAGTGCTTTTAGGCCATCCAAGGCTTTTAGTTCCAAGTGTTGTCCACTCAAGGAAGTGTGTAAGCTGCAAAAACAAACAAATATGATATTAGAATAGAAAGTTATATCTAGAGATCTGAAAAGGGAAAGGCTAAAGACACTATAACAATCCCATCTAACGTGGCGCTAATTTGGCCTGGCAATATCCCCGATTAAAGAATGACTATTACGAAACTTACCTCCACATTTGTAACCCACGGGACGGTTTGGGATATTGCAGCGCTTGGGGATGGTCATAGCAATCTGAGGTTTGATTCCAGAAGCCTTGGCAGTGTTTGAAAGCATGACAGCACAAAGACAGGCTGGGTTCTGGCCAATCCTCTTAACCTGAGCACAGCAACTGTCAGAAACAGCTGCTTTCTCATCTTGTGCCGCCGTAGCGCATGGAGCCAACTTCATTGCCTCATCATCTGGAGATGATTTCCCACACTCTCCTGCTCCATCAACCGTTTCAAGCATTGCAATATTGACAACAACAACTACAAACAATCCCAAAAGACAGATGAATTTCAATGAAACAGCCATTTCTTCTGTATTTTTCACCAAGTAGAAATCCTCTACAATCCTCTGAATGCAAAAACCATGCCCCTGGCTCAGAGAATTTATACTACAACAAGAGCTCCATTAGTGCTTGTACTCATTTCCCACTAATCAATAATGGAGCTAGCATTAGTGCATTATCATTGCAGCACTTTGGTTTTGAAATGTTGTTCAGTTGTTGTTTTGTTGACAAATGGATGAGAACTCAAGAGCTCACTATGCACTATGCACTATGCAGCCACTTCAATTGCACACTCTAGAAGACTAGAACTCCATTACCATTTATTTACCTGCAACAACAAAATCTAACATGTCATCTTCCAACGAAGCTACCTTATTGTGGAAACGTGTAATCAACTTTGAACCAATAACTACCACAGACCACATTTAGGTGCCAATTGGAACAAAAACTAGAATTAGATTATTCAACAAAAACTAGAACTAGATTATTAAAAAAATAATAAATAAATAAATAAATAAAGTGTTTTTAGATTCATTATTCAACAATTTCTCAGGCAACTTTGCACGCAAAGGACTAATAAATCCCTCAGGCAAGAGTACTTCTTTTCTGAAATTGTATGAATATCAGCAAGTTTGATGATTTGTGACAATTTTGACAGTAGGGATACAATAATCTACGATATATGATCAGATTCAAAAGATTGTGTGAGCATACCGCAACTTAAATTTCTTGTTAATAGCCAACTGCAGCACTATCAAGAACAGAACCAGAACTGATTACAGATTGAATTTAAAAATAAAAATAAAAAAGGCAGCAAAAATACAAAATTTAATTAAAAGCAAAAAAAACGCCGCTGCCGGGGATCGAACCCGGGTCACCCGCGTGACAGGCGGGAATACTTACCACTATACTACAACGACATTGTTGTTGTCGAATCCTAGTAGGATATATTGAATATTTACAACTTAAAACATGTACTTAAATTTGAAGGGTATGGGAGAATGGCAAAAAATTTGAAGTATATAAAACCTAACGAAAGAAAATATGCCACTGTCAACAACATCATTGTAGTATACAGCGATGCCGATGAAGGACCTTCTTGGTTTGGATATATATCTTTGAAAATTCCCATATGATCTCTAAATTAGATAAAGTTCTTATGTTTGTTGATTGTATTTCAACTAGATTCTCATGTTCTTGTAAAAGATTGATACTAGTTTGCCAATGTGTTTCCCTTCCCTTGTTTACTTGTTGTGACATCAAGTCCTCCAAAGTCCAAACTCAAATCTTATGAAGGACATGTTTAAGTGGTCTCATCCCTACGCAACTATGCGACGGTGTTTTCACTTCTCAGCACAAGTTTTGAGTTTTAAAGAATTTATATATTGTACTAGGATCCATGAACAACAAAGTCGTTGTAGTATAGTGGTGAGTATTCCCGCCTGTCACGCGGGTGACCCGGGTTCGATCCCCGGCAGCGGCGTTTTTCAATTTTTTTGTATTTTTATACAATCCTGGATTGCTCAATGAAAGAGTTATATAGGAAATATAATAGCTCATATCAAACCGGGCATTTGGTCTAGTGGTATGATTCTCGCTTAGGGTGCGAGAGGTCCCGAGTTCAATTCTCGGAATGCCCCCTTGTTTCTCTTTTTTTTTTTTCTTCTTTTTTTTTCAAGTTATTTTGTGTGGAAAACTTGGCTCAGCACTGGCAGATCTCTTGCAAAATTTTTCTAAGGTTTGATAATACATATACACATGTTGGAATCGTTTCCTGGTGATCAGAAGTTGAAGAATGTGTGACATAAAGTAAAAGATGTAAGCAGAAATGACTTTCTATTTGACTCATAAGTATTCATTCTACAGTTATTCACAACTCGAATAACATTCAACAACATATTCAAAACTATGTAGCTGTGTAACTTCATGAAGATACATGAAGCCCTTAACTCATTATGACTACAGAACAACATTTAAACTGTTGACAACCTTCTCAACATACATAAACATCTATATCTGTTACTATTAAAAAAGCATACATAAAGCTCCTGTTCAAATAGAACCGGACCGCTCATTTCTCCGCATCTTGGTCTTGTGTTGGTGAACTGACTGCCTGTTTTGTACACTCCAATGATGTTTCCCGAATCGTCTTTAAAGGGGTAACTGATCCATCAACTGAATTGCTGCAGTCCTTCCCTGTGGTGGCATCAATGTTGAGGTAATCTGTCAAGACCTTTTTCACGCTCAAACCACGCTGGGGAAGCTTGCTGCTAGTGCGGAATGGTGATCTTTCTCCCTTAGCTGGGCTTGCAAGTGGTGCTGCTGGTGAAAAGCTTGGTGTGGTAAAAGCTGTTTTGTATGGGGTGCTCAAGAGGGGCACCGAGTATGGAATCGAAACGCTCTTGTGAGCAATCAGACCAACTTTAGTCATTGTCGATAATGGATCTGAATGCTTGGTCAAGTCATCCACGTAGAGCAGATCGTCAATACGTGCCACAATATTAAATGCCAAGCTTTCTAAAACTCTTGAGTATCCCTCCAAGATTGACTTTCCAACATCCTAATGACATTGTAAATTGGTAAATTTGACTAGGAATTGTAAAGCGTTACAAAGAACAAATTATGGGACTCAGATAAGAAATCCGAACCTTGTTGTACTGAATTTTGCTCATGTCCAAAGTTGTTTGGGGAAGACCAGGGAACCACTGCTTCAAGCAAAGCAGGAGGCTTTCTGCTCGATCTGCAAGCAAATCCCTCTTGTCGGTATCAGCAACCAATTCCTTGACCAGTTCCCATGAAGACTTTGAACTGGATCGAGTTGGGTTCTTGACGGGTTTGGAGCTGGTTCTTTTGCGCCACAGGTAGATTGATGCCTCTACTCGGTTGGCAATCTCTATAGCTTGATGTTCAGAGGACAAATCAAGGCACTCAAGCAAACATTCTGGAGAGAACTGATCTGATGAAATGTATCTATAGATAAGATCTCCTAAGCTGGCTCTTCCATTCTGAAAGCAAATTCATATTACATTAACAACTAAGATGTCTATATTGATTTTGAGCTCCTAATAATGTGTATATTTTGTAGGGTATTCAATACCTTTGGAAGAGATTCCAAGAATGAATCAGGAACTTCCATGTCGGCTAAAGTAATGCTGTTGATAGCCATAGCAGCTTTTAGTATCTGGTTTGTGCAATCGCGCCTGTGCTGCAACTGCTTTCTTGAATTTTCATTGAGACCACCAGGAGGGACTCGAGGCACAGGTAGCCACCACTTTTCCTCTTGACGCTGAAGAGCTCTTCGGAAAGAGGTTGATCCATCCGCCTCTGTAGCTAGAATCCCTTGGTCAACATACCAGAAGTCTGTATTTTCAAAACTGTCCAATATTTCCTGCAAAATGATGTTAATTTCAGCATGGCCTCCTTCAACCTGGGATAATAATCGATGAAGTAACAAGTGTTTGTAATTCTTACGAGAAGCATGTTATCTAATTTGCGCAGAGCCGGAAGATTAACGTAAAGATCTGATCGTGGTCTACAAGTCATGACCTGTATCAAAATGGAGAAAAATACCAATAAAAACAAGTTCAACAACCGTTTATTAATCTGACCTCTACACAGAATGTTTTTCTTCATCCAAAATAAGGTCATTTGGCTAAGACACCTCAATTTTGAACTTCATTGTATGCTTGGTGCTATCTGAAGTATTTTGGACAACAAATTGATATACTGGTCATTCAAATTTTGCCCTAGCGACTAGAAATTATGGTCCAATGTGCAAAGAATTCTATCTCTAAATTCAAAAAGTTTCTAAAATGCAATGAATGGCTAAGCACATGAGGCATTTCAAAAATCGAAAGTGTCGTAACTCTTAAGAGAGAAAAAAAAGAAAAGCAATACTTTGCTGTGAAAAGCTAATGTAGCTTTACCTCAAGCTTGCTACCATCTGGAAATGTCTGCCAAGAGGGCATCAACTCAACAATGTGATCGCTAACGCAAAGAAGCCATTCCATCTCTCTTCGCCACATCGATTTCTTCTCAGAGGGCAGTGGTTCTAACCTCCAAAGTTGCCCAAACAAGGTAGCTATCAAAATTGGGCAGAGAAAGGAGCATCAGAAATCAAAGAAAACATAAACACTACCTACAAAACTTAACCAAATTAAATCAAACAAAATAGTAAGTAAACATACCACAAAGATTAGTAATGGCATTTGAAATAGCCAATGCAGTACAAACCCCATTTCCACATCCTGACATATCTTCTCCAAGCAACAATTTTGAAAATCTTTCCTTCATCATCTCAATCTCTACAATTTCAAAAAAAATTCACCAAACTCAAGTTTAATTAAGTCATTTCATAAAACACATTATCACAAAATTCAACACACACAAGAGAGAAACATTACCTGAAATTGTGGAGCTTTGTTTCTCAAATTTCTTGTCACTCAAATGTGTTTTCTCTTCATTATCATTACCATCAACACTACTACAATCAGGTGGCTCAGATTTCTCTACAGGCCAACCCAATGAAGGTGAAGAAGATGACTGAGAGCTACTGTGACTCTGCTCTTCCTCATGTCCTACTGTTGTCTCAGATGTCAAAAAATCAGAGCTTGAACTGCTCTGACGACCCTTCTCTTCAATAATCAAGTCCCCAAACATCTCTATTCTCCTCTTAATATTCTCACCAAACCCTTCAATTTTAACCTCTTCATTGCCTTCATTAATTTTCTCTGTTAAATCCAAACCCTCCATTGTATCTTTTTTGCCTCCTTCAAGAAACTCAGGTGAAGAGCAGAAAACAGAGTTGTTTACAACCATAACATTGTATTCAATTCCAAGCCTTTTGACACCAAACCCACTTGACAATCTGACTTTGAAGTACAGATTTCTCAAAGACTTTGACACCCAGAACCCAAGCTTCTTCACTGGTACACAAAGCTTGAAGTTGTAATGCTGTTGTTGTTGATGTCGCTGTTGCTGTTGTTGTTGAGTATTTTCTCTTTCTTCTAGGTGAGTGCAAGCGCTATCCATAAAAGGTTTCAAGAACCATGTCTGGTTCTGGTGGGGAGGAGACTTGTAAATGTCTGCTTCTTATTATATGATGAGTAGAGTGAAGCTGGTCATCATCATGATTACTCTCAAGCTCGCTCAAACACATGATATGTGAGACACAGGAGCCTATTTGTATTTATGAGCTCTCTTTTAGGCTTTTTTTGGACTTGACCTCACCATTTTCTTCTAGTTTTTAAGCAGACAATGAAATGCCTGTGAATCTGTGACTATCTCTCTGTCTCTCTCTAGCTTTGCTTTTTTGTTTTGTTTTGTTTTTGCTTGAAAAAGGCTCCTAAAATAATATGAATATTAATACTACATAATTCGTTTCAAAAATAAGAATAAAATAAAGTCATGGGAGTCGTGTAAACGACGGATCTATCAACTTTTTACGTTTTTAACTTCCTAAGACAAGTTAGGTCATGTTTAGTTTTGTAATTACTAAATTAACCTTTGCTTGATTACTTAAAAAAAAAAAAAAAAAAAAAAAAAAAAAAAAAAAACTCTTCTTCATTGCCATTTTGTTATTTGCTGCATGGACCATGCTATTGCTTTCCTTTCACTTTTGGTGGTATAATTAATTTTTATTTCTTTTATAATATTTAATATAAGAAACAATCATTTTGTGACTTTAAAGGATAATTTAACTTGAATTTTTTTTTATAAAAAAAAAAAAGAAAAAGAATTCCTTTTAAAATATGGTGTATTGTTTTCTAGAAAATACTGTAGTTTCAATAAAAGGGTTCTTACAAAAACAAAGTACTTCCAATTTCCAAACTTACTATTATTTATTTTGGACATTATCAATAAGAACAAAAGTTGTATTTGTAATTGAAAGAATTGATTTTTAAGCATACACAGTTTTTTTTTTAATAGTTTTTTTCTTAAAGCAAAGTGCAAGATTTTATTGAACTATTTGGATAGATTATTGTAAGAAGGAATTTGGTGGGTTAGTTAGCAAACACAGTTCGATAACAACTAAGGATAATTGAAAATGATGTTTTGTCTTTAGGGTAACGAACTGGAAAGTGGAATCCGAAGAACGGCAGGGTAGTATTGTAATTTAATTGCAATAATAAAGGTTTTTCAACAAAATGGTCCAACCAATTAAGTTAATTAACCTAGCTTAGGGTTTAAGGGTACAATACTGTGTTTCTATTTGTTTATTTTTCATCTCATCATTATATATTTGTCTCCTCGTGTAGCATTAATATATAACTTTTTAATAAATTTAATATTCAACCATCTATTTGCAACACACCGAGCTCTTGCCAATGTGGTGGGGTTATTCCCTGAGAATTCCCACCACCACGGTTCAAATCCAGTTTTGTTCCGGACTCTCTTCCAGAGATCCATCTCGTCGGGTCTAATAAACTAATAATAATTAAAAAAGGGCAGTTTCACCTTATTTATTTATCTATCGTCTAATCAACTAAGGTTTACTGGTTTAAAGGGCATTTTAGTAATATAAAATAGGTAATGTATTTTAAAGATATATGTAAATAATTTTAAATTAGTTAAATGACAATAATTATAGTTTAAGCAAAATGAATTATAAGTTTGTTGAACTTGAGAAATGTTTGAGATACCTTTTGAAAAATATATTTAAGTTTTGTTATTTTCTTTTTGTATTTTGTTCCTACTATAATAAATTCAAGGTTTACAGAAGAGAGATAATATTGTGAATGGTATATCATCATGACCAACTTTTTCTGTGATTTCTTACGGTATTTAATGTTTTGAAGAAAAGAAAAAAAAAAAAATCAAACCGTTAATTTTATTCGATATTGTTACTTTAATTGGATACATGGTTGGTTGAGATTAATCAAAGAAATAGAAAACTTATCAGTAATAAAAAACAAAGTTTAGTAGTGTAGAAGGGAATCAATCAATGAACGAATGAATGCAACAAACGAATTACAAAAGCAATTCTTAAAACTAAAACCAATAAAATAATTCAATGATATAATAATGAAAGTGACATTGAAGTTGCAGTTGAGATCGTATAAACTCTTTTTAGTTATGTCTCCTTTTCTTTTTCTATAACTTTCCTTATAAGATTTGATGTTTTTTAGCTCTGTCATCATTTTGCCGGTTGTTTAAACTGAAGTGTTAAGCAAATTAACAAACCAAAAATGAATAGATTCCTCTTAACGACTTGTGATGTTGACATTTCATTTGAAAAAACCATAGGAGGGAAAACAAAGAGACTTCATTTACAAGCTCTATGTGTTTCACTAAAGTTATGGTGTATTCATATTTTCAACTTTTGTTTGTAATTCTTTAAAAAAGTGAGAGAGTTTCAATTATTTGAACACAAATTTGGGTGAGCTTTAATGGAATCTAATTCAAAATTTTCATTGTTTGTAAATTTTGGGTAAAAGAATTTAAGACATTTCACCCCATGTATATTTTGTGAAAGCAGTAAATGAGAGTAATGTTGGAAAGATTATTCTGTTTTTAAAATTTGAATACAAGTTTCTGTGTATAAGTTGCCTAGACTAAAGTTTCAAGGTTTTACTCTCGAAAGGGTTTATAAAAGAATAAATTTTTTAGTAAGACAGA
The DNA here is from genome assembly GCA_035582765.1 of Acer negundo. NCBI lineage: Eukaryota > Viridiplantae > Streptophyta > Magnoliopsida > Sapindales > Sapindaceae > Acer > Acer negundo. The sequence continues at coordinate 19,257,550 of CM069243.1, forward strand.
TATATCACGTCATTCGTACATCTATTTAATAATATATTGTCACGTGTGTTATGTATATATATATATATTTTTAACGCAGTAATTATGTAAATGAATTCATGGTAGGATATATACTATCACAATGAACAAAGGTCGGAGGTGGCTGATCGAAAAAAGGGAGTGAACTCATAAGCACAGCCCATGTTATTGGCACTTACAATTTACAAACATTATCTAAACACCAAGTAATATTGGTTTCGGTGATAGTAATGGGTGTCCAAATTTTTAGAGGTTTTTTTTTTTTTTTTTTTGAAAAATATAGAAAATCAAGGATATTTAATAGTACATTTAATATCGTTTCACAAAAATACAAAAAATACTGAAAATATTTCGATTAAAATATCGATATTTAGAACTTAACACGGCCCTTTTATAGTTATACTTGATAATTGTCGATGAATGGCAAGATAACATTGGAGATTAATAATAATAATAATAATAACATGAGAATAGTTTAGTGGTAAACATTTTACACTAATATCTAAGAAGTTGTGGGTTCGAATACTTATGTATCATCCCCCAATTTCGAAATATTATAAGAGTAGCAATATTTGTACCACTCAAAACCGTATGGGTGCGTTTGGTATGCGGGACAGGACGGGACGGGACAACTTTCTCTTGTCCCGCGTTTGGTGCGCTATTAGCATGGGACAAAATGGGACAAGGTGGGACAAAAAACCCAAAAACTTGTCTCACCCAAATAGGTTGGTTAGATTTGTCCCATGCATGGGACAAGTGTGGAAAAAACATATTTGCCCTCAAATCTTGCAAAAATCACAAAAATACCAAATATAAAATAAAACTAACCCCATTTGCACGTCTCTCTCTCTCTCTCTCTCTCTCTCTCTCTCTCTCTCTTGGCCGCCAGCGAGAAGCAAAGACCTCAGTCTCTCCCGTTTGTCTCTCTCTCCGTTCGACCTTCGATTTTGGAGGTGGTGGCTTTGTTGATTTCGATTTTGAGAAATCGAGTTAGGGTTCTCGATTTGGGGGTTTGTCGGCGAGGCTTGTGGGGGTTCTTCGGCGTCGGCTGGTGGAGGTTTGTGGGGGTTCGTCGGCGGCGGCTGGTGGTTTGATTGAAGCCGGTTTTTTTTTTTTTTTTTTTTTTTTTCCAGCTTTTGTGTATATATTTTGAGATATACATATTTTGTGTATATAATTTGTGTATATAATTTTGGGTATATATTTTTTTCAGATTGAAGCCGGCTGGTGGTTTTTTTTTTTCAGATTCTTTTTTCAGAATTTGTGTATATATTTTGATTATAGATTAATGAAGAAGAGGTTTGATAAAGTTTTGAATGTGTTTGAATCTAATTATTGGTATGACGAAGTTTTAATTTTTAAGTAAAAAAAAGGTTGATCGCCCAGTAAAAAAATGGTTGAAACAAATGTTGGCGGAGAGTGGAGACCAATCCCAGATTGGATCTCCACCGTAGATCCAATCTAGAGATTGGATCTTCATCTCAATTTTTTATATATATATTTTTCATTTTTCAGTTTGTGTTTTTTTTTTTTTTTGGTAAATTCTATTTAATCTTCACCATCCATCAAGAATATGAATGATGGAGATAAATTTTTATTTTTTTTTCAGTTTCTTAAATTGCATTATTTTTAACTTCATGAATATCTTAAATATTTAATATCTGAAAATTTATTAATTTGATCCCAACTATCCATTTTAAATAATCTTATAAAATTATTAATTAAAAATATTTTTTAATCATAATAGGGGTATTTTGGTCATTTAAACCTCTTGTCCTGTCTTGTCATTTCCCAGTCATACCAAACGTATGATAGTACAATCCACTCCTCTGTCATAGGCATACCAAACATAATACAGAACAACATGTTCTGTCTCGTCCTGTCCTATCCCATGTCCCTGCCAAACGCACTCTATGTACACCCCAAATTAATACCTCTTAAAAATCCAATATTACCATTAAATAAAATAACTAAAATGATTAAATAGTTCGTAAGTAACCAAAAGATTATTAATCGGTTTCCTATACCCTAAAACACTTTATATTTTCTCAAACAATAACTTATCTTTTAAATTTTACTTTCAAATACAAATTGGAATCATCTGTAGGTTGCAGTACCTAGGGTCGGACATAGGGGTAGGCCCACGAGGCAACCATCTAGGGTCTCAAATCTTAAAGGGCCCTTAAAATTAAAATTTTTAGTTTGATAAAAATAAATAAAAAATAAAAAATAAAAATAAAAAACATTGTGATTTATGAATATAAGGCCAGAGGCCCACGTACAGTTTTTAAATAAAGACATCCAATAATTATAATTAAAAGTCCATCGTTATATTACTTAAAGGTCCACAATTTACATATGTTTTTTTCTCTTAAAATAATAATAATAATAATAAAGACTCACCAATCAATACAACCATACAATAAACTAACCACTAACAAAAAATAAAAATAAAAAACCCACCAGAAACACAAGTATAATTATTACAAGTTACAACAGATAGTAACACATCAAATCCTTTATCAGACATTTGAAAAACAAATTGAAATCAAATTTAAGGTTCCTGAGAACTCTCTTGATAAGTGAATTCATACCTGAAATCTCAAAAATTGCATAATTCACTTATAAAAGAGTTGAATTCGTTGTCATTTCGAAGGTAATTGAATCTAACACTTCTTTTCCTTCTTCTTCTTCTTCTTTTTTCGAAAAAACTCTTTTTATTTTTTCTTTTCTAGTGTGTTAGAATTTTGCTTATTAGAGTTCGAATTTCGTGTCTGAATTTAGCATATTTGTTTTTTTTTTCTTTTCTTGGAATTGAATGGAAAGACCGAAAGAGTTGAAATAAATTTTTATTTCGATGACTTTTTATTTGTTATTTTGTTGTGTAAGATTTTGAGTTGTTATATTGATTTGTATAAGTATTTACTAGAGAAAATAAAACCAAATAATTATATATGGAGGGTAGAGAGTCTCATTTTTACATTTCGCCTCCAACCCCTAAAATCTCAGGACCAACCCTAATAGTACCAATCGAAAAACAACCACGAACTCATAAAATCTTCTCAATTCAAAATGCCAAAAAGCCATACCATTTGACAAAGAAGAGAGAATAAATTTTATATCGATTTTCTCTACCTTTACCCCCTCTGTATTTGTTCGGTATATATGTGTTACACATCGACAACACATACATACTGCATAGCAAAAACATTGATCGTTTGCTTAGACTTTGTACTGTCTTTTACAGGACTGCACTGTAAATGTATGTCTTTTGGCCAATTGCCCTTTTTTTAAAAATAAAATAAAAATTGTAACTTCATGGCAGCTATGAAGCTTAAAAAAGGTTCTTTTATTCCTATTTCCTTTCATTATATATTTGACAAAATTTTGTAACTAAACACTGGTTTGACAATATAAATCAGCTCAAAACTGTTTCGGTATAATTTATAAATTTAAGAGTTAAGAGATTTTATTTTATTTTAAAAAAAACAAGAAATAAAATTCGTACATTGTCCGATATTGGTTTATAATACTTTAAATAAAATAAGAAAATTTTAAATAATAATAAAGTTGATTAGATAATAATTTTGGTGTAGGCAAGGTGTAGACACTGCAGTTAAATAAATAAAAAAATACAATACATACAAATGGAATAAAGAAAAGGTATTTTGCTATTAGGTGGAGTTTATTTATAATCTATAATCTTTTAAAAAATTTATCGAAATATATTTATAAAAATGGTGTATATACGGTTTTGAAAGGAAATTGTTCAAAAAATAATAGTAATAACTTTGACGGGTGCTGATAACATGGACCTTGTCAACTTTAAACGAGCTGGCCCAAGTTATCATATGTTTTTTTGTGGTATACTTAGAAAATATTTGGATGCATTTTTATATGCTCTGATTTCATTCAAGTTATGGGCCAGTTCAAGGCCGTCAGGCTTTAAGTGCTTGCATGCAATTAACTGCATAAAAATAAATAAATAAATAAATAAATAAATAAATAATTCTAATTTTGATTTTTAAGTATATGGATAACGACTTTAACTTTAGATATTATTGAGATCGAATAATAACTCTTATCACTAAGCAACATTAAGTGATGGTTTTCGTTTCAAAATTAATTTATAATTATAATTTTAAATCTATGGATGATTTATAGTTTCGTGTGAATTTATTTATAAAATTATAATACAATAAAATTAATTTTAGAAAAAATCCTTCATTGTGTGTGTGTGTAGAATTTTCAATTTTTTTTACAAAAATATCATATATAGTGGATGCTACTCGAATTTGAAACATTATCGAAACTAAATATTAACTCTTATCGATCATCAATAAGAATCCGTTTGGAAGAGATTTTCAAGTATATCTTTTTACGGTATATCTTTTTAAAGTAGAACTTCCATAAGTAGAACTTTCAGGAAGTCGATGTTAGTCGTTTGGTTGTTAATTAAAAAAAGCTTTTTAAAAAAAAATTAAAAGCTCTTTTAGATGATAGAATTACCAAAAAAGATATATAAAAGAATTTAACACTTCACCGAATAAATATAAGATTATGAGAACATATCATTTTTTTTTAAAATGTTTTTGAAAAAAACTATATTATAAAATAAATTTTTAAACAATACAAATTCAATTGAAACTCACAAAAGATACATAAGAATATAAAGAATACAAGTTCGATTTGGACTCATAGGTGGAACAATAATGAGAGTTTGAGTTTTCAGAGTTACAAAATTGTTCAAAAAATTCCAAATGAACACAATTTTTCAATACTTCAATCTGGATGAGTCCAAATCGAATTTTGCAACTAATATAGTTTGGAGTGAAACAGAAGCCAAAGTGAAATGTTATCATTGAGAAGTAGTGTTTAACGTGTAAAAGAAATATTTGATTAGAGTTTTAAAAAGATATTGTGTAATTAATAAAATATAATAGGGTTATATTAGACGTTAATTTTTATTTTTTTTTAAAAGCTAAAAAAAGTCTACTCGGTAAAACCTAAAATTTGAGCTTCTTCAAGTAGACGTAAAATAATTTTGTTAATTGTTTAAAACTCTACTGGAGTATCAACTAAACAACACGAAAAAATTTGAAAAGAATTTTTTTAATTAAAAAAGCTCTTTTCGCCAGTAAATAAGCTCTCCCAAACGGACATTAAATCACATCGAGCTATGCTCTATTTTCAAAGTTGGTCTATGCTTTTTAGTTTGTTCTTTCATTTTAAACTTGGACATCCTAGCAGGATCTATTAATTGATCTGTAATACCAACACAAAATAAAATAAAATAAACAACAAAAGAAATTCGTATGAGCTTGCATCATCATCAATGACTTATCTTCATGAAATCTCCAAAGTGTTTTATCAATGTTTACACGAATGTCACTGGAAGCTACTAGAAAATAAATTCAATGCTCCCCGATGAGAGAAAAACTTACGCGTACGGTTTTATTGCGTACGGTTTTATTGACGTGGTAATGAGATTATCAAATGAAAGTGTGCAAAATAATATATTAAAAAAATATTTTTATAATACATTTTTATTGAATGGTCTCACTGTCTGATATTAAGACCGACCCATACAAGTATATATATATATATATAGAGAGAGTATCAAATCAACTGGTAAAGGTATGAATTGGTACACATTGAATTTATTTAAAATAAAATAAAAAATCAGATTAATGTTACCCGCTCCCAATTAATGTTTACTAGTTTGGTCTTTCATTTGAACTTTTGACATTCTAGCAGGATCAATTAATTGTTGTGCCTTATCCTATAATCTCTGTAATACCAACACAAAATAAAACAAAATAAACAACAACAAAAGAATTTCATAAATGTAATAATATAAATGTATATAAATATATATATATATAGATGTATATATTTATATTTATGTTGAACAACGTCATCAATATTTATATATATATATATATATATATAACTACAACTTGCAATGTAATTTTCCCTCTCTTTTTAGAATTTGTTAATGTGCTTTGATTTAGAGTTTGTTAATTTGGTACCGATTTTGTATTATTACTTTTATATTATTCAATAATTTTAATATGATATTTGTTAAAAAATCACTAAGAATGAGGATTGTATGTGGCAATGAACCGATCCCCTAATGGAGAATCCCCAAACTTGTAATGTTTATTATAAGGTGGCTATTCTCTAGGAATGGCATTTCTCATATATATATATATATATATATATATATGAAGAGATTTGTGAATCATCGAGTAAATTTAAAAAGATTTTGATTAATCTAAAATATGTGAATCTAATGGTCGATAATTGTGGATATATATATAAGATAATACATTGGATTTAAAAAATAATAATAAAAATAAAAGAAATAAAAGAAAGAAATCTAAACCATTAAATACAAATATTACTGCTGCTTTTTGTACTTATTATAGATATCATTGACTGGTCCAAAATTGATTGAACAAACGAAGCGAGGCTTGTTGGCTCGGCAATCAAAGTGATCAGCACTCTATAAATAGTGATCTGCAGTCCCAGAAACAAACATCGAACAAAACAAAAAAAACACTGTCTTTGATCAATTGGAAGAAAAAACATGGCAGAAGAAGTGAAGTTATTTGGGTTTTGGTCGAGCCCATTTAGTAGAAGAGTGGAGATTGCTTTGAAAATGAAAGGTGTGAAATATGAGTACATAGAAGAGGATCTGACCAACAAGAGTCCATTGCTTCTCAAATACAATCCTGTTCACAAGAAAATCCCTGTCCTGGTTCACAATGGCAACCCAATTGCAGAGTCTCTCGTCATCATTGAATACATAGACGAGACTTGGAAACACAACCCCACCTTACCACAACATCCCTACGACCGAGCCCTCGTTCGTTTCTGGGCCAAGTTCATCGACGAGAAGGTAAATTGTAGTCCTGTTTAAATTTCATATGAATTTGTAACGTTACAGAACTGTACACACCTGATAATTACGTATATAATTATGTGGGTTTTGTTGATAATCATCAAACATAAAAACTTAAAGCGAATAGGAGAAAGAGCCAAATATATAGTATTTAAAAACAATAATGCATAACCAAAACGTGTAGTTCAAATTTCAACTTAAATGATATGACAATTGGTTTTTTTATTAACTATCATATACAAGATTAACGGGTTTGCCATGTGGTTCAAACTCAAACACATATTTAAATTCGGAAACAAATACAAATTTAAGCAAGTGTGGGGACTCGAACCCAAATGCTTACAGATATCATATTAGTAAACAGCAAACCTGAAAGCTTAAACGGATTGGAAATGGTCTATCAATAGTATTTAATCACTCTAATAGGTTTGTCAATCATATTATACAGTGGCCTGCACTGAGGAATTCTACATTTGGCAAAGGGAAGGAGAGAGAGGTGGCGATTGGAGAAGCTTGTGAGCATCTGAAGACGCTTGAAACTGAACTCGGAGACAAGAAGTTTTTTGGAGGAGAAGACATTGGACTGGTTGATATAGTTGCCAACATCTTAGGAATCTGGTTCGGGGTGTATCAGGAAATTTCAGGATTGGAGTTGCTGACAGAAGAGAAATTTCCCAAACTATGCAAATGGATTCATGAGTATGTCAATCACACTGCTATCAAGGAAGATATTCCTCCAAGAGACAAACTGATTGAGTTTTATTCTGCTCGTCTTAGAGCTGCTTCCAAGTGAAAATTTCAGTGGCTATATGTTTATCGCACATGTCTAGGTCATTCACTAGCTAGGTCGTTCCGAAAAGCAAAGATACGTAATATCGTGAAATTTTACGGTTCTACGAAATTAAGTAACTTCAGTCCAAAATGTTTTTTCAAAACCGTTCTAGATGGCTAGAGAATTATTATACATACATCGGTATATATACATGCCACTGCTTTTAGTTTCTTATGTTGTTGTAATGCCAGCCACTTATTTATGTCACAGCAGTGTCAGATTTTTTTTTTTTTTTTTTTTTTCCTTCGGTTTGGTTAAGAATAAGATGTTATGGTGGTAGGCTAATTGTTCTTCTGTTTTGAGTAAAATAATGCATGTATTTTATCTTTATAATTTTATATATTATCTATAAGTGTTAACTAATTCAAATGATAAAGTTTCTTGTTTTTTCTTGAAAAACAAGGAATAAAATTCCTACATATATTGTCTAATATTGGCTTATAGAGCGGTTCTCTCATAAGGGATCCCTTATTTTAATTTCGATAACGATTTTGATGAAATCGCGTCAATTTTTATAAATTTTGATATGAATTTTTTTGTGGATGAAATGTTCAATGAAATCTACATATAAATAAAATTTGAACATTTTTCAAACACTACAGCTATTTTTCTTGAATTTTCCTATATTTCGTTGATTTTTCGATGCCTTCATATTTAACAAAATTGGGTTGAATAGTTGTGGTGCTTGAAAAATTATTATTATTATTATTTTTGATTAATAGATTTCATTGAACTTATCATCTATAAAAAAAATTCAGATCAAAATTTATAGAAATTGACGTGATTTCATTAAGGTCCTTACCGAAATTAAAATAAATGATCATTTATGAGAGAACCACTCTTGACTTATAATACTTCAAAGAAAAATAAGAAATAAAATTAAAAAAAAAATTAAAATAATAATAAATTTGGTATAGGTGGGGTGTGTATGGTGTAGTTAAAATAAATACAATACAATTGAAATAAAGAAAGGGTATATGGCCATTAGTGGGGTTTATTTACAAACTATAATCTTTTAAAAATTTTATCGAAATATATTTACAAAAATGATGTATATAGTTTTTAAAGGGTGTAAATATTAACACTCCTATTATAATTGTTCAAAAAATAATAGTAATAATATTGACAGGTGCGAATGACATGGACCTTGTCAACTTTAAACGAGCCGGCCCAAATTATCGTATGTTTGTTTGTGGTTTACTTAGAAACAGTATTTTGATGCATTTTATATGCTCGGATTGCATTCAAGTTTTTGGCCAGTTCAAGGCCTTCAGGCTTTAAGTGCTTGCATGCAATTCACTGTATAAAAATAAAAAAATTTATAATTTTGATTTTAAATATATGAATGATCACTCGAACTTTAGATATTATTGAATAATAGCTATTCTAAATTGATCTACTATTCTACTATTCTAGCGAATCTAGAGAATCTAGCAGCATCTATTAATCGATCTGTAAAACAAACACAAAATAACATAAAATAAACAACAACGAATGAATTTCGTACGAGCTTACATCATCATCACTGACTTATCTTCTTGAAATCCTCAAAGTCTTTTATGGATGTTTAGACGAATGCTACTGGAAACTACTTGAAAATAAATCCGACGCTCCCGATATGAGAAAAACTTACGTGGACGGTCTGATTAACGTAGTAACGGGGTCGTCGTCGTCAAATGAAAATGTATAATATTATATATTAAAAATAATATATAAATAATATATTTTTATTGGACGGTCTCACCACGTTATATTAAGAACATTCTATATAAATATATATATATATATATATATTTACGGTATTTCTATTGACAGTTCGAACCGATATAAAATATATCAGTTTCTTGAATGTGGGTCACTGAATTTAAAATATGCTTTGGCAGGTGCATATAGTCAAGTCAAAGCATTTAAATCCAATAACTCAAATGCAATGAACTGATATATTTAATATCGGTTTGAAATGACAATAGAAAAATTATATATATATATATATATATATATATATATAGAAATGTTCAAATCAATATAAACTGATATAACTTCATCGCTGCGTTGGATGTGGATCATTATATTTATATATATTAACTCAAAGTGTACACTTGTCAAAACTTATCCATAATCAGTGGTTCACATATATTGGTACTGATGTAATTATATCAGTTTGCATTGATGTGAATGGAACCGTATATATATAAATATATATATGGTTCCATTCTGGTTAGTGCAGAACATTTATATATATATATATATATATATACGGTCCCGTTCTAGTCGATACGGAACATATATATATATATATATATATATATATAAAGAGTATCAAATCAACCGGTAATGATATGAATCAGTAGACATTAAATAAATTTAAATTAAAATAAAAAATCAAATCCTTTATTGATATTTGTACTGATCACAACCTGTCAAGATAACGAACCATGATTCTCTTCTCATCTTATATTTTCCATCACACAATCGGTTGTTTATAAAGTGCAAGTGGAAAACAATCACATTTTTACAGTTTATTAGTTAAAATATTAATATGTCATAAAATTAAATAAAATGAGGATGAAGTGATGTGAAAAGTGGATCTAAGTCCCATGATAATACATTCAAATATTATACAGACATTATTGAAATCGAATATACTCTTATCGGTTATCACTAAAGTCACATCGAGCAATGTTCCTTTTTCAAAGTTGGTCTATGTCTGTAGTATGTTACCCCACCCTATTAATGTTTTCTAGTTTGTTCTTTCATTTTAACTTTGGACATTCTACTATTCTAGCGAATCTAGCAGGATCTATTAATTGATCTGTAATATAAACACAAAGTAAAATAAAATAAACAACAACGAAAGAATTTCGTATGAGCTTACATCATCATCACTGACTTATAATGCTACTGGAAACTACTTGAAAATAAATTCGATGCTCCCGATATGAGAAAAACTTACATGGACAGATTCATTGATGTGGCCGTCAAATGAAAATATATCATATTATATATTAAAAACATATGATATAAATAATATATTTTTATTGGACGGTCTCGCCACGTGATATTAAGAACATTCTATATAAATATATATATATATATATATTTACGGTCTTTCTATTGACAGTTCGAACCGATATAAAATATATCAGTTCCTTGTATATGGATCATTAAATTTAAAATATGCTTTGACAAGTGCATGTAGTCAAGTCAAAGCATTTAAATCCAATAACACATATGCAATGAACTGATATATTTTATATCGATTCGAACTGACAATAGAAAAATTATATATATACACCGAAATGTTCAAGTTAGTATGCACTGATATAACTTCATTGGTGCGTTGGATGTCAACCACTATATTTACATACTTTAACTCAAAGTGTATACTTGGCAAAGCTTATCCATAATCAATGGTTCACATGCATTGGTACTGAACCGTATATATATATATATATATATATATATACGATTCTGTTCTGGTTAGTGCGGAACATTTCTATATATATATACGGTCCCGTTCTAGTCGATTTAGAACATATATATATATATATATATATACGGTCATGTTCCTATCGGGGCATCCTTATATAACTTTATCAGGATATTGAATGTGAACAACTCATTTATAAAAGTGATTTGACAAGTGCATACATACCAAGTCAAAGTATGTAAAACGAGTGGCTCACATCCAATGTCCTTATATAATTCTATCAGGGCATCCTTATATGAAAATTTCCGTATATATATAAAGAGTATCAAATCAACCGGTAATGGTATGAATTAGTAGACATTAAATTTATTTAAAATAAAATAAAAAAAATCAGACCCTTTATTGATATTTGTTCTGATCACATCCTGTCAAGATAACGGACTATGATTCTCTTTTCACTTTACATTTTTCCTCACATTTTTAAAGAATGTGATTAGTTGTTTAGAAAGTGCAAGTGGAAAACAATAACATTTTAATTATTCATTCATTGTAATATCCATGTGTTATGAGATTAAGTGAGGTGGGAATGAGGTGATGTGAAAATAAGATCTAAGTCCCATGATAATACATTGGATTTAAAAATAAAAGAAGAAATAAAAGAAATAAATTAAAACCATTAAATACAAATATTAAGTGCTGATTTTTGTACTTATTATAGATCTCATTGCTTAAAACGTTTGAAGATAATATTTCTCATTTAAAACAATTAAAAAAGAAAAAGAAATAAATTTCAAGAATTAAGATCCTCTTCTATGTTGACCTTTTCCTGATCTAAAACACTTGGAAATAAGACTTTGTATTTAAATGAAATAAATAAAAAAAAATAAATGACAGCCACTGATTACACATATCAACAGATCTATATAAGACAGGACAAAAATCAGCTCACATCTCCAAAATTGACTGAACAAACGAAGTGAGACTTGTTGACTATGCAATCAAAGTGATCAGCACTCAATAAATAGACCTGCAGTCCCAGAAACAAACATCAAACTAAAAAAAGAGTCTTTTATCAATTGGAAGAAAAAACATGGCAGAAGAAGTGAAGTTATTTGGGTTTTGGGCGAGCCCATTGCATAGAAGAGTGGAGATTGCTTTGAAAATGAAAGGTGTGAAATATGAGTACATAGAAGAGGACCTGACCAACAAGAGTCCATTGCTTCTCAAATACAATCCTGTTCACAAGAAAGTCCCTGTTCTGGTTCACAATGGCAACCCAATTGCAGAGTCTCTCGTCATCATTGAATACATAGACGAGACCTGGAAACACAACCCCATCTTGCCACAACATCCCTACGACCGGGCCCTCGCTCGTTTTTGGGCCAAGTTCATCGACGAGAAGGTAAATTGTAGTCCTGTTTAAATTTCATATGAATTTGTAACGTTACAGAACTGATATCATGCACACCTGGTAATTATGTATATAATTTTGCGGGTTTTGTTGATAACCGTCGAACCTAAAAACTTAAGATGAATTGGAGAAAGAGCTAAATATAGTATTTAAATATGCTAATGCTAAACAATCTAAAAATGTAGCCCAAATTTCAACTTAAATGAAGTGACGAGTGTTTTTTTTATTAACTACATCATCTCATGTTGTGTCATCATCTTATATTGTGTGTAGTGATGACAACTCACTTGACATATTATTTGAATTGAAATTTTGGTTAATTATTTGTATTGTATAGCGTCACTCATTTAAATATTCTAACATACCCCATTATGTGTAAGATCAACGGGCTTGAAACATGGTTCAAACCTAAACACATATTTAAATTCAAAAACAAATAGCAATTTAAGCAAGTGTGGGAACTCGAACCCAAATTCATGCAGAAACCATGTTAGTAAACATCAAACCTAAAAGCTTAAATGGTCTAGCAATATTATATAAACACTCTAATAGGTTTGTCAATCGTATTATACAGGCGGTGCCTGCACTGAGGAATTCTACATGGGGCAAAGTGAAGGAGAGAGAGGTGGCTATTGGAGAAGCTTGTGAGCATCTGAAGACGCTTGAAAATGAACTCGGAGACAAGAAGTTTTTTGGGGGAGAAGACATTGGACTGGTTGATATAGTTGCCAACGTCGTAGGAATCTGGTTCGGGGTGTTTCAGGAAATTTCAGGATTGGAGTTGCTGACAGAAGAGAAATTTCCCAAATTATGCAAATGGATTCATGAGTATGTCAATCACACTGCTATCAAGGAAGTTCTTCCTCCAAGAGACAAACTGATCGAGTATTTTTCTCCTCTTCTTGGAGCTGCTTCCAAGTGAAAATTTCAGTGGCTAATGTATGTTTATCATACATGTCTAGGTCATTCTCTAGCCAGATTGTTTTGAAAAGAAATTTCAGGACCAAAGATATGTAATATCGTGAAATTCTGCGGTTCTACGGAATTAAATAACTTCAGTCCAAAATGTTTTTTCAAAACCGTTCTAGATGGCTAGAGAATTATTGTACATATATCGGTATATTTACATGCCAATGCTTTTAGTTTCTTATGTTGTTGTAATGCCAGCCACTTATTTATGTCACAGCAGTGTCAGTTTTTTTTTTTTTTTTTCTTCGGTTAGGTTAAGAATAAGATGTCGTGGTTGGCTAATTGTTCTTCTATTTTGTATTTTGAATAAAATAATGCATGTATTCTATCTTTATAATTTTATATATTATCTATAAGTGTTAGCTAATTCAAATGATAAAGTTTCTTATCGATCGTGACACTGGGTTGTGGTGGGGTGGAATGGAATACAAATAATTCAAATGATAAAGTTTCTTGTTTTTTCTTGAAAAACAAGAAATAAAATTCGTACATATATCGTCTAATATTAGCTTATAGAGTGATTCTCTCATAATGGATCCTTTATTTTAATTTCGATAATGACTTTGATGAAATCGTGTCAATTTTTATAAATTTTGATATGAATTCTTTTGTGGATGAAATGTTCAATGAAATCTACCTATAAATAAAATTTGAGGATTTTTCAAGCACTACAGCTATTTTTCTTGAATTTTCCAACATTTCGTTAATTTTTGGATGCCTTTATATTTAACAAAATTGGGTTGAATAGTTATAGTGCTCGAATTTTTTTTTTTTTTTATCGATAGATTTCATTAAATTTATCATCTATAAAAAAAAAATTCAAATCAAAATTTATAGAAATTGACGTGATTTTATTAAGATCCTTGTCGAAATTAAAATAAATGATCTTTTATGAGGGAACCACTATTGAATTATAATACTTCAAAGAAAAATAAGAAATAAAAATAAATAAATAAATAAAATAATAATAAATTTGGTATCGGTGGGGTGTGTACGGTGTAGTTAAAATAAACACAATACAAATGAAATAAGGAAAGGGTATATTGCCATTAGTGGGTTTATTTACTAACTATAGTCTTTTAAAATTTTTATCAAAATATGTTTCTAAAAAGAATGTATATACAATTTTTAAGGGATGTAAATATTAACATTCATATTATAATTGTTTAAAAAATAATAGTAATATTTTGATGCATTTTATATGCTCGGATTGCATTCAAGTTTTGGGCCAGTTCAGGGCCTTCAGGCTTTAGTGTTTGCATGCAATTCACTGCATAAAAATAAAAATAAAAATTTATAATTTTGATTTTAAACATATGAATGATGACTCAAACTAATTATTCTACTATTCTAGCGAATCTATTAATTGATCTGTAATATAAACACAAAATAAAATAAAATAAACAACAACAACGAAGGAATTTCGTATGAGCTTACATCATCATCACTGACTTATCTTCTTGAAATCTTCTCAGTCTTTTATGAATGTTTAGACGAATGCTACTGGAAACTAATTGAAAATAAATTCTATGCTCCCGATATGAGAAAAGCTTACGTGGACGGTTTTATTAACGGAGTAATGGGTCGTCAAATGAAAATGTATCATATTATATATTAAAAATAGTATATAAATAACATATTTTTATTGGACGGTCTTACCAAGTGATATTAAGAACATTCTATATATATATATATTTACGGTATTTCTATTGACAGCTCGAACCGATATAAAATATATCATTTTCTTGAATGTGGGTCATTGAATTTAAAATATACTTTGACAAGTGTATATAATCAAGTCAAAGCATTTAAATCCAATGACCCAAATACAAAGAACTAATATATTTTATATCAGTTTGATTTGACAATAGAAAATTTATATATATATATATATATATATATATATATATATATATACAGAAATGTTCAAATTAATATGGATTGATATAACTTCATCGCTGTGTTGGATGTGGACCATTAGATTTACATACTTTAACTCAAAGTGTACATTTATCAAAGCTTATCCATAATCAGTGGTTCACATGCATTGATACTGATGTAGTTATATTTGTGTGCACTGATGTGAACGGGACCGTATATATATAAATATATATATATGGTTCCGTTCTGGTTAGTGCAGAACATTTATATATATATATATATATATATATATATAAAGAGTATCAAATCAACCGGTAATGGTATGAATTAGTAGACATTAAATAAATTAAAATTAAAATAAAAAATCAAATCCTTTATTGATATTTGTACTAATCACAACATGTCAAGATAACGGACCATGATTCTCTTCTCACCTTACATTTTCCCTCACACAGTCAGTTGTTTATAAAGTGCAAGTGGAAAACAATCACATTTTAATAATTCATTCATTGAAATATTAATGTGTCATAAAATTAAATGAGGTGGAGATGAAGTGATGTAAAAAGAGTATCTAAGTCCGTGATGATACATTGTATTTAAAAATAAAATAATGAAAATAAAAGAAATAAAAGAAATAAATTTAAACCATTAAATACAAATATTAGTGCTGATTTTTGTACTTATTATAGATTTCATTACTTAAAACGTTCGAAGATAATATTCCGAATTTAAAACTATAAAATAAATAAATAAATAAATTTCAAACATTGATAGCAGTCATAGCACACGTCATCCAACAGATCACCTCATTAATCCTATATCATTGACTGGTCCAAAATTGACTGAACAAACGAAGTGAGACTTGTTGGCTATGCAATCAAAGTGATCAGCACTCAATAAATAGATCTGCAATCCCAGAAACAAACATCAAGCTAAAAAAAAAAGTGTCTTTTATCAATCGGAAGAAAAAACATGGCAGAAGAAGTGAAGTTATTTGGGTTTTGGGCGAGCCCATTTCATAGAAGAGTGGAGATTGCTTTGAAAATGAAAGGTGTGAAATATGAGTACATAGAAGAGGACCTGACCAACAAGAGTCCGTTGCTTCTCAAATACAATCCTGTTCACAAGAAAATCCCTGTTCTGGTTCACAATGGCAACCCAATTGCAGAGTCTCTCGTCATCATTGAATACATAGACGAGACCTGGAAACACAACCCCATCTTACCACAACATCCCTACGACAGAGCCCTCACTCGTTTCTGGGCCAAGTTCATAGACGATAAGGTAAATTGTAGTTCTGTTTAAATTTCATATGAATTTGTAACGTTATAGAACCGGTATCATTCACAATATAGTATTTAAATATACTAATGTTAGACGATCCAAAAATTTAACCCAAATTTTAATCCAAATGAAGTGGCAAACAGTTTTTTCATTAACCACACCATCTCATGTTGTGTGTGGTGATGACAACTCACTTAACACATTATTTGGATTGAAATTTTGGTTAATTATTTGCTTTTGTATAGCGTTACTCATTTAAATATTCTAACACACCCCATCACGTGCAAGATCAACGGGCTTACCATATGGTTCAAGCCCAAACACATTTAAATTCAGAAACAAATACAAATTTAAGCAAGTATGGGGACTGGAACCCAAATTCCTATAGAAACCATGTCAGTAAACATCAAACCTAAAAGCTTAAATCATTCGGCAATAGTATTTAAACACTCTAATAGGTTTGTCAATCGTGTATACAGGCGGTGCCTGCACTGAGGAAGTCTACATGGGGCAAAGGGAAGGAGAGAGAGGTGGCGATTGGAGAAGTTTGTGAGCATCTGAAGACACTTGAAAATGAACTCGGAGACAAGAAGTTTTTTGGAGGAGAAGACATTGGACTGGTTGATATAGTTGCCAACGTCGTAGGAATCTGGTTCGGGGTGTTTCAGGAAATTTCAGGATTGGAGTTGCTGACAGAAGAGAAATTTCCCAAATTATGCAAATGGATTCATGAGTATGTCAATCACACTGCTATCAAGGAAGATCTTCCTCCAAGAGACAAACTGATTGATTTTTTTTCTCCTCTTGTTGGAGCTGCTTCCAAGTGAAAATTTCAGTGGCTAATGTATGTTTATCATACATGTCTGGGTCATTCTCTAGCTATGTCGTTCTGAAAATAAATTTCAAGACCAAAGATATGTAATATCGTGAATTCTACAGTGTTACAAAATTAAATAACTTCAGTCCAAAATGTTTTTCCAAAACCGTTCTAGTTGGCTAAAGAATTATTATACATATATCAGTATATATATACATGCCATTGCTTTTAAGTTTCTTATGTTGTTGTAATGCCAGCCACTTCTTTATGTCACAGCAATATCAGTTTTTTTTTTTTTTTTTTTTTTTTTTTCGGTTAGGTTAAAAATAAGTTGTGGTGGTTGGCTAATTGTTCTTCTATTTTGTATTTTGAATAAAATAATGCTTGTATTCTTTCTTTATATATTATCTTATAAGTGTTAGCTAATTCAATTTATAAAGTTTCTTATCGTGACACTGGGTTGTGGTGGGGTGGAATGGAATGCAAATAATTCAATAATGCTAAACATTCCACCTAAAATCCCATCTTTTTCATCCCACTACATGTGGCATGTGAGATGTCAAATGGTGAGTGGATACGTGTACCCACTCACCATTTGACACCTCACATGCCACATGTAGTGGGATAAAAAATGTGAGATTTTAGGTGGGATGTGTAGCATTACTGCAAATAATTATAAGAAAATAATAATAATGCAATATTTAGTATTATTAGGAATGGAGCTCGTGAGAATTTTGAACGTCCCTACTTGGGATCGGGTTCGGGCGGGTTTTGCAAAATCCAAACCTATACCTGTGAAAATTTTCCTCACCTATGCCCGCCAGTGAACCCGCGAAAATAAACGGGTTCAGGTTCGGGTTTCACTTGTGGGTCCGCAGGTTACACCCACCAACCCGTAAAATATATTAATTTATAAATATTTAATATTTAATTATATTTTTTTATATATACAATACATAACTCCTCTTTATTTTTAATATATCATGAATAATTACAAATAGAATAATATAAAGCACTACCAAGTAAAACTCCAAATAGATTTCCAAAGACAAAACAAATAAGTAAGCACGATGTTTCATAAGAGTAAAACTAGTCTAGTAAATGTAACCTATTATTGGCTATATATAAATGAGAGTTGAAAATTGTAATTCTCAAACTTAGAATGAGTGGAATTTTTATATTTTATTCTCTATATGGTTAAAAGGGTTCAATTAGAGTTTAAATTTTAAATATTTTAAATAATAAATATTATATAATTTTTATTTATACGGGTTCACAGGTTCGTTTCTCAACCAACACCCGCACCTGAACCCGTTGGGTTTTTATTTATACGAGTTCACAGGTTCGTGGGTCATAAAGTGCGGGTCAAATTGCATCCCTACTTATAATGTCAACAAGACAAAAGATGTATCTGAAGCCATGTGATGCGTACATATGGAGGGACTTCTTGTGAATAACAAGTCAATTAATTTATTAAAAGACGTTATCTTATTATAGGCCTAACATAAATTATAACGTTTTAGAGGTTTGTAGATAAGAAGATTATAAATTAATACATCACCATAAACATACATTAAAGTTTGGATTTTTTTCGTTAAAAAAAACACAGACCAAAATTAGAGCACTTCATCAGGTAATTATATTGCTGTAATGAAAAAACCCAAAATATGATGAATATAAAAAATATTTAGATTAAAATATATATATTTAGTTCTTGTTTAACCGTCATTAGGAAAATTTTCAAATCAGTGTGTCCTGATATAACTCTATCAGTGCATTGGATATTGACCATTAGATTTACATGTTTTGACTTAAAGTGTATGCACTTGTCAAAACTTCTCCATAATCTATGACCCACATAGAACGCAATGGTGGAGTTTTATTAGGACGTATTGAGAAGAAAAGAACTGCCGTCCTTTTACGGTTATGTTTGATAATCGTTGATGAATACAAAGATAACATTGGAGATTAATAATAATAATGACGTTGACGGGAGACAATAACATGGACCTTGTCAACTTTAAACGAGCCGGCCTAGGTTATCGTATGTTTGTTTGTGGTATGCTTAGAGCAAATTTGGATGCATTTTATATGCTCCGATTTCATTTAAATTTTGGGCCAGTTCAGGCTTTAGGTGATCGCACGCAACTCACTTATTATGAATGCATTTAAAAATAAAACAAAGCTAATTTATAATTATAATTTTAAGTCTATGGATGATTTATAGTTTCGTGTGAATTTATTTATAAAATTATAATACAATAAAATTAATTTTAGAAAAAAAATCCTTAATTGAAGATATATGAATGGGGTGCGCATACAAATCAGTTTCAAATACTACTTTTATGTTTCATTTTTTTTATTATTTTTATAAATATTATATATGGTTACGACCACTCGAATCTGAGACACTATCGAAACTGAATGATAGCTCTTATCATTAAATCACATTACATTGTGCGATGGTCTTTGATTTTCAAAATTGGTCTATGTTACCCGCATGGCAGCGGCCGCACCCTATTTTTATTTCTTTTATTTATTTATTTATTTTAGTTTGGTCTAGTGATGGTAAAACGGGCCGGGTTGGCCCATTAGGCCCGTTTGTTTAACGGGTCGGGCCAGGGCCGGATTGTGGAGGGAGACAGGCCGGGGCGAGCTAGCCTGTTGGAGAAAAGGGGGGTTCGAGGCCCGTGTTGGAGAAAAGGGGGGGTCTAGCCTAGGTCCGAGGCCCATGTTGGAGAAAAGGGGGAGTCCGGCCTGGGTCCGGAGCTCGACCCCCAAATGTGTCTACGTAACGCCACAAAACTAATTATCCACAAACTTGGCAACTTTTTTTTTTTTTTCAATTTAAAACCCAAAATTTGTTCCTTTTCAATTTAAATTGCTGAGTCTTTTGTAAACCTTAAGCTCGACCCCCCGAATGCGTCTGCGTAGCGCCACAAAACTAAGAGTCTTAGAATATGTAGAGACTAGAGAGTGGGAGATATATAATATATAATGTATAGTGTATAGTATATAATATATTAAATAAATAAAATAAATTACAAAATAGTTGAAAGAGTGAGTGAGAGATGTTAGGGTAAAAATTGTAAAAGATTAAAAAAAAGGTCATTTTTAAAAGTTTTGAATTTTTTTTTCTCCCCCAACAGTCACCTAGTTAATTACAAATGTCACCCCTCAATTCAAATTTTGAAAAAAATAATTTCAAATTTTTTTTAAGGCCCGCAGGCATTGCAGGCCGTACCGGACCTGACCCAATACTTCACCGCTAGGGGCCCTGTCTGGCTCGTGGAAAAAACGGACCAGGCTTGGTGGCCCACCAAAATCTGGCCCGTTTTGCCAGCACTAGTTTGGTCTTCCATTTTTACTTTGGACATTCTAGATGGATCTATTAATTGGTGTGCCTTATCCTATAATTTTAATACCAACACAAAGTAAAATAAAATAAACAACAGCAAAAGAGTTTCGTATGAGCTTGCATCATCGTCATTGACTTATCATTTTGAAATCTTCAAAGTCTTTTAATAATGTTTACATGAATGCAACTAGAAACTACTTGAAATTAAATTAAATGTTCTCCAATATAGGCATTATGCAAATTAAAAAATATATAGATAAAGGAGTATCAAATTGCTGGTAATGATATGAATTGGTACGCATTCAATTTATTTATAAAAAAGTAAAAATAAAAATAAAATAAATAAATAAACCAGTCTCATGGTATGTTAGAACATCTCCAAAAGACTCTTCTATTTCCACTCTTCAAATATCTATTTGCTTACTTATATGGCAATTTGAGGAATGAAAAAAGAAGAACCATTTCAAAAAACTCTTCTATTAGAAATATGCTTATATTATTTTAATGAAAACACTCAAATTCCCCTTTTCCAAACAACAAATCTAATTACCCTCCATTTTTTTCAAGTTAGAAACAATAACTTTTCAAATGCCTCAGTTTTGTACTTGTGAAACTAGTATAATTTTTTCGTGAATATTAAAATCATTTGAATGACCTTACAAATTATTATTATGTTATTATTAAATATTCAATATTAGTTTTATTTTAAAGATCTATAAACCTTTTTAATGGTATAATTTTAATGATGATAAAATTTATAAATTAAAACTTATTATATATTAATTGAATTTAATTAAAAAGATAAAAATGATATAGATGTCGAATATTAATGATGATGTAATATAAAAATAATAGTATAATAAAAATTGAAGTAGGAGAAGCTACTTTTTAATATCGAAAAGAAAGAAGCGAAATTATATTTAAAGAATCTCATTTGAAGAGTTAGCTAGAGCCTAGGACTTCAATATCTCAACCGCATATGAGCTTTTAATTCAATGGTTGAAATATGAATGCATTTACAACTCTTCGATTAAGAGCACATTGGTGATTGAGATGTTGAAATCCAATTAATCATTAATTACATACGTCACCGAATATATGTTGATTACAAAATAATAAAAATGAAATAATAAAAATAAATAAATCTAATATCATTGACTGAACAAACGAAGTGATACTTGGTAGCTAAGCAAACAAGGTGATCATCAGCACTCAATATATAGTGATCAGCAGGCCTAGAAAGAAACATCGAGCAAACAAACAAAAAGAAAACACTCTTTGATCAAGTGCAAGATAAAAAATATATGGCAGAAGAAGAAGTCAAGTTATTTGGGGTTTGGGCGAGCCCATTTAGTAGAAGAGTGGAGATTGCTTTAACAATGAAAGGTGTGAAATATGAGTACATAGAAGAGGACCTGACCAACAAGAGTCCATCGCTTCTAAAATACAATCATGTTCACAAGAAAATCCCTGTTCTGGTTCACAATGGTAAGCCAATTGCAGAGTCTGTCGTTATCATTGAATACATAGACGAGACCTGGAAACACAACCCCATCTTGCCTCAACATCCCTACAATCGAGCTCTCGCTAGTTTCTGGGCTAAGTTCATAGACGAGAAGGTAAATTGTAGTCTTGTTTTAAATTTCATTTGAATTTGTAACGATACAGGATTGTGTACTTGATAATTATTATATATGCACTGCTTGCTTGTGCTATGGAATTCTTTCTGGAGCAAAGGGAAGGAGAGAGAGGTGGCGATTGGAGAAGCTTGTGAGCATCTGAAGACGCTTGAAAATGAACTTGGAGACAAGAAGTTTTTCTGAGGAGAAGAGATTGGACTTGTAGATATAGTTGCCAACTTCATAGGATTCTGGTTGGGGGCGAGTCGGGAACTTTTAGGATTGGAGTTGCTGAAATTTCCCAAACTAAGCAAATGGATTCGTGAGTATGTCAATCACAATGCTATCAAGGAAAATCTTCCTCCAAGAGACAAACTGATTGAGGCTTTATCTGCTCGTTTTGGAACTGCTTCCAAGTGAAAATTTCAGTGGCTTAGTATAATATATTATCCATCTAGGTCTTTCTCTGGATAAGTCGGAACAAAATTTTCAAGACAAAAGTTTCTCTTAGTATTTTGAAATTTAGCAATGTTACGAAACTAAACATCTTGTTTTTGAATGTTAAGCAATTTCAGTCCAGAAGGCCGAGCTAGTTAGCCAGTTCCTTTTAAGTTTCTTTTTTTTTAGCTAGTTAGCCAGTTTCTTTTTTTTTTTTTTGTTTTGCCATCTTACCCCAAATAGGAATGGGGTTCGTTGGAAATTTGAATATCCCTACTTGTAAGGTGCGTTTGATGCCCGGGATATGATTGGACTGTTTTTAAGACGATGGATTGGATTGAATATTTGAATTTGATTAATTATAGTGTTTCTTATGTTTAGTGTAATATGAGATTGAACAAAATAAAAAATTTATCTAAAAAAATAAAAATAAAAAAGGCCAATCCACATCCACCAATCACCATCAACGATCTCTCTCCTTCCTGCTCTCCTCTTCCATTCTTTTTCTTTTCTCTTCGTTCACACACAACCAAAATCAGTTCGCAAATCATCTTCTTTTATTTTTCTTCTTCTTCTATTTTTTAATTTTCAATTTTTTTTTCTTTTTTAAACCGAAATTAGTGTAGATCTACTTGGATCTATGTAGATCTAAGTAGATGCACACTGATTTTTTCTAATTTTATTAAATGTAACCTTAATTTTTTTGTTGTCATTATTGGGGAAGCTACAAAGGAAGCTTTGAGCAATATCTGAAAAAAAAAATCAGGTGTACTATAACTATTAGTTGTTCTAATAAACTTTATTTGAATTTTAATTATTTTAATTAATCTAGGCGTTTTTTATTCATGCTCATGCTTGATTTTGCAATTGAAGGTTTTGATTTTGGGATTGTGGGTTTCCAATTTTATTTTTATTTTATTTTTTATAAATGGAAATGCCTTCTACTTAACAAAAACCAGATGAAGAAGTAGACGATCTGAGGAAGGTTTTGCTTTTGTGATTATGTGATTGAAGGTTTTGATTTTATGATTGTGAATAAATTTTTCATTCTCTTATATGGTTTCTAAAGAAGACAATGATGTTAGATAAAAAAAGAAGAGATGGGATTCATTTGAATCCCATCGTTTTGGACAGGTCTAAATTATCCCACTAAAGTGGTATAAAAAAGTAAAACAAGACTAATTTATCCTGTCTTACTACCAATTTAAACATGATCCGAGTCTCATCCCGTCAAAAGACACACCATGTAAGACACGAAATTTTCCTCTTTATTAGTAATTATAATAGATAAATAGAAGTGTAATGTTAGTTTGATAGTTGGATTTAGCTAGAAGATTGGTAGGTGGTTTAGTAGTACAAAACCACTAATTCCTTAAACTGATTATCTTTATCTCAATGTGTAAAGATATTATGAAATTGAATTTGATTTGTATTTGTATTCTTCTCTTTAAAGAGAGATAAATGAGTTTTTAGGTTAAAACTTTTATATTCTTTTCTACACTTTATTTTCCGAAATTGATAACTCTCACAGAAGAATATAGAAAACTACTATTATGTAGATTGAGTCGGAGTGTTTTCAAGGTAAAGTTCTTAAACTTTGTTTCTCTTTAAACATTTATTTACAGTTTTAATCTCTCCCAAAACTCTTGTTTTTTTTTTTTAATCATTAAAGATATCTCATTAACAAAGATTGGGCCTCTATCAATTGTTCGATTTTAGTTTTGGTTGTAGATGTCTTAATGCATGGATTTTGGAGTTCATTAAAGAGTTAAATTTGAATGTTAATATAGGTTGCCATTTTGATTTGTTTTAATATTGGTGAAGCAACTGACCGTGTCGATTATTTTAATTATATTTATAGATTGCAGTTGATGGTAAATTTTGGTATGAGAATATTAGACATTTATATCAACTTGGATTATAATTTTCGGAATTTTTGGTGGTGTTACTCTTAGGAAGATTTTATTTCTAAAATCGGTTACATATGCAGATTTTTCATAACATCAAACTGACCTTGCTGTATTAGAGTAATTTTAAATTGAAATTGGGGACGTATTTAGGTCTGATTTTAAGTACTATGGTTTTAGGGACATAATTGAATTAGTATATAAATTTTCATGAATTTTAGTGATATATAATTATTTTAATTCTGTGGGCATATTTGATGTTTAAGCCATAATAGTTAGGCTGACAGTCATGATCTCTTGGTATTGTAGGAATTTTAATTCACAAACAGAGATAGATTAAATTCTGATTTTCACTATAGAGATATAGTACTGGTACCTTAGTCTATAAATATAATTTTGGAATATTTCATGGTATTTAGGGTTGTTAAACTTTGATACAAAATCTGGTTGGAAGATAGAAATTTATGCTGTTAGGATTGACCCTTGGGTGCTTAGAAAATTATAGAAAACCATAGGTGTTTGATAAAATTCTGATATTTTGAGGGGATTTAGTAATCTGATGTTTAGGGTTATTGATTATGTTTTGAAATATTTTGAGGCCCTTAAGATTTTCGAATCACTAACGTTTGTGCACTAAAATCTGTTTTACTGGAATTTCTACAATAAAATAAATAAAAATGCATTTTCTTTAAAGAAGCGGAGTCATATTTCTTTTATTTGGTTATTTTGATTGAAGGATTATTATTCTAAATGTTTAGGATCCGCGTGTGACTTTCCAATATCGTTAGTGAAGCATTAAATTTGCTATGTTCCAAGGTAAGTGGTTTTTGTATAATATGTGGTTGCAAAAAGAAAAATATATACTTTTCTTATGAAACAAATTTAATTATTATATTATTATGTTCTGAAACAATTTATATATATATATATATATATATATATACAAATGCTTCTACTTATGTAAACACATATTTTTCTACTTATATATTTGTTACTTTTATTTATCCAATTCTTTAAATGAGTTTTGCCTTTACTTGAACTATTGTTTAAAAGTTTATATGTTCCGTTCTTTTGTGCTTTAGTAATGCAAATGTATTATTATATACATATTTTGAAAGTAATGTTTTAGTTCAATGTCAGTAGTAAATGAAATGATGATCACTAGTGAAAATGTAAATGCAGTGCCCACGACAAATGAAATGTAATGATTTTGGTCTTGTACCAATTTCTGAAATGTAAATGGCCGGGTCACCGGTGGTATTGGTGACACTACTTGACTTGAGCTTATTTTTATGAAATATTATTAATCATTATCGTACAATGAAAATGTTACTTTTACAAGTTTACTTGTATATGAATATTTGAATTTTACTTCTACGTACTCTTTAAAAGTTTTTGGTATTTGTTATAAATGTTTTCGATTGCGTATTATGCAATGCTTATTGAGTTGACAGCTCACCCCTTGTCATTTAACATTTTGCAGACAGAGATTCTTAAGAGCTTACCGCTAGGGCGATAGATTTGGAGTTGGAAGTGATTGAGATTTTATATAACGACTCCCTTTGATTTGGTTACTTAGAATTTGAAGTTAGGATTCTCAGAATTGTTTTAATTTCTTTTAGATCAATTTGGACCTTATTGTTGGATTTATTTAAAGATATTTTATAATTATTAATTTTCTTTGGTGAATTAATTTATGGTTTATGATAGAGCATTTCATATCAAAGTGCTTGATTACTCTTTAAATTTGGGGTGTTACACACCAGTAATGTCAGCCAGATAGAGATGTATCTGAACCCATGTGATACGACACATGTGGAGGGACTTGACTTGAATAACAAGTCAATTAATTTATTAAAAGACATATTATCTTGTTATAGGCCTAACATACATTATAACGTATTAGAGGTTTGTAGATAAGAAGATTATAAACTAATACATCACCTGATCACCATAAACATACATTAATGTTTGGATTTTGTTCGTTAAAAAAAACACAGATCAAAATTAGAGCACTTCATCAGGTAATTATATTGCTGTAATGAATATAAAAAATATTTCAATTAAAATATCTATGAATACCAAGATAACATTGGAGAATAATAATAATAATAACGTTGACGGCGGCTAATAGCATGGACCTTGTTAACTTTAAACGAGCCGGCCTAGGTTATCATATGTTTGTTTGTGGTATACTTAGAACAAATTTGGTCGCATTTTATATGCTCTGTATTTTCTCCTGATTTCATTCAAATTTTGGACCAGTTCAGGTTTTAGGTGATTGTATGCAACTCACTTATTATGAATGCATTTAAAAAAATAAATAAATAAATAAATAAAAAGTTAATTTATAATTATAATTTTAAATCTATGGATGATTTATAGTTTCGTATGAATTTATTTATAAAATTATAATACAATAAAATTAATTTTAGAAAAAATCCTTAATTGAATATATATATTAATAAGGTGTGCATACAAATTATATACTATTCTCGGTCATTCGAATCTAAAACACTATCGAAACCGAATAATAGCTCTTATCATCCACCACATTATGCGATGGTCTTTGATTTTCAAAATTGGTCTATTTAACCCGCACCCTATTTTATTGTTTTCTAGGTTATTTTATTTTATTTTATTTTATTTATTATTTTAAGATTAATATTTTCTAGTTTGGTCTTCCGTTTTTACTTTCGACATTCTAGATGGATCTATTAATTGGTGTGTCTTATCCTATAATTTCATTAATACCAATACAAAGTAAAATAAAATAAACAACAGCAAAAGAGTTTCGTATGAGCTTGCGTCATCGTCGTTGTCTTTTAATAATGTTTACAATTTTTTTTTTTTTTTTTTCATAAACGCCACCCAAAGACAAACCACATGAATGCTACTAGAAACTACTTGGAATTAAATTAAATGTTCTCCAATATAGGCATTATGCAAATTAAAAAATATATAGATAATGGAGTATCAAATAGCTGGTAATGGTATGAATTGGTACACATTCAATTTATTTAAAATATTATAAATAAAAAAATCAATCCCATGGTATGTTAGAACATCTCTAAAAACTCTTCTATTTTCTCTTTCCAAATATCTATTTAATTATCTAAATGGCAATTTAAAGAATGAAAAAAGAAGAGCTCTTCCAAAAAACTCTTTGATTAAAAATAAGTTTATATTATTTTAATGAAAGCATTCAAATTCCCTTCTTCCCACCATCAAATCTAATTACCCTCTATTTTTTTCAAGTTAGAAATAATAACTTTTCAAATTCATTAGTTTCATACTTGTGAAACTATTATTATTTTTAGGTGAATATTAAAATCATTTGAATAACCTTACAAATTATTAATATATTATTATTAAATATTCAATATTAGTTTTATTCTAAAAATCTAGAGACCTTTTTAATAATATAATTTTTATGATGATAAAATTTATAAATTAAAATATATTATATATTAATTAAATTTAATTAAAAAGATAAAAATAATATAGATCTTAAATATTAATGATGATGAGATATAAAAAATAATATAATAAAATTTAAAGTAAGAGAAGTTGCTCTTCAATGTCAAAGAGAAAGAAGTAAAATCATATTTGAAAAATCAAATGGAGCCTTTTTCAATGAATCATGACTATCTATAAGAGTATTTCAATATCTCAACCACATATGTGCTCTTAATCTAATGGTTGATATATGAATGTATTTACTATTCTTCAATTAAGAGTATATTAGTTGTTGAGATATTGAAGTCCAATAAATCATTAATTACATACATCACCGAATATGTGTTGATTACAAAATAATTAAAATGAAATAATTAAAATAAATAAATCTAATATCATTGACTGAACAAACGAGGTGATACTTGGTGGCTAAGTAAATATGTGTTGATTACAAAATAATTAAAATAAATAAATCTAATATCATTGACTGAACAAACGAGGTGATACTTGGTGGCTAAGCAAACAAAGTGATCATCAGCACCCAATATATAGTGATCAGCAGGTCTAGAAAGAAACATCGAGCAAACAAACAAAAGAAAACACTCTTTGATCAATTGCAAGAAAAAAAAATATATGGCAGAAGAAGAAGTGAAGTTATTTGGGGTTTGGGCGAGCCCATTTAGTAGAAGAGTGGAGATTGCTTTGACAATGAAAGGTGTGAAATATGAGTACATAGAAGAGGACCTGACCAACAAGAGTCCATTGCTTCTCAAATACAATCCTGTTCACAAGAAAATCCCTGTTCTGGTTCACAATGGTAAGCCAATTGCAGAGTCTGTCGTTATCATTGAATACATAGACGAGACCTGGAAACACAACCCCATCTTGCCTCAACATCCCTACGATCGAGCTCTCGCTCGTTTCTGGGCTAATTTCATTGACGAGAAGGTAAATTGTAGTCTTGTTTTAAATTTTATTTGAATTTGTAACGTTACAGGATCGTGTACTTGATAATTATTATATATGCAGTGCTTGCCTGTGCTATGGAATTCTATGTGGAGCAAAGGGAAGGAGAGAGAGACGGCGATTGGAGAAGCTTGTGAGCATCTGAAGACGCTTGAAAATGAACTTGGAGACAAGAAGTTTTTCGGAGGAGAAGAGATTGGACTTGTAGATATAGTTGCCAACTTCATAGGATTCTGGTTGGTCGCGCTACAGGGACCTATAGGATTGGAGTTGCTGACAGAGGAGAAATTTCCCAAACTATGGAAATGGACTCATGAATATGTCAATCACACTGCTATCAAGGAAAATTTTCCTCCAAAAGACAAACTGATTGAGGTTTTATCTGCTCGTTTTGGAGCTGCTTCCCAGTGAAAATTTCAGTGGCTTAATATAATATATTATCTATCTAGGTCTTCCTCTGGTTAGGTCGGAACAAAATTTTCAAAATAAAAGTTACTCTTAGTATTTTGAAAACATCTTGTTTTTGAACATTAAGTAACTTCAGCGCAGAAGACTTTCTTTAAGTTTCTTACTTATGTTATTGTAATATCAGCCACTTCTTCAAGTCACAGCTGTGTCAGTTAGGTTATAAGAATAAGATGTTGTGGGTGGTAGGCTGATTGTTCTTCTATTTTGTATTTTGAATAAAATAATGCATGTACTCTGTCTTTTAGTCTTTATATGTTATCTAATAAGTGTTAGCTAATTCGATCGATAAAGTTTCTCATCGTGACACTGGGTTGTGGTGGGGTGGAATACAAATAATAATAATAATATAATGGAATACTGTATTTAGTATTATTTTTGAGTTAAAATGAAATTATAAATATAGGATTCAAAGCCTCGAGTAAATGCATCAGATGCTTTGAATATTCAAATACCATACCTAGCATGCTAATAAATAAAAAATCCATAGAATATGAGCTGGCAGATCTTTCTTCCAATTTTTTGTGATACAAAATTAAAAATTACAACTTGTAATTAAAGATGTCATAGGGCAGGTTAGATGTCAATTTATCATCGTCTCCTCCCAAATCCCAATATTCGGAGGCCACCTTACCTCAAATGAAGATGGAGCAGGTGGAAATTTTGGACATTTCTGCTTGTAATGTCAACAAGACCATGTATACAAAAGTCCAAAGTCCAAACGCATGTGATGCGACACATGTGGATGGACTTTGATGGGATAACACAATAACACATCAATCAATTTATAAAAAGACATTATTTTATTCTAACATGTTGGAAAATTAGTGATGACCACACATTTTGAGGGTGTGTTTTAAGAATGGTCAGTTTCATGAAAATGAAAGATCAAGGTATATTTGAATTTTTCTTTATGAAAACATTGAAATGGTATAGTCAAACTTTCAAAATAGTAATAATGGAAAATTGAAGCTCAAAGTTAGCACCGGTATCTAATTGATTGTGTGATAAATAGTAGCTTATGAGATGCGTAAAGCATAGAAACTCACTTGGGTGCAAATTCAATATTTCAAATTAATTTCTTTTATTATTGAAAAACGTAATTACCAATTAGTTTCATATTAATTCTCTTTGACTCGGTTTTATAAAAACCTATTCTATTCTTCACAAAAAGATACAAGCATTTTTCAGATCAAAATATGCTCCATCTGTTTTTCCTTCATTGTCTATTCTTCGTGTTCCTCCTTTTCTGGGTAAGTTCAAGACCTATTTTGAATATGCTGATAGTGATTGTCTTAAGGATATCGTGTGAAACACGGGCTTCGATTCCAAATTCCTTGAACCAGATTTCTTTTCGTTTGTTTTGTTACACAGAGGTGAATTGGGTTCTACATAACATACATTATAACGTTTAGGAGGTCCGTAGAAAAGAAGATTTCATGGACCGTAGTTTGCGGGTGATACGGATCTTCTACCGGTGACTATTGAGTCGGATGCGACTGTGGTAGTAAAATGGATTAATGAGGAGAGCCATTATGATTTGGATGTGGGATTTCTTTTCGTTTGTTTTGTTACACAGAGGTGAATTGGGTTCTACATAACATACATTATAAAGTTTAGGAGGTCTGTAGAAAAGAAGATTTCATGGACTGTAGTTTGCGGGTGATACGGGTCTTCTACCAGTGACTATTGAGTTGGATGCGACTGTGGTAGTAAAATGGATTAATGAGGAGAGCCATTTTGATTTGGACGTGGGACTCGTGTTAGTAGAAATTTGAACATTGAGCAATTACTTGGGCTATACAATTTGTGCAGCAATCAAGTACGCTCATTTCTCAGCTAAAAATGCATTGTTGAGTGCAGATGATAGTTTTTGGATGGAGGAATATCCTCCATGTGTGAGTAGTTTTGTGTTGGTTGATTGCAAGGGTTGTAGTTCTGTTTGTAGTTGATGGTTATTTTTTTCTTAATAAAGGTTTTGCTTTTAAAAAAAAAAAGATTATAAATTAATACATCACCATCAACAAACATTAATGTTTTGTTTTAAAAAAACAAAACAGATCAAAACTGGAGTACTTGATCAGGTAATTAGATTGCTGAGATTCTAAGAATATACTTCTTGAGGTTTCTAAGAGCAACTCCAATGTTGTACACTAAACTCTACTCTAATTTAAAGATTTTTGGAAAAATGGTTACATCAAATTTTTTTCCATTCCAATGTTTAACACCAAAATTTACACTAAAAAAATATCTTTAAAAAATATTTCCCAATAAATATTTAAATTATTATAAAAGTTTAATATTATTTTAATATATAATTAATAAGTAAATTAAATAAATTAAATATATATATCAATATTTGTGTCATTTTGAGATCTTTCCGACAACATATTTTTTGGAAATACATGTTGTTTTAATTAGGTATAAAAGAGTTTAATTAGATTTTTTTTTTTTTTTTATAAATAAAAGCCTGATGTGACAATTAACGAATTAAAAAAAAAAATAGTGTTACGAACAATTGAGCACCAGAAGTGAAACTTTTTGGATGAGAGATGCTCTAACAACTCTCCCTGAATCAGCAATTCTCAATTGTTCGATAATGTTTTTGAGCTTCAATGAACTCAATTACAAAGCACCAGAAGTAGCCACGATTGCACGGAAATGGCACACGAGAAGTGGCTGCCTGACAGATCTAGCTAGATTCTTCTATCTCTTGTATTGTATACAACAATAAATATAAATAATTTAAAGCTTATAATAATGGCAACAATACAGAATACACAGACAGATGTATCAGATAATTCAGAAGCAAATATGGATGAACATAAAACTCAATAAGAACTCGATAATTTATTCAACAGAAGAAAACATACATTGCAACTTTTTGAAGGTTTTGGGATTTGGAGAAAGTAAATTAATGCTAAATATAACACATGGATTGAAACTTGATCTGGTAACCAGATTACTGTAAAATAAAGAACCCAAATTTCGATCATTTATTGCCGCCGGCGGAGGAGGAGGAGGAGCAGCTTGGTCCTTTGACAATGGTGACAGGGCAGGTGCATGTGTCATCAATTGGTTGCTCACACTCCCCATTAGTGTGGTGGGCACATTGGGCTATTTCGCACCAGAGTTGCCTAGAACAGGCAAGACCACAGCTAGTTCAGATGTGTATGCATTTGGTGCACTTCTATTGGAGGTCGCATGTGGGCGCAAGCCAATTGAACCTAAGTCATTGCCAGAAGAGCTTGTGTTGGTTGATTGGGTGTGGGAGAATTACAGAGAAGGGAAGTTTCTTGATGTTGTTGACCCCAAGTTAAACGGTGAATACTATGAGACGGAGATGGTGCTGAAATTGGGTTTGTTGTGTTCGAATAATACGCAGTTGGCTAGGCCGAGTATGAGACAAGTTGTGAGGTGTGCTTGGAGGAGAGCACCAGGTGCATTAGATAGTGGTAATAATGGGAAAGATGTTGTGGATGGTTTTGATGATTTCATGAACTCGTTTGCATCATTTTCTTTTGAAAAAATGACCTCTCACTCGTTTCAGGAAAATTCTGCTCCTTATGCTTCTCTGTCTACTTCTCCACTTTCTCTTCTTCATGGTAGATGAGAAACAAGATAGCAATGTCAGGCTCAATCTTGAAATAGAGGGTTTTTTTTTTTCTTAATTGCTTGGTTTGTATTAAAAGTTTCAAAATTGTAAGAGAAAAAACAATATATCATATGGGTATTGTACAAAATTTTCTTCTTAATCATAATTACGTTGTGAAATTGTACCCAAAGCTATTATGTGAATGTGAGCCTCCAAGAGAT
Organism: Acer negundo; assembly: GCA_035582765.1. Classification (NCBI taxonomy): domain Eukaryota; kingdom Viridiplantae; phylum Streptophyta; class Magnoliopsida; order Sapindales; family Sapindaceae; genus Acer; species Acer negundo. Next base: position 19,291,127 of record CM069243.1, read on the forward strand.
AATTTATCTATCTCTTCATTCAAATTCAAAAGAGCAACAATAATTTCTTATTAATTGGTTGCTGATTTTAATGCCACACAAAATGCCAAAGTTCAAGTTGGGGCTAAAGGGGGCTGTTACCTGCTTGACTCAATTTCGATTCAACACTCAACTAATTCTTCAAACATTCAATTTATTTAAAATATAAAAATAAAAATAAATAAATCTAATATCATTGACTTAACAAACGAAGTGATACTTGGTGGCTAAGCAAACAAAGTGATCATCAGCACTTGTTGTGAATCTAGGTCCCTTACCAGATCCTAGATCCACTCTTGATCTCCCTAACCTGTCAAGATCTAAATCGAACACAAGTAATACAGAAACAATAAAAAGATGTACCAAACAGATTTAATATTAGCAAGAAAGTAAAAAGAATAAAGAGACAAAGATTTTATAGTGGTTCGGCTTAAAATCAAGCCTACATCCACTTAGAGTCAGACCAAGAGACTCACTCCACTATATGAAAGTTTATACATATCTAATCTATCCAGGACTCAGCCTGAGAACCCTCAAAAGGAGCCCAGAAACCCAATACAGCAACACTCAACCACACAGGCCACTAACACAATCTATGCCTGTAAACAACCAAACCCAGAAATGCCCAAAAAAGGTATCAATAGAAGTACCACTCACAGATCTATCTTTTTCTCTCTTATCTCTCTTACAAATTCAAAGAAGAGAAACCAGAAATCCATAAACAAACTCAAGAACACAAAGAACAACAGAGAGAACAGAAAGAATCTGAAATAGCAAACCCTAGAAAAAGAAAAAACACCGAATAAATAAATTCTCTCAGCATTGCTTCATATATATAGTCATCAGAAAACGAGGGCCAGCTGTCCACCCTTAGCCAATCACCTGTTGCCACCTTATCAAGCAAAAACCTTATCAGTTTTCACTGATAAGTTGAAACGCACCGCATCAGTAAAGGATGGGCAGAGAAATCAGATTGGGCTAGGCTAGTGGGAGCATGCAGATGGGCTTCTACTGGCTTCAACCTTCCCTTTCATCATCGGGCTTGAATAAGATTGGGCCTGAAAACTAATGAGATGAACTAACAGAAAAAAAACCCACAGCACTCAATAAATAGTGATCAGCAGGCCTAGAAAGAAACATCGAGCAACCAAACAAAAGAAAAAACTCTTTGATCAAGTGCAAGAAAAAAAAATATGGTAGAAGAAGTGAAGTTATTTGGTGTTTGGGCGAGCCCATTAAGTAAAAGAGTGGAGATTGCTTTGAAAATGAAAGGCGTGAAATATGAGTACATAGAAGAGGACCTGACCAATAAGAGTTCATTGCTTCTCAAATACAATCCAGTTCACAAGAAAATCCCTGTTCTGGTTCACAATGGCAACCCAATTGCAGAGTCTCTCGTCATCATTGATTACATAGACGAGATTTGGAAACACAACCCCATCTTGCCACAACATCCCTATGATCGAGCTCTTGCTCGTTTCTGGGCTAAGTTTATCGACGAGAAGGTAAATTGTAGTCTTGTTTTAAATTTCATTTGAATTTATAACGATACAGGATTGTGTACTTGATAATTATTATATATGCAGTGCTTGCTTGTGCTATGGAATTCTTTCTGGAGCAAAGGGAAGGAGAGAGAGGTGGCGATTGGAGAAGCTTGTGAACATCTGAAGACGCTTGAAAATGAACTTGGAGACAAGAAGTTTTTCGGAGGAGAAGAGATTGGACTTGTAGATGTAGTTGCCAACTTCATAGGATTCTGGTTGGGGGCGAGTCAGGAACTTTCAGGATTGGAGTTGCTGACAGAAGAGAAATTTCCCAAACTAAGCAAATGGATTCGTGAGTATGTCAATCACACTGCTATCAAGGAAAATCTTCCTCCAAGAGACAAACTGATTGAGGCATTATCTGCTCGTTTTGGAACTGCTTCCAAGTGAAAATTTCAGTGGCTTAGTATAATATATTATCCATCTAGCCATCTAAGGTTCTTCCCTGGTTAGATCGTCCTGAAAAGAATTTTCAGGACAAAAGTTACTCTTAAATGTTTTGAAATTTAGTAATGTTACGTAACTAAACATCTTATTTTGGAACGTTAAGCAACTTTAGTCTAGAATATTTTTTATCCAGGTTGAGCGAGTTATATAAATGCCATTCCTTAAAGTTTCTTACTTTCTTATGTTATTGTAATATCAGCCACTTCTTTAAGTCACAGCAGTGTCAGTTAGGTTATAAGAATAAGATGTTGTGGGTGGTAGCCTGTAGGCTGATTGTTCTTCTATTTTGTTTTTTGAATAAAATAATGCATGTACTCTGTCTTTATATATTATCTTATAAGTGTTAGCTAATTCAATTGATAAAGTTTCTCATCGTGACACTGGGTTGTGGTGGGGTGGAATACAAATAATAATAATAATGGAATATTTAGTATTATTTTTGAGTTAAAATAAAATTAAAAATATAGGATTCAAAGCCTCGAGTAAATGCATCATATGCTTTGAATAATCAAATACCATACCTAGCAAGCTAATAAATAAAAAATCCATAGAATATGGGTTGGCAGATCTTTTTTCCAATTTTTTGTGATACAAAATAAAAAATTACAACTTGTAATTAAAGATGTCATAGGGCAGGTTAGATGTCAATTTATAATCGTCTCCTCCCAATATTCGGAGGCCACCTTACCTCAAATGGAGATGGGACTGGTGGAAATTTTGGACATTTCTTCTTGTAATGTAAACAAGACCATGTATCCAAAAGTCCAAAGTCCAAACACACACATATGAATGGACTTGATCGGGATAACACAATAACAAGTCAATTAATTTATAAAAAGACATTATTTTATTCTAACATGTTGGAAAATTGGTTATGAACTCACATTTTGAGGGTGTGTTTTGAGTATGATCAGTTTCATGAAAATGAAAGATCAAAATATATTCGAATTTTTCTTTGTGAGAACATCGAAATGGTATATTCAAACTTCTAAAATGGTAATCGGGTGAATGGGAAATTGAAGCTCAAAGTGATCCCTTGTATCTAATTGATTGTGTGATAAATAGTAGCTTTATGAGATGTGTACAGCACAAAGACTCACTTGTGCGTGTACGGGTGCAAATTCAATATTTCAAATTAATTTCTTTTATTGTTGAAAGACGTAATTACCAATTATTTTCATATTAATTCTCTTTGACTCGATTTTATAAAAACCTATTCTATTCTTCACAAAAAGATACAAGCGTTTTTCAGATCGAAATATACTCCATCTGTTTTTCCTTCTTGGTCTATTCTTCGTGTTCCTCCTTTTCTAGGTAAGTTTAGGATCTATTTTGAATTCGCTGATAGTGATTGTCTTAAAGATATCATGTAAAACATGGGTCTCGATTCCAGATTCTTTGAACTGGATTTCTTTTCATTTGTTTTGTTACACACATTTGAATTGGGTTCTACATAACTAGATTTCTTTTCGTTGGCTACAGTTTGCACACAATACGGGTCTTCGACCAGTGACTATTGAGTCGGATGCGACTGTAGTAGTAAAATAGATTAATGAGGAGAGCCATTATGATTCAGACGTGGGACTTGAGGAGAGCCATTATGATTCAGACGTGGGACTCGCGTTAGAAGAAATTTAAACATTGATAAATTACTTGGGTTATGTGGCTGTACAATTTGTGCCTAGAAAGGGTAATCAAGTAGTTCATTTTCTTAGCTAAAAATGCATTGTTGAATGCAGAAAATAGTTTTTGGAGGGAGGAATATCCTCCATGTGTGGGTAGTTTGCTAAAAATGCATTATTGAGTGTAGAGGATAGTTTTTGGATGGAGGAATATCCTCCCTGTGTGAGCAATTTTGTGTTGGCGATTGCAAGAGTCGTAATTCTGTTTGCAGTTGATGTTTTTTTTTTTCCTCATAAAGGTTTTGCTTAAAAAAAAGATTATAAATTAATACATCACCATAAACACACATTAATGTTTTGTTTTTGTTTAAAAAAAAAAAAACAGAACAAAACTAGAGCAGTTGATCAGGTAATTAGATTGCTGAGATTCTAAGAATACACTTCTTGAGGCTTCTAATAGCAACTCTAATGTTGAACACTAAACTCTACTCTAACTTGGAGTTTTTTTAGGAATATGTTTACACCAAAAAAAATTTCACTCCAATATTAAATACCAAATTTTACACAAATAAAAAACATCTTTAAAGTATATTTTCCTAATAAATATTTTAATTATTATAAAAGTTTAACATTATTTTAATATATAGTTAATAAGTAAATTGAATATATTATATATATCAATATTAGTGTTATTTTAAATATCTCAATAAGATCTTTCCAATTGTATATTTTTTAGGAATACATATTATTTTAATTAAGTATAAAAAGGTTTGATTATAATTGTTTTTTTAAAAGCCGGATGTGACAATTAAGGAATTTAAAAAAAAAATAGTGTTGTGAACAGTTGAGCGCCAGGTTTAGCTCTCACTATTCACCAAAAAAAGAAAAAAAAAAAAAAAAAACATGTGAAATGGAATATTTGAAGTTGGCGCACTCTTTGGTGCATGGTTGGAGTTGGCCTAAGACCATCTCCAACCCATTACACTAATTTGTTGTAACTTTACAGCAAAAAGCAACAACTTCCAACACCATCTCCAACTCATTGAATCAAATGTTACTCTAAAAAAGAATATTTCCTAAATATTCACTTTTTTATTATTTTTCAACAGTTAACATTTCACCCACTAATTAATATAATATTACGACAAGTTAAAAAATTAACAAATTAGTAAATGAAATTAACATAATATTAACTTTTTAGGGTTTTTTTTATTTTCATTTAGTAATTTTTGTATTATTATTAATTAAAGGGAAAATATCATTTACCCCTTGGTTTTTGCCTTATTATTAAGACGAGGACAAAGTTTAGCTATATTGGCCGGTCTCCCCCCTCATATGGAAAGAATGTATTATATGCCCCTTCTGTTACCTTTTCCAATCATTGAATGTATTATTTTCCCCTTTGACAGTTAAAATTGAAACAAATAACGGTTTTATCCTTCAATTTTCTCCATATAATTACAATTTAACACTCAAAATATTCATTAAATACAAAATATATATTATATATAAATAAAATAATAAAATAAAAAAAAAAACTATTAAAATCCATTGTCCAGATATTTAGAACAGTCACCAACATCAACACCATAACCACCGGTCCATCACCACTACCACCATCAACCTAAATTCATCTCTTCAACCTAAATCCACACAAATTCATCTCTTCATCTTTCATCTTTACCAAACCACCACAAACACTCCATCAACCACCAAAAATAAAACCCTAGCCACCCGTAAATACACCATTAACCACCACCCCCAAACCAAACCAAACCAAACACCCACTGTCACACATCTCTGTCTCACATACCACTTACTAGATTTTTCACCATCCAACAACAATCAGCAATCAAAAACCATCAATTATCTTTATAAAAAAAACCTACCACCATAAAAAAACCCAAATTTATTTCATCATCCACCTCCTTCTCCATCCAAAACCAAACAGAAACCCAAACCCAAAAGAAATTCGCTAACTGGGCTGCCACCACCCCCACCAAACCAAACCAAAACCCACCCACCAGAACCCAAACCTCATCACCGATGGTTACCCCAAAACACCCTGTGAGAAGATCAGCCACCACCAGAACCCAAACACCATCACCACTCTCCACTAAAACACAAACCGCAATCATCCAGAGGAAAGAGAAAAGGAAAGTGAAAGAGAAAAGGGGATCGAAGGCGAATGGTTTGGTTGACTTCGATCGGCGGCGATTTGGATTTCGTTTGGGGTTGGTGGTCAATTTTAAATCGAACCCAGATCCAATTCGAACGAGATGGTGGTTAGGTGGTGGTGTGTGCATGAGCGAGATAGTTGTGGTGTGAATACAGTGAGAGAGATGGTGGTGGTATGTGAGACAGAGATGGTGGTGGTTGGGTGGCTAGGGTTTGAGAGAGAAGAAGAATTGATGCTGATGATTGAAGATGATGTGGTCGTGGACTTGGAGAGAAGAATAATTGTGATGATGATATTATCATCATTATTATTATTATTATTATTATCATTAAATAAAAAATTAAAAAAAGATATCTCCACCGTCCATCTTTGAGATGGACAATGGAGATCCATCTTTTTTTAATTGTTTTTTATTTTAATTGTAAATTATTTTCTTTAGAATTTCATATGGTCAATGACGTTAATGCCTTTCTCATTTAACGGTCAACAGTCCAAATAGATGGAAAAGGTAACAGAATTGGAGTTTTTAACGGTTATTTGATTTTAGGGGGAAAAAGGCCAATATGGTCAAACTCTTTCCTCATCTTAACAATATGGCAAAAATCAGGGGGGTAAAATGATACTTTCCCCTAATTAAAATGATACAATTGGAATACACATGATTTAATAGGGGTAAAAGTGTAAAACTGTGATTAAATAAAAAATTTAAATAATGGATACAATCATAATAGATTTTATTTAATAATGATCAATACGTGAATACATAAAAATGGAGGAACTTAAAAAAAAAAAAAGGTTAAACGACAAAGTAGCGCCAAAAGACCAGCCATCGCTAGATCTAGCTTTGAAATTTCTGGGGCTACACTCTGACGTAGAGATTGGTGCACAGTTGGAGTCCTGTTGTGCTAGAAAATGGAGACTATAGCTCATGTTGGAGATGCTCTAAAACAGAGTATAAACTCTAAAATAGAGTTTCAGTTGCTCTCATTATACTATAAATTTATGTTTCCAATTAAAAAAATTAGAGTTTTCAATATTGCTACTCTAAATTTAGAGTACCAAATATTATACTCTAAACTTACTTTCCAATTTTTTATATTCCATATATATCCTTTTACTTTTTTCATTAAATTCAATTAATGTATAATAAATTTTAATTTATAAATTGTATTAACATAAAAATTATACCATAAGAAATGTCTCATCTAGATTTTTAAAATGAGTCCAATATTGAATATTAATTAATAATTTTTTATTTACTCATTCTTACTGTACTTTAAAACTAGGTAACAAATATTTTGATGAAAAAATTAGATGATAAAAATTTGGTTGAAAAAGTTTGATAAGAGAAAATTAGATAACAAATAAAACATGTAAGAAATTTTGATGAAAAAATTATATTAAAAAAATTTGATTGAAAAAGTTAGAAAGCAAATAAGTAGGTTTGGAATATTAGTTGAAAAATGTTAGGTTTGGAAAATTAGTTGAAAAATATTATAAAATAAATAAGTAGGTTGAGAAAATTAATTGAAAAATGTTAGAACTTAAAAATTATTCATACACTAATAAAATATTATAATTTTTTTAAAAAAAATTACAATATAATTCTCTCTTTTGGAACTCTATTTATAAGATAGAGATAAAGTTTAGATGAGAGATGCTTGCCCTGTATCAGCAATTCTCAATTGTTCGATAATATTTTTGAGCTTCAATGAACTCAATTACAAAGCACCAGAAGTAGCCACGATTCACGGAAATGGCACATGAAACTTTTTCATAGGCTACGAGAAGTGGCTGCCTGACAGATCTAGCTAGATTCTTCTATCTCTTGTATTGTATAGTGTATACAAAAAAAAATATAAATAATTTAAAGCTTATAATAATGACAACAATACAAAATACACAGATGTATCAGATAATTCAGAAGCAAATATGGATGAACATAAAACTCAATAACACGTCCATAATTTATTACAGGCATATGTTATTTGATTTAAGAGAATAAAACATACATTGCAACTTTTTGAAGGTTTTGGGATATGGAGAAAGTAAATTAATACTAAATATAACACATGGATTGAAACTTGATCTGGTATCCAGATTACTGTAAAATCGAAAACCCAAATTTCGATCATTTATGGCCGCCGGCGGAGGAGGAGGAGGAGGAGGAGGAGGAGCTTGGTTCTTTGACAATGGTGACAGGGCAAGGTGCATGTGTCATCAAATGGTTGCTCACACTCCCCATTAGTATCCTATAAAAAACCCATTTCAAATAAAATTATTACAAAAATTGGATTCAAAACAAGCAAAGTAATGTATAAATATATGAACTAAAAATAATGAAAATAAAGAAGCAAAAGAAAAAAAAAATTAAAAAAAATCATACCTTTGGATCGTACTGAGTCCTCTGCTTCCCATAACCAAAGAGTCCAATTTAAGATCCTCAATTGCATCAAGTAGCTTCTCTCTGGCATCTCCCCAGTAAATTTTGGTGATGACATTGATCTACCATTAATTAGATAAAAAAATTAATTAAAATCTATGCAAATCAGATCATAAAGTACAAATTTAATGAGTGCAATAAATGTTGAAGTTGTACCTCTTTCTGTCTAGAAACAGTGTCAAGCAAATCAAGAACTTCCATGTCTGTCTTAACTAGGTATTTTTCCATGATTTCAGGTTCTCGGAACTCAGCCAAAGGAATCAAAGCTACAAAAGAAGAAAAAAAAACCCAGATCAAATCAGAAAAAAGCTGATATTTTGACCAAAAATTGAAAGCTACAATTATATATATATATATATATATATATACTTACGAGAACCAGATTTGGACCAGAGAAGGCTACGAGCATCGTCGAGAGAGTTGTGGTTGATGTGGATGATGTAGAAAGTGTCTCCTTTATCAGCCAAATTATCTAATGCCCATTTGAGAGCGTATTTGCTGCTTTTTGAGAAATCCATGGCCACTCCAATTCTTCTGTCTCCTGCCATTTTCGATCTCTCTGTTACTTTCTTCTTCTGCTGCTGCTGATGGTGATGATTATATTTTGTATTAAAAAAATAAAAAAAATAAAAAAAACGCGTTTCTTGTTTGAACAAGAAACGTTACTAGATATAGAAAAAGATTCTTAGAACTCGAAATGGGTTTATATAGAGGAAGACAAATTAGCGTTGAAAATAAGTTGCTTCTCTAATAAGCTCGGCTGAAATAAATCTTGACCGTACACGTTTAACACTTTGTTTAAATCGACAGTAGATTTTGGCTTTACTTTGCATTTACAAGACCTTTTAATGTTCGCGTTAAATACGAATTCACGCTTTGCTTTTGCTTTGCTTTATGGCTTTCTCATGTGGACGAATATTGCACGCAAGTGCATACATATATATATATATATCTCATGTGTCAATCACGTGATCAGAGTGACACATTTACATTTACATTTACATAATTACATCCACTGAGCAATGAAAATACCTCTACCTACTTATCTTAATTTACAGTTATATAATGTTAATGGTTGATTAATGGTCAATAGACTAATTACCATTCTTAGATGGAGAAGTTGCTTTGAACCTTCCTTTGTCCTTGTAATATATTCTTCATATAGATTTTAAAAAAAATGATTGCAAACAGCTTACAGCTAATGCCAAAATTGATTATGGGTCCAGTACTCCGGTGGATATGATTATAGAGGCGGTGGCAGCGACAAAGTATGCAAACTTGAACAAGCTTTTGCAATTATAGGAACCTGATTTGGATTATTTAAGCCAACAGTTTGTTCCAGCTGTCAACCGATCCCGGCACTCAAATCGAGGATCGAGCCTGTGACTCCAAGTCTTATGATCGGGTGTATCAAGCCCATGAATCTCGATACCGAGATTTAAGAATCGGACGATATATTAAGATCAGATCTTTACCCGCCCTCAAGCCCAGTTGGGCCTTGAAATCACGGCCCAATTGGAAATATTCTGCTATGAATTTGAGGATGGCCCATTAGGCCCAAAATTACATCAACAAGCCCAGTCCAAACAGGGATCACTGGGGATGTGTAAAACTCTGCAAACGAGACAGCCTAGCCCAGCCCAAATTAGGAGTTTAGGCCGAGGAAGTAAATCTATCAATGGGTCTTGGCCCAAATATTGTATTGAGCCGGAATTTGGCTCCTCAATCCACCGTAAACTTTTCTAACTATACTCACTGGTTAAAGAGGTAATCCATGCATTATCTTGGATTGCCGGAGCAATTTATAACAAGAGTGATGATATATACATTCCTCGAAAACTGTATAAACATCCATATTGATTTTAAAATATATATATATATATATATATACACCCTACATTTTAGAGTACATTTTTGTTCACCCACATTTTTGTGGGTAAGCATTACCTCCCTCCCCAGCACTTGACATGTGTCCAAGGAGGGGGTGCTTTTGTTAATGTGTTTTAACAAAAGCACCCACTCCCTGGACACTTGTCAAGTGTTGGGGAGGGAGGTAATGCTTACCCATAAAAAGTGTGGATGAGCAAATTCATTCTCTACATTTTACCAAATAAGCCATCTCTAGATTTATTAATAAATACCATAAATTATAAAATAACTAATAAAAATGAAAAATTAAGGAGAATGCTCCTCCTTCCAAACTGAAGCGTCATCACTCATCACTGGTCCGATTTGAGTTATTATTATTATTATTATTATTATTATTATTATTATTATTATTTATTTATTTATTTTATCAAGAGAATATTTCTTCGATGTACATTAAAAAGTATACTCTAATCTTAATGATTAAAGAAATGGATTCAAAGAAGATGGTGGTATTTTTCAACTATTTAAACAAAAATCAAAAGCAAACACTCACGGAGACTTAAAAAAAAAAAATTAAAAAATTAGCTAGAAATAATCACTATTTTTTTCGATTTATAAACGGTTAATATTATGATCAAAAGATAAATGTATGTTTGTTAAAATCTTAAAAATGATAAATATTGTAATAATAATATATAGCGTATATTTATAATCATCTTTATAATTTAATAGATTTAATTAAGGGTAATATTGGAATTTTGAAAATAATATTAACATGTGATGTACAAACAATTATAAAGCGGTGCAAATATTACCACTCTTAGGACCAGTTTGGTATTAATGTAACTTTTATAATAATCACTATTAGCTGTACTGAATAAATCATCAGTTGTGAAGTTAATCAGCATATGTTTGGTTAATTATACTTTTAAAACTTCTGTATAGCTCAAAAGCAGTATACGTATGTTTGGTAATTTTATTTCAAAAGTACTTAAATTAGTTACAATGACTAAAATAGACATGATTTTAGAACCTTATTTTGTTTTTATTTTCATTAATTATATATATTAAATCAATATTTAAGTAGAATATTTAAATTAGAAAAAAAAAATCATAAGAATAATAAAAATATTTTTAAAAGATTTTATAAATCAAATCAATATTTAATTAGAATCTTTAATTTTAAGAAGAAATAAGGAATATAAATGATTTTAATTTAAATTCATAAGGATAAAAATGATATATTAAAATATTCATTAAATGCTGAAATAGATTATTTCATAATCATTTTCAAAAAGTAACTCTCCATCTACTTCTCCAAATCACCTTCAAAACTTGTCAGATTATCAATTAATCACTTTTGGAAGTTTTACTAAACATTATTTTATATCAAAATTATGAAATAAGTGGATTTTAACTTCTCAAAAGAAATATCAAACTGACCCTTAAAACGAATTGCAGTATACTTAAAACCCCTCTATTGTGATCGCAAGTATATCGTGATAACACTACTTTTAACAAGTGTCGTGGGAGCAGATATCTGATATATATGCATCCCAACATGCTTAATCAAAATTCAAAACCAGTAAATACACAAATCCACCCACCCTTTTGTCCCAGCATAGCATATATACACTTTCATGGTGATATCTAGTGAGAATCAATGTTTGTTGCAGCATTGTTATTATCTGTACTCTGTAGCATTCTTTTATGCTTTTGTAATTTGTATTAGTCAATAATTACAACTTATAATGATTGTACTAGGGTTTGGTAACGAACTTTGATTTCGAGTCCCCACATGTTCTTCCAAAATTGGCCCACCACATTAACCATTTTTGATCGAATCAATTATTATAACCCAAATCAAGAGTTAAAATTTAAAAATTAATTATAAAAAAAATCGGAGAGATTTGTGAGTCAAATAGTGGGGGACATATGGTCAAAGTTAAAATAAAAAATAAAAATAAAAAAAGAATCCACGAAGCACTTCAATCGACAGTAGCAAGTCATGTAAACACTATTTATTATAGAAAATAAAATAAAAATAATAAGATATTAAAAAAAAAAAAAAAAAAAGCAAAGGACAAGGTCGAGGCACAAAACACAAAAACCCAGTCTTCACCGCTAATCAAGGTGACATGTTCCTCGATATTCTCCATCCCCCATAATAGAAAGAATCAAAGAAGAAGCTTTTGGTTTTCTTTGGTTTGGTGGGTGCATTATCGAATTCCAAGTCTTCTTTGATGGTCATTTTCTGTGATTAAATGATTGATAATTAGCACAATTTTGTTAGCTATTAGGTATCTTCAATACAAATAAATATTTTTTAGATTTTAAATAGTATCATGCCAGCATTTTTAATTATTATGAGCTTATTTTTGAAAAAAAAAATAAAAAAATAGAGAAATGTATATTCATATCTCCAATACAAATATAAATCCATTTTATATCCAATCATAATAAAACAATTATTATACTTTTTTAAAAAAATTTATAATTAAATGAGGTTTAATCTTATTTGTGGAAAGAGCTAGAAATCATAGTCAGTATTTCTAGGAGAGTTTCTAGAATTAGAAACTCAACTCCATATTCTCTAACTTTTTTTTGTTCACACCATCTTCATATTTAACTTAGATAACAGTATTGGAGAGAATTTTTCTAACTTTTTTAATATCTATCCTATGTGACATTCCATTTTCTTCAAATACATAATAGTATCGGAGATGCTCTTAATCCCTATCTTTTGATCCTTATTAATTATGATTAGACGTGCTTGTGCTTCCTGTGCTTCCACAGCTGGTCTCCTCTTACGTACGCGCGCCATTCACTGCACTCAAACCGGCCAGGAATTTAGACATTTAGTTCATCTCTTTTGCTTTGTTTGCTATAGCTGTTTTTATTACCAAACAAAGTGTTTATATGGTAATTATTGGGGGGTCTAAATGTCTGATACTCTAATCTAACTAATTAATCACCCAAAAAAAAAAAAAAAAATGTCTTGTGGGTGTTTGATATATCACTATCATGATCTGTCTTTGCAATCAAGTAAAGAAATATATATATATTCAGGTTTTCAAGTATACTTTTAACTCTATTTGTACAAATCATAAATGAAATCCTCCATCTTTTCACTTGATAGCTACTACTTAGTGGGCTTATCACTTGTTTTACAAGGGTTTTTTTTTTTTATTTATTTATTATTATTATTATTTTTAATACTGTTAAATCACTAAATCATCCAATTATCCATGTGAGTATCTCATATTAAGTGGCACGAATTCATGACTAGACAACACTCGGACAATGAAGTTTAAAAAATTCATTTGAATAAGTGGGAAACAGTACTGTGCAAGGTTTAAGGTCATAGAAGATTTTCTCACCGCTTTCAAAATTCGAAAAAAAGAACTAATAAAATATTTGCAGAAAGTTTTCAAGTGGCAGATTTTATTTCTTTCTTTTTCTGCTGCTGCTGCTGCTGCTGCTTGCTGTGATGTGCTGTGCTGTGGTTTGACCCAAAACGCACCATCTTTGTTTCGCTTTACTTGCGATGATTTCACATTGATTGCGGCCACCAGACCACCACCATGCTCTCTGCATGATATTTTTTCAACGGTGTTGATTTGAAAAGATCACATGGGAAGGCAGATCTTGGTTATCAACCATACTTGTGTTGTTCATGGGTCCCTTTAATTATCATGATCATGTGAGAGTTGGGCTGTTTATTCTGTTCCTTTACACCTTAATATTTGTTGGTATGGTACCCTAAGCATGTCTGCATGTGAGGTTTGGGTCCTACAATGTAACCTTTTTTTTCTTCTGATAAGAAGTTGGACTAATCAGAGTACTTAAAAGATCAGCTAGACTAATTAATTTAACCATCCGTGGATGATTCTATTCTCCTCTTTAGCTATTATATGTAATTATTAAATGTCACATGTATCTGATTTTGGATTAGCGGTTACTATCAAGTATTAATTAGACCCATGTGTCTATTATAGTACTGATAATTATATTTAGATTCATGTAATTATATAATTATATACACTAGCATTTATAAATGAACGTAGAAAACAAAGAAAGTGAAGGTGTAGTTGGATATGGAAGCTGACCTAACTTTAGAGGGCCACAGGCGCCATTAAAAAGCAGGAAATAAAAGAGAAAATTGAAAGGGAGACAAAGTAGGGAAGATGGAATAATGCGAGCAAACTTAAGTCTCACTCAAAAGAATCATAAAATAATTAATCAGGATCATATTACAACACATTACATTTCTTAGTTGATAGAAAACCCACTCACTCACTCACTATCTGGACTCCACTCACCCAACAGACATCACTCTAATTAAGATTTGATTTACAAAAACATATATCCCTTTTTCCATTTATGTATTTCTAATATATACATATATCCTGTCTTTTTTCATTAGAACGAACTGACTTTGATTAAATTAATTCATAAACCGTGATCAGTTATTAGATCTATCTATTTTAACTTTATCAAAATCTTCTTTCAACTTTATTAGAAACCGTAAAAAGACTCGTTATATATATATATATATATCTTAATTAAACTTATTGATGCTATTGTTATTGATTTTGTTTGATCGGAATCCAATATAATTATCCATTGATTCATTCAAATTCACATCAGATTTGTATTCATATCTTATCTATAAAATCAATCTTATTAAACTTTACTACGAGAATAAAGATCTATCTAAAAATTTAATTGAACATTCAAGTTGGATTATAGACAAAAGAAAAAGAAGAAGAGTGTGAAGAAATAGTGACCAATTATGTGGAAAAAGGAGGAGTTAACTTTACTCTGAAGAAGATCATGTTCATTATCATGTGTCAGCAAATTACAACAATTATTGTAAAACAAATTAAAAAAAATAAAAAAAAAAAAAAAGATCCGGTGAGAGGAGAATCATTGTAATTTGTAAGTGAGGTTCACAGATCACAGGGCAGTGAGGGGTCCAGCAGATCCATTGGTCTACCATGAACCAAACAGCTGTTGGGCCCACCTAGTGTGGATCAAAGGGTTGATTTTTTGGGGATTCGTATTCTCACAAAGACATTATCCGACCGCTTGCTTATAATTAAAAGCCTAATGCAAACCATTATTTGTGTGATATATTGATTTTGAAAGTTTTAGCCTTCAATTTTGTATATATATATATATTAAAGCTTGATAGAATCACTACTATTTTTCTGCAATTTTATATGTCGAATTTCTGGGCAATTTGAATTGTTTGCAAGGAACCCATTTCTATAATAATTGGAAAAGCAAAATCAATATATAATAATCGAGTTGATATGTATTACTCTGTTCGTATCGTTTAAGTCTCATATGTATTTATAAAATTACAAAGTGTGGTGAGTCCCTTCTCTTGTCAAAGGAATTTCTTTCTGACATATTTGTAGTGGTTGATCTTATTAAATCGGGATAGCTTCTAACCCGACCAAGGTCAAGATTCAAATATATATATATATATATATATATATCAATGGGGTTCAAAAATCAAATGATACTTTTTCAAGATATAATTTTAAGAATATCACTTTTTTAGTAACCTAAATTTAAATAGCATATAAAGTGTGGATCTAACAAAAAATACTCTTAAAACATACTTACAAAATAAGTCTCATAAAGTCTTGCACTTTTTTGTGTTTTCGAGATTTATTTTCTAATTTTCGAAACTTTTCCGAGGCGTTTTGCAATTTTCAAGATTTTTTTAGATAAAAATGAAATTTAACCTAAAAAAAAAAATGTTATTTGATACCTATTCCGTATGTTAATGTGTACATAAGAATGAAATGACGCCACGACTAATTGGTTTCCACATGTCAAGGAATTGAACTAACCACTCACTTTGGAAACCGACAATTACGACCAACTAACACCTCATTTTGTATTCAAGTTGAGATTCATACCACAATTTTTTTATAAAATTCAAACCAATTCTAGTGTTTCTAAATGGTGGATTTTTTTTTTTTTTAATTGTTAAATTCTTGATAATATTTATCAAAAATCCTATTAAGATCTTTCAAATTCCAATTTTAAAGAGACAAGATTACCGATTAAAATCTAAAAAAGGGGTTCAAAGCTATATTAGTGTGGGGAACATACTACTATAAATGCATGTTTGGTATGGTTTTCTATTAGTTCAAAATATCTATCGACGTCTATTTGAGTTTTTTAGAGTTGTTTATTTGAGCTTTTGAGATTATCTATTTTAAATTGAGTAGAGGCTAGCAGAGTTTAAACCTCTACTGGACGAAAGCTCATAAGGGGGTGCTTCTCCAAATAGATATATTTTTTTTTTAAATGTCTACCAACCAAACATCTATGATATATTTTTTTTTTCTTTTAAAAACTCTATTTCTAATAGATTTAGTGGTGGCCACGGTTAGGTTTCGGTTTGAAACCGACGGTTTCGGTTCCGTGGCCACCCAAAACCGAAACCGTAACCAGAAAACCGGTTTGGTACACGGTTTCTAACCGGCGGTTTTACGGTTACGGTTTCGGTTTCGGTTTCGGTTTCGGTTTAAAAACCGACGGTTTTGGGTTCGGTTTCGGTTTTTCAAAAAAAAATTCAAAAAAAATGCCACGTGTCAACTTCTGATTAGTCGATTTTTTTTATTTTTTTTATTTATAAAAAAACCGGCGGTTTAACCGCCGGTTTTTGGCGGTTTTTGGAAGTATCCAAACCGAAACCGTAACCGGTTCAACCGGTTTCCAACCGGTTTTGAAACCGCCGGTTTCGGTTTCGGTTTCGGTTTCGGTTTTGGGGCGGTTTTTGGAAGTACGGTTTCTATTAAACCGCGGGCAAAACCGTCGGTTTAACCAAAACCATGGCCACCTCTAAATAGATCTACTACAAGTAGATCTTTTACCAATAGAGATATTTCAAAAACCCAACCAAACAAGCTCTAAATCTATAACAACCTTGTCCCATCAAATTTGAACGAATTAATATTCAGCTAGCTAGTACCAGAAAGATTGAATTGAAAGAATATATATGTGTGTGTTTGAAAAGAAGCATCGTGTAAATGGAACAAACAATTGAAACAAATGCAATCCCAATTAAAGCTATTCAGATCTTGCAACCAAAACCATATTTTAATTTTAATTTACTATCATAACATTTCAAGTGTTTGTCTAGTCAAATGAAATTAAAAGGTTTCTCTATGTGCACATCACCTCCTAATACAGGTGATAGTGCTTCTTCTTTTTATACTGGTGGTGGGAAATTCAGGTTTTATAAACGCATTTTATAAATATATGTGAAGAACTTTATATTGGTGTACCCTACTGTGGATATATAACCTCAGAAGTAAACTGTCATCACATTCTTCCGTATGTTGACCATAAAATATGAAGTATATATATATATATATATATATATATATATTTAAAAAAAAAAAAATCACAATTCAATAATTTTTTCTAACATAATAAATTCAATGAAATTGCAACTGCCAAAGTAGTCCCGATTGATAAAATTCGGATAATATCTAACAGATATACAATTCTTACAAATTAAGTTTGTTTATTAAAAAAAAAGTATACAAGCTAATTTGAGGCAAAACAGTTCAAATCGATGATAGAGAAATATTGACCAATTATTTACCCAAAAAAAGGAAATGTTGACCAATCCACGTACGTAATTATTTGATTGTCAACATATGGAAGAATGCTTTTCAAAAATAAAAAAATAAAAAAAATCCATGTACGTAATGAGAAATTGAGAATATTCTATTAGTTTGATTAATCTAATTACAAGCCAAAGTACTATAAAAGAAGAGCTGGAGCCAGCTATGGATAATTATTGAATACACATTTATAGTAGTAATGTCTTGAATACACATTTATAGTAGTAATGTCTGTTTTCTCACAAAAACAGACAAAAGAGAGACATGTTACCCACATAAATGGGACAAAATATATAAGAAGAAAGTAGTGCACAAGCACTCAGGCACAGCCGTTGTTTTCATGCTTGTAGACTTATAGTCGTGTTTATATTCCTTTTTATAAAAAAAAAAAAAAAAAATTAAATATTCCTTTTTATACCAAAATAAAAACAAAAATTACATGTATAAAGTATGTACGCAGTACGCCGATCAAACCGAAAGTGGGACAAATTTCTTATCCGATTGATAATATTCCTTAAATGGACAGTTTATTTTATTGATATCGTATTTATCTTAATCTCATGTTCGAAAGTGCTTTTTGCTAGGGTTCCTAGAACTACATGCACCGTCATGCCCGTCCATATGAAAATCCCTTCTTCTTGTTCTTCTAGTCGTGTAGTACATTTTCTATTTCATATTTGGTGTTCAAATCCTACTCTAAACCCGGCAAAAGGGGACCTAGTCTCCTCACCATAGTGTCAGTCATAATCATCAGAAGCTTTAACTAGCTCACTATCTTCACAACATAAGATGGTTTATTTATTTAAAATGACTATAAACGTCAAGATTCATGTAATAATGTAATTCTTATAATGTGGTTTTAGACCGTTAAGCTCACCGGAAAGATATTTGATTTTGTACCTCAATTAAGTTGATAAGCTCTATTACCAACCGACTATGCCACCATAAACACTAATAAAAGTTGATTGCTTATGTGTTTTATTGGGAAAACTGTGATTGTAATTCTAATAATATATGATTACTTTTTCAATACGTCACACAAGGTTTTGGATTTCATAAATATTGAGATTGGATTGGGCATTACACTAGACAACTAACGATGGAATATTTAATTTCATGAAGATAGTAGTCAAATTAAAGCATAATTACATAAATGGATAAGTTGTTGTGAGCCAATTCAATAATTTAATTACAACTCTTTAATTGGCAAAAAAAAAAAATTCAAAGATGTGATGAATCAAGTAGGGTCTACAAGATCTTCCAATGTACCCCAATATTTTATATGTGTGAGATCTAAAAGACAAAATTGTGTGGCCATTAAATTGAAAATTTAAAACAAGAGTGACGTGTCACATGTTTGTGCTATAGTCAAATATATGAAAACGACCTTCTTCTAATTAATTACTCTTTCGGCGGGAAAGCATTAAAACTATTTAACGAAAATCACAATCAATTAAGCAAACCACTTTAACAATTATGCTTTTACACAGCATCTATGATCTATATTATCACATAAAAGAAATAATAAAAAGTTTTATTTAATTTTGCTTTTGCACACGGCAGTAGATCCCAATAGAAAAGAAGTTCTTAAAAGGAATGTGTAGCGTAAAAAAAGTGGATAATTTATAAAAAAACAACAAAAACTCGCCATTGAATTATTGTGTACTTCCTCCATTTCTTACAGGTGAAGGAACTTCATGCTCGTCTTGCTTATAACAAAGTTATTATGAAGTCACTTCATTCCTATAAGTATCTATCCCAGTTATACCGTAGTTCCATACCAATACGATATTTGTCTATTATATCAGTCTTTCTATTGTCAGTTTGTCATGACAATAAATATATTAGAACGAATAATGTGGACCATAGATTATGGAAATATTTTAACAAGTACATACATGTTGAGTCAAAATATGTAAATCTAATGGTCCACATTTTTCATCAAGATATATTTATTGTTAGGACAAACTGACAATAGAAAACATATTTATACTAGACATTAAAAGTTGTTAATTTAATTAAGAACTTAAAGTTTCTCTGATGTAAAAGTGGCTTATATATAAAAAATCGTTGAGATTTACTTCCTACGTGATATAAAGATAGATTTGATAGACAATTAACTCAAAATTTGGTTTCCAATGTTTTTGTTTTAAATGATTTTTTTTAATTACTTACCAAAATAGATGAAAAATTAATGTCGGTTTTAAGTACTTGCTGACTAATCGAAAAACTAATTGTGTAACAGGACGTTTAAAAGTAGATGTCATATTTACAATCAATAATGCTACACATCTCATATAAAATCCCACTTTTTTCATCTCACTACGTGTGTAATGTGAGGTGTCAAATTGTGAGTGGATACACATTAATAATGATTTATCTCACCTACCCTATGTATCACTTACAATTTGATATTTCACATGACACATGTAATGAGATGAAAAATGTGGGATTTTAGGTTGTATGTTTAGCATTGTTGATTTACAATATCTAATATATTTTTTGCTACAACATGATATTGAATATACATAACTGCATTTGAGATACATTTTTTAATAGACGGTCTGTTTATCTTATGCAACATATCTTTTTACTCTTGCATCGGATATTCTCTTAATAGTTCTTAATCATTAAGACTCTTGTTTTGATTTCAATCCTAGATTAATAAATAAATAAATAAAAGCCGGTACATAATAAATTTAAAAACATAATAATATGGCAAAAGAATAGTTTTTTTGATTAATTAAGTACTTAATAGTTCTTATTCGTTAATTATTTAAGTACTAAATAGTTCTTAACAATTAAGACTCTTATTTTGATTTCAATCATAGTTAAGAAAGAAAAAAAATCAATATATATGAATTTATCTATCTATC
This sequence comes from Acer negundo, assembly GCA_035582765.1. NCBI lineage: Eukaryota > Viridiplantae > Streptophyta > Magnoliopsida > Sapindales > Sapindaceae > Acer > Acer negundo. The sequence goes on from CM069243.1 coordinate 19,311,783, forward strand.
CATCTATCTAGATCGAGTATTTATTTTGAAATTTTTTGTCATTGCCAGGATTCGAGCAACTGAATTGAAAGTCATTTATTCAAGTACCAAACTCATCCACTAGTACATAAGAAATTTAAAAACTAGTACATAAGAATTTTATTTATTTATTTATTTATTTTTTAGTATCTATCTAGACAAGATTTTTTTTTTGCCACTAGTGTTATTCTGGCCATTGATTTAGGACAAACTCCAAGCTCTGGACATTTTGATTACGCCTTCGAGAGCAATAGGTTTTTTTAATCTTAGAAATAAATTATAGGTGGTGGTGCCCAAGGTTTGAAACTGTCGGTTACGGAAGGCAAAACCGTAACCATAATTGGTTTAGCCAATTTGGTTTACGGTTTTAAACCGTCGGTTAGACGGTTCGGTTTGGTTTTTAAAAACACTGCCACGGGTCATTTTCTAATTGCCTTGTTTAAATTTTTTTTTTAAATTAAATGGAAATCAACATCAGTGGTTTTTCTTGACTTTTAACAGTAACCGAACCATCTCACAACCAATTTTATAACTGACGGTTATGATCACAATTTCGGTTACGATTTTGACCGTATAATTTCAATTCGAAACTATCGGTTTATTTGAACCGTGGGCACCACTAATTATATTAGGGCACACGAATGTAACTGTTTAGAGGACCCCATTTTCTTTATTTTCTCCGTTTTCTTGGTTCCATTACAACAGTAAAGTTCGTGCCTAGCACGCCGACCCACGTTAAAAAATTACAACCCCCACGCGACACCCAGGGAAGGAAACAACACGACTGGACAACAATGCGTGATTGACGACTATAACGCGAGTAGAGATATCCACTTCGGTTCATTGAATTGAGACGTACGGAGGTGCAGAAGTTCTTTCCGCAGGTAAGCACGTCCCTACCACGTCCTATGCAACCTTTTTTTTTTTTTTTTTTTGTGCGTAAAATCTTTTTATTAAATAGAGTTTACGAAGAGACGTTGCGTCCACGTGACAGAGAGAGAGTCGCCGTCCAACGCCGGCGAAATTTCAAGCGATAGAAAGGAAAATGACACGCCGTAATGATGCATCAGGAAAACGACGGCCGTTAAAACAAACGGAAGTTGAAGAGTTGTTTGTTTGACCAAGGACAGGTTGACAGTTAACCTGCCGCATCATGAATAGACTCGACACGTCATCCAGATCATGCTCTTTTGCTTTATTTATTTATTTATTTTTTTCGAGTAATTAATTAATTTTCTGATTATTCCTCTACTATTATTTCTCAATTCCCAGCTATTTCTACTGGTGTCAATTGTATGACAAGACAAATTAATGGATTTTTTTTATTATTTTAAATAGATTATTATGGGATATTATATTATAGTTTATTATTTATATCCCTTGAATGAGGTCACTGAATTCAAACAAGGTAAATCTATAAATTAGTGAGTTTTTTTGTTTTTTGTTACAACAATTGTAGGGCCTGCGAGAATTAAGCTCTATAAACGCAGTCCGGACCGTAGCTCTCACTTACGGGGAGAGAGAGACCACACATAGGTGGTATAACACCCACACGATTGAACATTGGTGGGACTTAGAAAATTTGCACAAAACCATACATGTCCTAGGGATTGAACCTTGGTGGTAGGAGCTTTAGTTGGAGAGACCTACCACATTGGCAAGAGCCCATTGACTATAAATTAATGAGTTAAAGTATATCATAACAGGTATCATGTTAATATAATGAATCGTATTTAAGTTTTAGTTCCTGACACAATAAGTTCAATTGGTTGTGTTCGAATTTTACTAAAATATAATACGGTCTTATTTTGTTTTATATAAATACAAATATTTGATAACATGAGTTGTCATCTCTAGTCATGCATACATAAATTTCTTTGTCACCCCTAGTGATCGTGTTAAAATTCTATGTGAAAGTAATCTTAAAATAAAATTTCCGATTTAATCAAGTTTTGTACCATTTAATTTTAATTTGATCGAATTTATTTTTTGACGATATCTATCTATGTATTTTTATTTTTAGTTTTTTGTCTTTTGTAGGATCCGAACCGTTGACTTGAGAGTTATTTACCAAATTCTCAATCTTTTCTATCTATAAACAGGGCTATGCCCCCGGAGTAAAAATAAATAAACTTGTTGTTATTAGTATTAAGTTGTTTTAATGTGTAAAACCTATCTAATCACATCACAATTCTTATCCTTTTTGGACTTAATTTATTGCCATTTTTTCATGATCGAGTAGGTCAGCTCATGATCTGTGAACAACTGAAAATTATCCATGCAAGAGATATGATTAGAATTCATATGATGTAAATTTGATCACAACTATTTCTTGAAAACTTGTTCATAGTTTTTGTATGTTATATGCTTGAATAATTTTTTATCTAAATTTAGTAACCAGTGAAAATATGTATTTGAATAAATTCATCATTGAACCATATGACCTTTAATTACTTAAAAATTTCTCAAATAATTGAATGGAATCCATCATATACACCCATTAGATCTAAATCCTAATTTATGTGAATTAATAATGTTTTTGTGTTTCAATGAATCTTATCTTCCGATGTGCACCGCCCAACATGTAATGATGTGAAAAAATGGATAAGAACTTTTATTCCATAAAATCGATACATGATTTGACATTAAGAAAAACATTAACAACATTAAAACATTATTAAAAATGTAATATTCGTAGGTTACGTAAGTTTTCTTTTCGTACGTAGTAATGACTAAAAATATTTTCATGTTTACGGGTATGTCACTTACATCTATAATCAAAAGTTTACGGATTTGAATTGATTTTTTTTTTTTTTTCTACTTTTAATAGGTCTTAAACACAATCATTGGTTGATTTGCTGCAAAATATTAAACACCTAAACATAAATAATAGAATGTTTTGTTTGTTGGGATGAATAGAACCAGAGAATGTATTAGCAATAATGCACAGAATCTTTTGACAATTCGTAGTCGAAAGTCGTTTAAATTATTAGCACTAATGCAAATAATAGTTTTTGCGGTTTATGTACTCACTAAAACATTAAAAAATCGATAAATGTTGTGTTAAAAAAAATATAAAATAAAAAAATTGTATATGGTTTTCTAAAAAATATACCGTTAACTTATTAGAAAAAAACGTTAACACGTATACCCAATGCTTATATTGTGAGACTGTGAGTTTGTAACATGTGTTGTGTATTTATAAACGTTAGGTATACCGATTATATTTTTCATGACTTGTTATGTAGTTTGATTGACATAAATATATACTAAATGTAACGAAACATTAGTTACGGTGAAATAAAAAATAAAATTAAAGTCTCTTAATGAAAAACTAATATCTAAAATTCTAAATTACTGTGGAAGGCATTTGAATGAATCTGGTCCATTTAAAAATAACTAAAAAGGAATTCTCAAATCAAACTTACAAAATAATTCCCAAAAAAAAAAAAAAAATCACCCTTAAAAAAATTAAAAAATCTGTATTGAATGAAGATTAAAGTTAAATTCAGTGATTAGATAAGTCATATCAAATATAAATTCTAGCCGAATTTCAATAGATAAAAATGGGGGACCTATAAATCTATAATCTTATCAAGCTTTTTATGACCTCTTATTATAAATATTAAATTTAAATGTCTTATCATCAAATCAAATTATATTTATATATTAAAATAAAATAGTAAAAATTTGAATCGAAATTCCAAATGGACAAAAAAGGTCCCTCTAATGGGTCGTCAGTGTTTGGCATACCCTCTCTATGACTTTACACCAGAAAAGGTTTTTGGACTGATTGAATACAGTCATGTACATAACCCAAACACACCAAAATATACAGTCGAAATCTCCAAACATGAACACAGTGACTGCAAAATTCAACTTTGCAGACACCAATTGAATTTGTCGGGTAAAAAAACTGTCTTCCTTTCTCCAAACTTAAAACGACGTTTCACATGAGAGGAAGAAAAAGTAAACGAACAAAAAAAACACCAAGAATATTTATTTCTATTTATCTCCGAAGAAAATGTGTATTAGGGACGGCAACGAGTCGGGATTTATCAAATCTAAATTATTATTCGTGTTTTGACCACGTTAACTCAAGAACCTAAAACAACATCGATTGGACTTTAGAATTCTAATTTACTCTAAATGAAATCGTTAGGAATTTAAATTTTTTATTATTTAATATTCGGGGTCGCGGTTTTAACTCATGACTTTGACCCGAATAACAAAACAAATACCCGATTCACACGAACAAATCAAATAGAAAGCAAAGGTAAAAAAATAGATTATTTGACCATTATAGTGAAATAGATTATTTTGTGTGTGTGTGTGTTTGGTTTGGGTGTCCCGATCACGAATTGTGCCTCGGCTGTGAAAAAAGATCTTCTGTATCCCAAAGCTGATTTTGGCAAAGGCTTTAGCTGAAAATAGATGTGAACATCACCTGGTACTAGTTACCAGATACAGTTTTTGTTTTTGGTTCATCGAATTCAATGTGACCAGTGAGGTACGGTTTTGGTCCGTTTTGCATTCATTGCATTTTCTATATTGTAATTACAGGGAATACCAGGGGTAAATTTGTCCGGTTATTATTTTTAATTGTAAAATGAATTAACAAATAACTTACATGCAAAGTATAGCGTCCCTGGAGTGCCACGTGTACTGCAGTCTGATTAGCGAATGAGAGATAGAGAGAGAAAGAGAAAGTGGGTCACCACTACCACCACCTCCTTCAGGCCCACATTAACAGCCCACACGTCTTGAGATTTTGTTTAGCCACCACCCCCACTCACTCGCAACTCACAAGTAACAACTCACACCTCCAAAAAAAAAAAAAAAAAAAAACAAATTTTATTTTTTTTAAATAAAATGTTTTTGGAAAATCTCTGCTCCACTCACATGTTGGCCAAGTGCTTGATACGCACAGTTGGGCCCACAGTTTTCTATCTAACATCTTACCTGGCTCCCAACTCTTGCATGGCTCCACTCCGCGCGTGACTTTAACTTCCTTCTAACGCGAGTGAAGATCCCTAGTACAGATTCTGTGTTTCTGTTACTGTATACACAGCCTGCCTCTTGCCTTTTTTCTCTTCCTCTACAAATACAAATCCTTCTCTCAAATTTTTTACTTCTGTTTTTCTATAACTGCTAATAGAAAATATCCTCTCTATCTTCACAAAACTGTTTTAAAAGGACCTCAATTAGTCTTCATCAGCGAGAGAGAGAGAGAGCTTTTTTTTCATATTTTCTTTTGTTTTTGCGTTGGTTGGGGTCCTTTGAGAGAGCTCTGTACAATCCAGCGAAACCAACTGTTGTGTTGGGTAGTGATTTATTATTAAATCTTGACTGAGCCGCAAAAGCCCCCATTACTGTCTGATATTTTTTTATTACGCTTGTAGACTTTTGCTTTTTGTGACATGGCTGAGAGCTTGGACGACGGTGAGTTTTGGCTACCTCCTTCCTTCCTCACTGACGACGACATACTCATGGACATGGGTATTAACAACAACACCAGCGTCAAGAAGAAGAGCGACAACAACAACTGCAACGAAATGAAAAACGGGTTTGATTTGTTTCCATTGGACTTATCTTGCGGGTTCGGGTCTTTTGGGCTCTCTTCTTCGGATCTCAGTTCTCCGGTAGAGTCGGTTGTCGGCTCGACGGAGACCGAGAGTGATGAGGAGGATATCATGCCTGGGTTGACTCGTCAAATGGCTCACTCCACTCTTGAAGAGGGTTTCAAAAGGGCTGACCACGCTTTTGCCTCTGAGAAAACGAAGGTACTATTTCGTTATTTTTTTTCTTCTTTTGTAGTCTTCACTTGAGTTTTGTTTTAGAGGGTTTTTCTCATGCCGGATCCGTTTTTCATTTTTAGGGTTTGTTTCTGTCTGGGTCGCCGCAATCGACGTTGTGTGCTTTTGGAAGTGGTTGCGGTTGCAAACAGGGGTCTAGCCGCGGAAGCCCCAACTGTCAATCTCTGGTCTCTTCACCGCCAGGAACTTGGGATCTGCTCTACGCGGCTGCAGGGGAGGTAGCGAGGATGAGGATGAGTGAAGATTCCTACGGCAGTCACAGATACAACAGAGGAGGCCTACTCGGTGGTGGTCCACCAAGGAAACAATCTCCTGTCTCTGTCTCTGCGAAAAATCACCACCAAAACTTCATCGATCATGTTGGTTTCTACTCTCAACACCACCAGTCTCTCACTCACCAGAAGTTGCAACAAGTCTCTCAAGTAAGGAAGCTCAAAATAAAAAAAGGAATTAATTATTTCTCTCCAGGTTCATTTCCTTTTGTCTTTTGTTTAACTGGTCCTCTGTATTTTTTTTTTTAGCAGTTTCAGCAACTGAAACAACAGCAGCAGTTCATGAAGCAACAACAGAGCACCTCTGTTTGGGGTGGAGGACCACAACAGGCCAAAGGAACCGGACAATATCCAGTTGGACTCAACAGTAACATCCGACCCAGGAATAACAACACTAATGACTTCGTTAGTACCAGAAGTAATGGTCGCCCTCTTGGTTTGTCTCCTTCTGCATGGCCTCCTCTGCAACAACAGCAGCCAACCACACAGCAACAGCAACAGCAACAAAACGGGTCGGGTATGCGGGCTGTGTTTCTCGGAGCTCCTGGCGCCAAAAGAGAATGTGCTGGCACTGGTGTCTTCTTGCCTCGTCGAATCAACACTCCTGCTGAGACCCGCAAGAAGCCAGGTACTACTATTGAATCATTTTGCTCTCTTAAATTAATTTAAAAAATTCATTGTCATATGGGTATCATTTTTCTTTTTCAGATCTAGTACTTGTTTTTATTTTTTATTTTTTAATATTTTGAATACCCCCAACTATCAAATCCAATATAGAAATCCATAACTGATCTTTTTTCCTTTTCACAGCTTGTTCGACAGTGCTTCTTCCAGCCAAAGTGGTTCAGGCTTTGAACCTCAACTTTGACGAGATGGGTACTCCTCTGCAGCCTCGTTTTGGAAGTTACTCACAAGATGGTGGTAATAATAAGTCTTAAGACCCACTTAGTATTTTTCTATTTTCAAGTATGTGACTCTTAATTTATCATATTTGGTGTTGATTTCTTTTGAATTTTGTTTCGTAGATGCTGCTGCGGCTTTGAGGTTTCGAAACGGTAATGGAAATGGCGTTACTCATCAGAAGCGCAGTTTCAGGTCGCAGCCAGGGATGATGAATCATCATGAAGTCCGGTTACCTCCAGAGTGGACATACTAATATCCGATTTTCACTAATTGGGTTTGTTTCTGTGGAAGTTTTTAGGAAAGGAAAAAAAAAGAAGAGGGAAATTTCAGGTTTAGAAGAAGCAAATTAAGAATAAAAAAAAGATGGGAATCATAGTTTGCTATAGGAGCAGTAGGTATTTAGCAATATAGATATAGTTTTTTTTTTTTTTTCTTTTTTCAAGGAAAAAGATGATGAAGAAGAAGAAGAAGGAGAAGAAGGACATGAAATGTTTTTTGGGATAGATTTAGGTCAAAATAAAAATTTCTTTCTACTGGATTAAGAAGGTGAAGTGAATGAATTCTGGAGCCAGCTTTTGTTCTTTTTGTTGGGGGGCTCAAGGAAAGAGAAAAAAAAAAAAAGAAAAGAAAAAGTAAAGTGGTGGATGAGTGTTTTTTCTCTCTCTATCTATCTCTTTTGTATTTCTTCTGTATTTTGGGGGAAAAAAATGAATGTTTTTTGGGAATGCAAAAATTATTACACCAGCTGTTAATCGATTAAAGTTTCTATCCATATTATTGATTATGCAGGAAAAATTACTACCAGCACTGCTCATTTATGCTCGCATTAATTAATTGCCTGTTTGATCAGTACTTTTATACTATGCTTGTGTTCTACAGTTCTGTGTTGTGTTTGTAGAATTTCCCCATCCAACCTGGCCAGTGCCCACACACCACTCGAATCTATAATAAATAATAATTATTGCACCTGTTTTTTTGACAGATACATATATATATATATATTTTTTCATTTTTCAATAATGAATTTAATATCCAGTTGTTTAGTTGTTTTGTTTATCAAGTGAAATTAGGATTAATGTAAGACGGTTCTGGTCCTGGTTCTCTGGAAGACTGTTTAATTATAAAAACTGCTTTATCTTAAAGTGCTTTCTGCTTTTTCCCAGAAAAACCCATTGATTTGTTTAGTGCGTACTTACTACTAATTGAGGTCAATCTAATCAAGTTGGCTCTTAGCGCATGAAGTGTCCCACAGTCCCAGTGAGTCAGTCCCGAGTCTGTGACACATTAAAAGTCATTTCTTGCTTGTGAGAGAAGTATATGATGATAGTGAGTGATAGATAGGGGGTAGGGTCATGTGTGAGCTGTTGATGAGCGTGCCCAACTGGGTTCTTTACACGTGGCATTCGTTGATCTAATCTTTTCTCTTTCGTGATCTTTTTCGTTTACCGCCCCTCCCTCCCTCAATCTTTTCCAATATCACTCTTGGAACTCGTCTAATTAATTTGCTTTTACCATCGGTTCTTGGTGGCTCGGCAGTGAGTGGCCACCATTCGTCGGTGCCGTCAAAACGTGGGATCGTCGTGGTTGTCGACAACCATCGTTTCCAACCCACATGGTACGCCCCGCTTTGTCTTTTTTTTTGTTCAAGAATTCAATTCACACGCTCACATTGGACATCAATTGACAATTACAATTTAAACGTGTTGCGTGGATTGTGCGTGTGTTTTCACTTGCTATTTTGCTTAGAATTTTTTTATTCCTTAATACAAAATCATGTTGTGTTTCGTCACTTGTATAATTGATAAACAAAATATCACCCTAAATAATTCTTCATTCACTTATGCTGTCATTCTAATCCTATCTTATAGATGATTAAGAGCATCTTTGATGTAAATAAATATATATTTTTATGTTTTTAAATAATATCGTATCAAAATTTCTATTCATTATGGATTTTTTTTTTTGAATTTTTTTTTTTAGAGAAATATATATATTTACATCTCCAATGTTATTATCTAAATCAAATATATATTTATTTTATGACCAATCATAATAAAATAATTATTTCACTCTATCTCCTCTTTTATTTTACAATTAAATGAGTTATAATATTATCAGTAATACTACACATTCCATATTTTTTATCCCAACACACGTGGCACTTGAAATGTCAAATAGTGAGTGGATACATGTGGTAGGTAAGATAAATCATAATTAATGTCTATCTATTAATGTCTATCTACTCAAAATTTGACACCTAACATACCATATGTGGCGCGATGAAAAAGATGAGATTTTAGAGCATCTCCAATAATAATGTGGCTTGCATTTGAAAAAATAGTGATATGTCAATATTGTCAAGCCAATTGCTTCATATGTGACATATAATTAAACTTGATAGACATCCAAATAAAAAAGTGGTCTCCAATACTTCACTTGTAAAATATATGTTTTTAATAACGTATCAATTTATTATTGGTCTCCTTAAATATACTTTAGAATTGTTGAATCAAATAAGATAAAAGACAAGAGTGGTTGCTGACTAGGCCAACAAGACGGCCGTCCAATAAATCGTCTAAAATTAGAGAGTCATGTCGACAGTCTCTAAAAAAAGAGTTGCCACCTCAGCGTGAAGTTGTATTAGAGATGTTGCATTGGAGATTGATTTTTTAACAAAATGAATGTCCATTCTACGTGACATTTAATTTTTTCACAACCCACATTAGTATTGAAGATGTTCTTAGATGATATGTTTAACATTATTGTAATATTATTCGTGGAAAGAGTTGAAAAAAATACTAGTCAGCATTTATTTCAATTATATATTCTCTAATTTTTTTTTTTTTTAATTTTTTTTTACCACATCACTCTATATTGAAGTTAAATAATTTCTCCAAATGCATATTTGTATCGAAGATGTTCTAAGATTTCGAACGATAGCATTAATTGGGTAAGATATCTATAGGAATCTAACAAGATCATACCCAAATACTATTTCAAAAGCTACTTTTATACTATCGTTAGCGAATTGTCGTCTTTCCATAATTACTAGTAAATATACGACTGAGACTCAAACCCTCCACACACACGGTGTGTACTTTGGAATAAGTCTCGCATTTCATTTTCATGTCAATTGTAAGCTTCCATTGACTCCAAATAGAATCTTTGGGACCATACTTGATTACAAGTTTACAAGTTTACAAGTTGCTGCCACCTATCAGCTTTGAATTGTTACAATATCATCGGCAATCGGACCTCCTCTCATATTCAGGTGGTGGGACACATACATCTACTCTTCCACTTGCCCATTATATTTAGCGAGAGATTGCGCTATTAAAGCCGGAAATTGATTGCCTGCCATGCCATTCCCTGCCACTAGTTGTAGCAAATCAAAACATTTCTGCACCATAACTTCATTTAATTTGTCTTGTCAACTATATACGAATAGTTAGAGATGCACGTTTGGGGAATGGGGATGGATATAGGTCCCCCCATCCCTATCCCCGTTTTAATTTGGGGATGATTTTCATCCCCCCGTTAGAGATGCACGTTTGGGGAATGAGGATGGATATAGGTTCCCTCATCCCTATCCCCGTTTCAATTTGGGGATGATTTTCATTCCCCCCCCAATTTCCCCATTTTTTCTAAAAAAAAAAAATCCCCAAATGGGGATAGGGACGCCGAGAATTGGGTCCCCGGGAAAAAATATGCATTTCTACGAATAGTATTATTTCTCTCAACATGATCACATGCCCGCCATTGAGAATTTTTGTAACTCTCTGAGTAACATGTATGATGTTGATATCAAAGGATTACAAATTCAACGAGTTGCTCAACCAATCAACCTACCCACCAAGCCTGTCGCTTTGAGATTCTTATAAATAGAATTGGTGATTGATTTTTATTTATGTGTTTAGGTTTAAATATGTATTATACGGCTCTGTTTCCAAACAAAAAAAGTATTGAGAGCTCAACGCGGGGTGTTGCGTAATTGGGTTGATGAACATTTAGGTTTTTTTTTTAAAATGGAATTAAATTGTACAGATTTTACAATCAATGTTTACTTTACTCTTTGATTATTGTTTGTGTGGACGAAAACGCTACGGTCTTGTAATTGCTCGCTTAAATTAATTAATATTAAAGAGAACATCAGTGAGTGTGTGTTGCTGTGGCCGTGAGAAGACAGAATTCTTTGAAAGTCTTTTTTTGTAGGCGTGGTGACGGTGGTGGGACGAATGTCTGAATTTTACTTGATCAATTGACCACTTCTCAATTCTTACTCAGTTTGTGATTATCATGTTTAATCACATACTCTTATCTATATATATATATATATATATATTATTATTTTATTATTTTTTTTCACTTAATTATTCATTTTGGGTATGTTAAGTGGTTGGATTGTTGATTAAGTTATAGTTGGATTGGATTAGATTAAAAAATATCCCATACTCTATTAATCTTATCATAGATCCATCGTGGTCTTGAAATTATATAATAATGGAAACAGCAACCCTAGTCGCCATCTCTATATCTAGATTACTTATAAGTTTTACTGGGTACGTCTTATATACTGCTTTTGGACAACCCTCTCAACAACTAAGAGACCCGTTCGAAACCCGTTCGAAGAGCACGGGGACTAGTTGAAGTAATGAGCCTCCCTACATAAGATTAATAAAAGTTGAGGTGATTCGAAGATTAACTAATCACACTCATAAATGAAGGATGAGGGAGTCTTAAATTCTGAATTTGCATTTAAAAATAAAATAAAATAATAATATTAAACATTACATATGAGGATAGTTGTAACATAATTATTACTTATTTATTGGAAAATTTGACTCAAATGTAATGGTGACTACCACTGAATAAATTTAGAAAGCGATTCAAATATTCAATCTCAAATGGATCTCACATTCTCACCTACTTGCAGACAAAAGTAACAGTTTTGACCTCATACATTTGTTGACCAAAACCGGTTTTGAATGATGGTGATGCATATCTGTATTAGTTACCAAATTGTGTGATTAGTACCTTGTCGGCCCTCAACCGCAACAATTTCGTAATGCAACTTCCGATTACAAACATGGTTCTCTCGTGATTTACGATTTAATAAGTCCATGCTTAAGTAGGATTAAGTCTAAGTCCATATAAACATTATCCAAGCATAACCCCATGAGTAGTTCATATTTGGTAACTGTATGGGTAGTTAATTACAGATACAATACTTATACGTGTTTCTAAGCAAAATTGTATAGAGTATGTGCTTCTGGGTAAGCAATAGAGTGTGTACATGTGTTTGACAGAGAAAATCTTTAGAGAATTTTCTCTCATCCATGATTAGAGTGTGGGTATTTGAGTTGTGATTAGAGGGGATTTTTCGATTTCGTGATCGTTCTCCGATCAGTGATATAGTCTGTGTTCGATCCTGCTTTCGCCGTGGAATTCGGATTTCCTTAAGAAAATATGAGACTTTTATTACTAAAGGAGAGCTCTTCTCACACTTTCTAATTTAAAGCATGGACAAATATAAAACTCGAATTCTTACCATCGAATTGAATGTGGGAAATGCACAGCTACTCTAAGAGCATCTCCAAGACTACAATGAATTGTGAAAATTTTATATGTCATATGGGATAAATAGATATTGTGTTAAAATATTTCTTTCAAAAGCAACCATTGTTGTTCAATGACTCAACGTCAAACTGATGTGACAAAAAAATTTATAAACATTGTAAATATGAAGGTTTACTTTCAGAGGCCCGTTGAACAACTATTTTGTAGGATGACTCGACATTAAAGATAAATATTAAAAAACTATTAAGGATGTGTTTGATTAAAAATAAAATAAAATAATAAAAATGAATAAAATTACCAGACAAATCATTAATAAATTATATTTTCGACAGTAGCATTGTAAGCAGATTTTTATTTTGGATGTCTATCAATTATATTTTAATGCCACTTAGGAAGCATATTTCCTAATATTGTTAACATGCCAATACATTTCTTATAACAATTTATGAAAGTTATAAATAATTTCTTTTGGTTTTTGATTAATTTCGGAAAAAAATATTGAATTTTCCATCAAAATGCAGTTTTAATATATATATATATATATATATATATTTTTTTTTTTTTAAGTAATGGTTTTAATTAATAAATAAAAAAAATCTTTATCTCTTCCCAATCTCAAAATATTGTAAAGTTAAAAAAATAAAAATAAAAATGAATTAACGCGATACTAGTTTAGAGAATACAAATAAGCCGGCACAAGAGCATCACATGGCGCCAAATCTGCGGACCTGATCACTTGGACTCAATAGTTTGTAAGTGAAATCAACGGTAGTAAACAATTCTCAAGATACACGAGCTTGAAATTCAACGACAGTCCTGGTTAGTTGGTTCGTCTTCAACGTCTGAATTTGTAAGAGGTAATTGTCATTTCGATTTGTTTGGTTAATTGGTTGTTGAGCGAACAAAAACAGATGAAACTTACACAATCACATATTTCGACTACACTTATAATCTCAATTCATGAGTTGTTGATCTCTAGCTCATTTTAGTGGATGTTTGTTCAACTATAGTTAGGGTTTTTAAAGCTCAATCATCACTGAAATTGAATTTCTTGCAATCGCAGTCTAGTTATCGGTAAATTCTTCAACTTAATCGGAGATGGCAGACGAAGATACCAATGTAGCTCAGAAGAAGAAGGCTCCTTCTGAGGATGATAAGAGGTAGTTATGTTATGTTATGTTATTTTTTATTTTTTTATTTTTTTATTTTGTTTTGCTGTGAAAATGTTTGTTCTGTTGATTAATTGAAGTAAAAACTTGATGTGTTTTTGATAAAATAGGAGACAGAAAATTGTGCCTGGGAGTTTGATGAAAGCTGCGATGAGGCCAGGAGGGGGTGATTCTACGCCGTCTGATGGTGATCAGGTAACTGTTTTTGTTTACATTGCTTTGAATATGCATATTTCCATATCACATTCTTGTTTCTTTGGTAAAAAAAAATTAGACTTTGTTATCAGTGGAATAAAGTTGAAGAAGAAGCTTAGTTTTTTCTATTGTATTGTGTTTTACAGGTCATTTATCATTGCACGGTTCGTACATTAGATGGGGTTATTGTTGAGTCAACGAGATCAGAAAATGGAGGTGATTACTGTGGAATTCATAATCCTGCTTTTAGCTGTTTGATCTTTTTGAATGTATATATCTGTTATAAATTTACTAAAGTTGTAGAGGAAATTTTGTATATTTGGCCTACCAGATGATAGTGACAATGCCTAACTTGAAAAGAAGGCCTAGAAGGAAAATACTTTTATGTTGAATTTTCCTTTTGGAATATGCTTATTAGATTGAATGAATAATTTCTTTACTCAACAGGAAACGGTATCCCTATAAGGCAAGTTTTGGGCAAAAGCAAGTTGATATTGGGGTTGCTAGAAGGAATTCCCACAATGCTGAAGGGTGAAGTGTCAATGGTATTGTCCTTTTAGTTTCCTAGACTTGGTGTTCTGTGTGCACGTGCTTCAATATTTTATATGTCTGTGCATGTATTGACAAAAGGGAACAAAAAATTGAAAGTAGAGGTAAATGAACTAGATGAGATACATACTTATGACCACCAATTAAAGTTCACTTATACGGTGAACACATTGTTTAGTTTTGTAAGACATAAATTGGCTATCTTTATCTGACACCCGTATTATATCATCAAGAACTTTTTTGGCCACCAAGCTGTGGATAGAGAAACATTGTCTATACTTGTTGTTAGTGTGGAAGATTTTTATTGGATATTATTTTGTTTCACTACTAAATGGAAGCTCGTTTCTGTCTGGTTGGTTTTCAGTTTAAGATGAAATCGGAAATGCACTATGGGGAGGATGGTTGTCCAGTTACTGCTCCCAATAACTTTCCAAAGGAAGAAGAACTTCATTTTGAGATTGAGATGATAGATTTTTCTAAAGCCAAGGCAAGCATATCACACTTGATATCTCCGTGTACTTTCTCTTGTATAAGTTTGCATGATAAGTAAGGTTGACCCATGGTGATTCTGTTTATTGGGATTTACTCATGATCTTTAGATGTAGGAAGGGCTGGTGATTGTTGCACACAATTATGGTAGTTTGCATAAAAAAGTATAGATTTAACATTACTTATCTTGAATAAGTTTAGTTTCAAACTCTTTTTAGTTCTAATGCTGAATTTCACTTGTGTCGGTTTCAGGTTGTCACCGATGATCTTGGGGTTCTGAAGAAGGTATGGAAATAATACAATTTGTTGCATGATTTATTAGTTAGATTGGAATACAGTAGTTATTGTAAAAGGTTAAACGTGGCTTATAATTCATGCAATTTTAAAGTGCCTTTTGTTGTGAAAATTCAGATTAGTTCACCAATGTTGAATTCATGTTTTAATTGTGCTCTGCTGTTTGCTGGCAGCTAAGTTGTATATCTTCGTAATGTTATTATTTGGTTGTTAGTTAAAATCTAACTTATCTAGTATTATGTTAATCTGCAAGTATTGAATCATGCCACATGCTTTCCTCCTTGTTATAAAAGGCATTGAAAACAGTGCATTGAACCCTTTTGTTATGTTGTGATGTTGATTTGGTTAGATATTCAATATGATCCGAACATGCTCTTTCAGTTTAGTTTTCTGTAAACAATACCTGTAAGTGGAAAAGCAATGGAGAATTGAAAACATTCTCTGTAGATGATAAACATTTAGTGAAAAGTAAAAACGAAAAAAAAAAAATTTGAGAATCAAGAAACAAACATTTGATTAAAAGACAGGTTTTTAACCAAATGCAAAGCGAGAAATGATTTCAGAAAGTGAATTTCTTATTATATGGATAGTGGTGTTGTAATCATCCTGGGTTCTCTTAGATCTAAAAAAATATATAATAACTATTCTTCTGTTTGTTTGGACAGGTGATAAACGAAGGGCAGGGTTGGGAGACACCAAGGCAACCTTATGAAGTAAAAGTTTGGTAGGAACTTTTTCTTGATCCTTTATATTTGTTCGTTTGTGTTTGAAGTGGAAGCTAGAATTTTTTGTGTGATATGTACATTTATTCTCAGGATTTCTGCAAAGTCAGGTGATGGAAAGTCAATTCTGTCTCACACAGAAGGAGAACCATACTTCTTTACTTTTGGAAAATCGGAGGTTGGTTATGCATTTCTGACTCTCTCTCTCTCTCTCTCTCTCTCTCTCTAGATATATATGCTGTTGATTTAATTCAACCAATATGTGTGGTCTGCTAACTTTAAGATGACCGCAAATTAACCTTGCGATTAAATGACTTTTGATCCCATTTTATATTCTGTGACACTGTAGTAAGTTATTGAGCTTAAATTTATTGTTAATTGATGGAAATTAAGTTAGATTGGTGTTTCAATAAACATTGTAGCTTGAGCAATTAATAACATTTTGCTATGTGTGGTGAATTGTTGCTTGTGTGTAAATTAGGTCCCGAAAGGTCTAGAGATGGGAATAGGAACAATGACACGTGAAGAGAAGGCGGTAATATACGTTAAAAGTCAGTATTTAACTCCATCTCCTCTCCTGCCGGTGATAGAAGGTTATGAGGAAGTCCATTTTGAAGTGGAGCTTGTCCATTTGATACAGGTATCCCAACTTCTACTACACTGCAAGTAATAGTTTTCTGTTTGTGTATTTATACCCCACTCTGTTCTGATAACCAAATTTACTACTTGAGTTTATATATCTAAACTAACCAAATTTTGAGGTAAAGTTTCTTGGCAGGTGAGGATTTTAAATGGGTCCATATAGTGATTTTGACATAAATTTACAGAGAAGTAGATAACTCCTGATGCACATGTAACATATAATGTAATAGTTCTGGTTGTAGTCATAATGCATGGTTTCAACTGTCTATCCTCTTTTAATTTATCCTACTTAATTTATACCTCATCCTATGACATCAAGTGTTATGTAGTTTAGTCCAGTTTTGTTCACTCCTTAGACATTGGACCAGCAGTTGCCAAACTTACAGTTGCACTGTTGGTATATTAAGTTTAGACTAGATACTTGTTAGGTGTTACAGCACATATGGCTTAGCAGATTGATCTTGATGATGAATCAACACAAACGACACTTATTCTAGATTTGTTAGAGGCAAATAATAAATTATCCGCAATATCAGCAATTGTGTACCATTATTAAAAGAGAACAGAAAATCAAGAAAGTTTTTTTGTTGGTGCCTTGGGTCTTGGAGCAGAGTATTGGCTTTCTCTTCTCTCTATCTATTCATTATATTACTCGTAACTTTTAGTAAACGCGTTTGCCAAGTTGGCAAGAATATGAGCTAACTCTTGATTTTAAATTTTTAGGTACGAGACATGCTTGGAGATGGACGCCTAATAAAACGGCGACTTCGTGATGGAAAAGGTGCATTTCATTATATTATCTATTAATCAGCATAAAGTAGTTATCTTTAGTTTTCAATATGTTATTTACCTCAGTTTTCAATCTGTCATTGGCAACATGCTTTGATATACTGAGGAAGGAATATTAATGCCATTGAAGAACTTAATAGTTAATACTAAATTGTATCTTCAAGTTATAATTTACTCTGAATTCTAAGCAGCTTTCTATTGTCACAATCACTTCCTAGGAAAGCTTGAACTGTTATTTTATTATTTTTTCTTAATATTTTTTCTTCTGCCTATACTCCACACTTTGTGGAATTCTGCTATTGTTAGCATGTCTGTTTTTCAAATGTCTATGCTTCTATATGCATGAATACATGTCTCTAATATGTGTATTTGTTTATTGTTATACATGACGCTCATGATTTCTTTACTTTTTGAAAATAGGTGAGTTTCCTATGGATTGTCCACTTCATGACAGCCTACTTCGTGTCCATTATAAGGGCATGCTTCTTAATGAAGAAAAGAGGGTATTCTACGATACTCGGGTTGATAACAATGGTCAGCCTTTGGAGTTTGGTTCTGGAGAAGGGATGGTGAGTTTACCCTTTTAAATGGGGAAAAATCTGGGAGAAACTTTATTTTTTGGTTTTTTATTTTTTATTTTTTATTATTATTATTTTTTTTAATAAAATTTGTTGGGATCATGACCAAACTGATGTGTCATTACTAATGGAGTAATGGCACATGCTTATGCAGAGATGAAACTTTGATTGTGATGGTTATTCATTTTGTTGCACTTATAATTTAACAGGACTTGTACTTTGATAGGTACCAGAGGGATTTGAAATGTGTGTACGCTTGATGCTGCCTGGAGAGTTAGCTCTTGTCACATGCCCTCCTGATTATGCATACGAAAAATTCCCTAGGTCATAAGTTTAAATCTAGTTTAATCACTTTTATTGGATTTTCTAGTTATGAGATTTTTATATTTGTTACTGTTACTTCCCATCTGTTCTTCCTCCTCAAAACATGTTCCTGATTTTTTTCTTTTTTATTCCCATATGATTAGGCCAGCTAATGTTCCAGAAGGTGCTCATATCCAATGGGAGATTGAACTTCTTGGCTTTGAGATGCCAAGGGTAATAAGTTGTATCTTTCTGGAAATATTTGTGAAATATTCTGGATTAAAACACCTACATATGGCAAGTTCCAATATTTTTTGACACATGATTTAAATGCTTTTATCAGGATTGGACTGGTCTAAACTTTGAGAGTATAATGGATGAAGCAGAGCAAATTAGAGTCACAGTATGTATTGTAGTATTCTTTATAATTCTGCTTCATTTGGCCTCCAAGAATCCATTGGATGTTATATGATGTTCTCATATTGCTTGGCATATATATTTATCCATGCACGTGTGTAATAAGTCTGATTATACCAAGAAGTTTCAACAGTGCAATTCATTGGCTTATATCTAGTTTGTTTGTACTTTGTAGTATTATATTCAATTAAATATACCAAGGTTGGCGGTCACATAACATTTGATATTCTAAACTTAAATCCTTGATGCTATCATTTTATCTTCAGGGTAACAGGCTCTTCAAAGAAGGAAAGTTTGAACTGGCTAAAACAAAATATGAGAAGGT
Organism: Acer negundo; assembly: GCA_035582765.1. Classification (NCBI taxonomy): domain Eukaryota; kingdom Viridiplantae; phylum Streptophyta; class Magnoliopsida; order Sapindales; family Sapindaceae; genus Acer; species Acer negundo. Next base: position 19,330,841 of record CM069243.1, read on the forward strand.
AAATTTTTTTTCTCCAAAATTCACCTCAAGTTTTGAATGCTTTTTGAGTGTTAAACATTCAGCTCAAATGCTATGTTCAACATCATTTTATAGATTTACAGTTGCAGTTATGTCAACCAGTTCTTTCTGTTAAAGCCATTAGCTGCATTGCTGTAAAAAACCGTTACATGTTAGTTACCATTGGTTTTAGTTAGACAGTAAGTTGTTTCTGGTCTTCAACCGAGTTTGTATTCTGTTTTGTACTGAAGAAATAAGACATGAGTAGTAGGGGTTTACTACAGTTGTAATGGCTTATGTTGATTATAATAGTTAATATTATCAGGTTACGTATGTCTAGGCATTTAGTGTTGTCAAAACTGCTATCTTCTTGATATTTTGATATGATGTGCAGGATTTATGAATTAGCTTCCTTTAAAATTTCTTCAAATCCGTGTCTATGAAGCCAGGAAAAATATTTTAGTTCTGATACAACTAAAATGCACCTATTACCTATCAAGTTTTCATCTAATATCTCATGGAGATTGCTACAGGTTCTTCGAGAATTTAATCACGTTAACCCTCAAGATGATGAGGAGGGGAAAGTGTTTTTAGAAAAAAGGGTAAGCATTAGCTCTTTGGTCTGTTCTTTTACTTTCTTTCTTCTGTAGTGATGGATGGAACAGTTCCAGATTGATTTTTTTTTTTTTTTTTTTTTTTTTTCTGTTCATCTATTTTGGAGTGAACATTTTTACTTCTCTTCCTTGGGCTATCTATATTTTATGCTCGTAAATTTTCTAATCCGGGATTGTTTTCTTTTGCCTTTTGGATGTATGAAGAATTTGTTGCATCTGAATGTAGCTGCTTGCCTCCTCAAATTGGGAGAATGTAGAAAGTCTATCGAGGCATGCAATAAGGTATGTTCTCTTTAAGCTTTCAAAAGTTAAGCTGTCTCGTTTTGTTCTCTTTTGGCTTGAAAAATTGAATCATGATGTGAGGTTATTATATTTGGATCTTCTAATGCACCCTTCTGGTGTAATGTTGCAGGTTTTAGATGCAAACCCAGCTCATGTGAAGGGTCTGTATCGCCGGGGAATGGCCTACATGGCTTTGGGAGAATTTGAAGAAGCCAAGAATGATTTCAATGCGGTAATTAATTATCGTGACCTTTTGTGATTGAGCCTTGGAATCCCTGACATCCATTTCTAAAATCTCTACTGGTTGCTATTAGATGATCAAAGTCGACAAGTCATCTGAACCCGATGCAAATGCAGCTCTTTCAAAACTGAAGCGGGCAGAACAGGTATGTTAGCAGTTAAATGACATTTTTTCGATGTTGAACATCAACTCACGGAGAGAATGTGTTTGAACCATTCTACATTCCTTGTATTTGATGAGCAGGAATTCGATAGGAAGGCTCGGAAACAATTCAAAGGGCTGTTCGACAAGAAGCCAGGAGAAATTGCTGATGCTGGAGCGGAGGAAATTAAGGATGAAGATCAAGCCACGGTCGAAAACAAGAAGAATGATAGCCAAGACGAGGAGGAATCAGATGGGGACGAGAATCGGGAATTTCTTGAATCTGCAACAGCTGGTGCACCTCGAAGGGGCTTGTTGTACCGCTTGTGGCCTACAGGCGGACGAATATTTTCAGCTCTTGGACTTGAAAGATGTACCATTTTGTGAACATAAAAATACCATAGATGGAAATCCAACAGTTTAGGGTCCGATTTTAGTCACTTATCCGAGGAAGAGGGTCGTTTTTATTAACTAAATTGGCTGAGGAAGATAAATTATAAAGAAAGGATGATAGAATAAGAGTCGCTTAACTTCCTCTTTAAAGGTGCAATTTACTGACTGATGTCATCATACATGCCAATCAGTGAGATTGTCCAATGAGATTGAACCATTTATCTTAGAAATATTTTTTCAGAAGTCTTATAAGAATTAATACAATATAACTGTTGGGATCAAATAATACATGTGCGACTGAGATATCCACTCTTATAACGAGAGATAACTACTTTTTATAAAATACGTATGTTGAGATTTGATCTCCTCACCATTTGTGTGGTAGAGAGGTGCATTATCTCTATCAAGAGGTGATGTGCCATTTATCTTGGAAACATAAAAATATATTATAAAGCTCTAATTTGATACAATTTCATTGGACGATTTCACTGTTAGTGCAATCTCATTAAACGGTTTCATCAAGTGGCCGTGAGATCGTCCCATGTAAGGTTTTCTCAATCACCGTAACATATATTGAATAAGTTAATAAAAATATTTCTACTTTTATAATTTGTAATGATGTATGAAAAAAAAGGTATTTTTTTTTTTCTTAATTTTTAATTTTTTTATGAATTTCAGAGATCTTTAACATATATATGTTCAATAGACTTAAAAGAAGCAGCCAGTATTTATATTCACATATCGGTAACTGTAGACAGTTAATTCTTACTTTTAATAACATTCAATCTAATCTAAACTTCATTGTAATATTAAAAAATTGTTTAAATAAAAAAAATTCGGACGGCAAACATTCACAAGTGTCCTATATGTAAATTGTATAGATGATAATAAATGATTCAAATCAGCTATCAAATTTTGGTGTCTAAATTTGTGTCTAACCAACCAAATTGAGATATGTGTACATATTTATGGTAGTAGTTGGAAAAAAAATCCATAAATGTATATATATGTCACAATTTGGTTGGTTGGACACAAATTGGGACACCAAAATTTGACAGTTGATTTGAATCCGATAATAAATACATTAAGTTAGTGTCATGTTGTGGTTAGGGATGTCAATGGTACGAGTTGGGGATGAGTTTTCCATAATATCCTCAATCCCAATTTGTATGACAAATACTATCCCTGATGAATACCCGTCCTATAATAAACAGTACAGGAAATGAGTTTTCCTAATAGGGGATCGGTTCCTTGCCCAATATCATCTTTATCCTATTAATGCATTTTTTTTTTTTTTAATTGAGATCAGATCAAAATTATTGAATAATATAAAAAATATAATAAAAAACCGGTAACAATTAACAAACTCTAAATCAATTATAGCATAACACAGCTCATTATTAAACTCTAAAAAGAGAGGGAAAATTACACTCAAAGTTGTAGTTTTATATTTACTTTTTTTTATTCATTTTAAAAATAAAAATTAATTTTTTTTTTTTTTTTTTTTTGGGATGACATTCTTCAACATATATATATATATATATATAACGGGTATGGGGATGGATTGGGACTCGGATTGAAAATTACTAAACTCATACCACAACATAAATGGTAGGTATTAAACCCGCCCGTAACGGGATGGATACCCATGGTAGAAGTGTAGCATGTTTCAGTTCTATCAATAAATATATATTAAAATAACAGATATCATCGAAAGAAATAGCTAGTTCTTGAACAAGTTCAAGAAATTAAAATTAAATCACCTGAGAATTTATATCACCACTAGAGAAAATTAAGAAAGGTACAACATTGATTAATCAGTAGCTAATAAAATTAACAATTTTGCAATCAAACTTTAGAGTTGTTGACTCCCATAGTAGAAGACATAGGATGACCAGCACGGTTGGCCACAGCAAGAGCGCGAACCTTGACTAGGAAGAAACCAGCGGCGTGGCCGGCGACAGCGACTATGAAGACACCAAGGTTGTAGGACATGACAGAGAGCATGACCAAGTAAGCGAAACCCATCCGAAGAGCGTAAATACAAGTCTGAACAAACACAGCAAGCTTCAAGTTGCTCCTGGCTGTGGATCCTGTAACAAGCTTTGGAGAGACTGACAAGACCTCCACAGCCAACCCCAACAAGAAAATGAAAAGGAGAGCTACTATGTACATGACCAGACTCTTTTCAGCCCAACCTGTGAAGAAAATTGTAACATCTTTGCCCCAGTAGAAGCTCATGTGCATCATCATCATCTCTGATGATGATGAATTCATGCCTCCACCTGACATGGATCCAGGAGTCATATTGGGCATGCCACCATTACCATCATGAGACATTTTTCTTCTTCTTTGTTGAGAGAGAGAGAGAGAGAGAGAGAGGATTTTGGTGACTAAATCGAGATTATCTTCTCTGTATTGTTGTTTTTTTCTTTCTTGGGTGTATCTAATTTAAATAGAAGAAGAGGATCGAGTAGCTAATTAGGACAAAACATGGAGGGGTTGATGACGAGGAGTGAGAGAGATTGAATACATTATACATATGACCATTGATAACTTTGATTTCTTCATTTATTTTTTTCCAATGTCCTTTTGTTTGCTTCCATGTTATTTTACCAGGTTTCTGATTGTATATTATACATGACAATGTATCAGATTTAAGCTTTCTATCACCACCGTCCAATGTGGATATCGTGTAAATTCATAATTATTTCTATTTGAAAGATCTCCGTTTTTGATGAGAAGACGTTGGTACAGTGGTAAATCTCTCACACCTATATCACAAGGGTACAAGTTTGAGTCTTTCCCATCCAAAAAAAAAACCCTTGAATACAATAATAAATTAAATTAAAAAATTATAAACAAAATCAAAATTAAACATAACATGTTTAGAAATTAATATTAGTTCTGGATTTTTTCCTTTCCAAATAAATAAATAATAATAAATACAAAAAATAAGTCTTATAATATATAAAATAATTAATAACCGGACAACAAATGAAATTGAGGTCTAGTAATATGATTGCACGAAACTGCCTAGGAATATTGTTAAAGTTTATTATTAATGTAAGTATGTAACTACGATAAATAACAGTCCCTTTGAGTGAGATAAATTCATCCATTTGCGGACGTTATTGTTAGATGGAGATGTGAAATTTATCCATTACGTTGTGTTCAATGACCTGGTCTCTAGTCTAGCTATTAATTAATAAATATGAACAAATGAAAAACCAATTGATAATGTTTAACCAAACAATACCCGAGAGAGAAATCCAGATCAAAGCAATATTTATATTGTAAATAGACCTGATTGTGGTTCCACTTTTAATGGGCTCAAAATTAGCACTTCTATGAATATCTAGATGAGTGTGACGACATGTACATCCCTTTAAAATCGTACGTGTACTCTAAATTTATATATTTTTAAAATTCTAATCTTACCCTTAAATTAAATTATTAATATTTTAAGGGTTAATATTAAAGACCTCCCCTCACCTTTGAACTATTATTGGATGTCTTGCTAAAAATGCTTTTATTTCAGAAACATCCCTTGTGGACTAACAAATAATGATTCAATTGATTGATTTTTGATGTTAAAAAGTCTATAATGTTCGTATTTAAGCTTCAATTATATTAATTGAACATTATACCCTCTGAATCTTACCAAATAAAGCATTGTTTGTTGGTCCACAAGAGGTGTTTCTGAAATAAAAATATTTTTATCTAGACATCCAATAATAGTTCAAAGGTGAGAGGATGTTTTTAATATTAAACCATATTTTTGACTATATTTAGGGAGGTTAGACCATAATTTACTCCAATAGCCTCCTTATCTCACTCTTTAAATTTTATATCTGTCAAAGGCTTCCTAAATGTAAGGAGTGAGGGTTTCCTCCCTACTTTTTGTTTTCATTTCTCAAAAGAAATGGGTGGTCAAGATGAGTCCATATCTTTCATTATCAATGGTCCAAATTCAATTCTTCAACAACTCTTTCTTTTTTGTTTAATCCAAATTCTTTTTTATTTAAACCCAAATTCAACTTTCTAACCCAAAAATCTGATCAACGTCTTTATTTAATTTTCTTAATCCAAATCTCAACTTTCTTTATTTAATTTAATTTTTTTTTACCAAGTCTCAAAGTCTCCTCTGTTGTCAATTTTAACCAAAATATTTAAATAAATAAAATAAAAAAAAAACCGAATTCAACCAACAACTTTTCCCAACAGCTCTTTGTGTCTGTTAATCATATATATATATATATATAAATATATATATAATAATAGAGTTTCAAAATGCCACATATCAGCGTAAGAAAGCTTTGAATTTAAATGCTACATCAAAATAGAGTTTTTTTTTTTTTTTTCTACTTTTAAATATTATTAATTTTTTTATTTCAATATGATTTAGATAACTGAAGGTAAAACTATATGTTCATTATGTTTAAATATGTTTGCATCAAAAATTTGGTATAAACAACATAATGTTTTGCAAACGGATTTTTAATACAAAGCCCGTGCAACGCTCGGGTTAGAAAACTAACATGTTAAATTTATTTAAAAATAATAATATTTCTTTTTTAATTAAAAATAAATAAAATTATAATAAGGAACCATTTTTAAGGAGGCTTGTTGGAGTGCCGGCTCCTTAAATGGCTCTTTATTTATAAAAAGTACTACAGGTTCCCCAAATATAAGTAAAATATAGGGAGTCTTATTAGAGATGTAGGGAGTCTTATTGGAGATGCATGCCTCTTTTAATTTTGTATTTCTGATTAAAAAAAAAAAAAAAAAAACACTTACCATTCTCTCTCTCCTTAGGAGAATGATGAAGCTGAAGTGGATGTTGCAATTTTGTTGTTGCTTTTATCCGTTTATAATTTTTCCTTTTTATCGTTACTTTTAAACTAATTTTTCCTTTTTGTTTTGTTTTAGGTAAATTAAAGAATACAAGATGTTGATTTTATAATATTTTTAAAAATTAACACAAAGGGCATATATATATTGAAGGGGAAAAAAAAAGGGCATATTTGGTGATGTGTGGGGTGTACATACAAGATTTTATCTTTCAAATTTTTTTAAAGTGGTGAACATAAAAATAGAGGTGCACATACAATTGTTCAGGGGATATGAATATTAACACCTATAAAACTTATTATTATACCCATTTTTATAAGTACACCCATATCTAAAATTTTAAAAATAAATATTAGAGAGCTTCTCCTTACAATTTATAAATTATCTATTTACACTCCAATGTAATTTTTTTTTTTTATTAATGTCAATTTTAACATGAACTAAAATTACTAATCGAGACAAAAAAAAAAAAAAAAAAGTCTAAATGCACTTCAAACAAATTAAATTATTAAAAAAAAATTATTTCTCCTAAATCATTAGATTAAATATTACGTATTAAATTCTCTCTTCTAAATCTATTATTACCATATTAAACATTCTCTCTCCTAATCACTTTCTCCATTTTTTTTATAAAAAAAAAAAAATCATATCTCCATACTTTCTCGATTAATAATTAAAGAAAAAAAACTTATGAATATTTTTGGTTTTTTACTAACAGTAATATATATATATTAAAAAGTCAATTTTCAAAAAAAAAAAAAAAAAAGGTATATGAAAACTTGATTTGTTACAACTAGATTTGATTAAACTTATAATTTTTAAGACTAATGAAAGAATTAAAACCAATGTATTTTTTTTATTTTATTTAAAATATATACATATATACAGTTTCTAAAAATCAAGCTTATTCGTAGGTTTATTTATTTATTTATTTATTATTTTTTTTTACCATTAGTCTTGTTTGAGAATGAATAGAGATAAAAAAATTAGAGATATGTATTTGAAGAGAAAGAATTTAATATGATAATTAAAAATTTATGAGAGAGTGTTTAATATGTAATATTTAATCTAATGGTTTAGGAGAGATAATTTATTTTTTTAATAATTTAATTCAAAAAGATTACTCTTCTGATGAATCCAAAAGCTACGATGGTTTGTCTTAACTTTTATTAAAATAAAATGGAGTGTCTTTATAAATTTATTTATTTTAAATGAAGTGTATTTAGAATAAAAGTGTTATTAAAAGATAAAAATGATAATCTTAAAACAAAAGGAAGTGTCTTTATAATTTTTTAAACTTTAAATTTTAATAATGGAGTACCTTTATAAAAGTAGTGTAAAAAGAAAAAATTGGATTGTCAGAATAAGCTCTCTAGATATTACTAAAAGCACCAATCCTAATGCCAATAATACTCTCATTGAAATAGATATATTCATTTTAATACATATTATTTATAAACACTCTTAAATTATTATCACATCTAATTTATAAAAAAAAAAATCATATTATTTTTGGAATCAAATCTTTTTTTAATGATGATCCAATTTACTTTTGAAAATATCTCGAATGTAGAATCCTTATAAAATGAAATATGTGAAACCGTATATAGGGTCAAGAGATTTTCAATATGGAATTATCTTATTTATATAGTTATCTTAACAAAAAAAAAAAAAAAGACCTATTGATATTTATGACTATCTTAAAAAAAAAATATATTGATATTTACGGCTATCGTTAAAAAAAATATTTCTTTTATTGATAGAGTTTATAACTATAAATAAAAGAAAGAAAAAAAACAATATGATAATCATGTGATGATGAAAAAGTTTGATACTTGAAATAAAATTAGAGTTTAATTATGGTTTATTATAAAAAAATTAGCGTTTATAATATATTTTTTTTGGAAAGGTACGATTTTTTTAATAAAAAAATATAGTTGAAGATATGTGTAACTAATGAATGTATATAGTATTTGATTTATTTTTAATTAAAATAATTTATCCTTATTAGTAAATTTCTATTAGAATATTTTTGAAATTAAATTTTTTAATAAAATATGGTTGTTAAGAGTATCTCCAATGCATGACACTAAATTTTACTCCAATTTGGAGTTAAATAGGAATATTTTGAGAATATATTAACACTTTTTTTTTTCATTCCAATGGTCTACACCAAATTTTACATTAAAAAAGGTATCTTTAATATTCTTTTAATAAATATTTATACAATATAAATTAATTTTTATTAGTTAACTTATACAATATTCGATAATTTTATTGACATTAAATATATATTAAAGTGAATATTATTTTAAAGATCTCGTTCAAACAATATATTTTTTTGGAATGTATGTCGTTAGAATTAATTATAAAATAGTTAAATTAGAAAAAAAAAAAAAAAAAAACAAAAGGTTGATGTGACAGTAAAAAAAAAAAAAATGCTTTATGTTTTGGAATAATGCGCGCCAAGCCCAGAGCGCGAGTGAACAGTAGCAATAACTTGAAGTTGGTGGGTTTTTCTATGCAACGTTAGAAATGCTTTAATAAAATCTATTGGTATGAATATCGACACCCTTTTTTAAAGGGTATAAATATGGTCACTGTATCTAGATCGCCTTCTTTTAAAGTTATATACCTTAATTAATTAGTAAAAATTCTCTGGAAAAAGAAAAATAATTTATAACAGTCCTTTTTAATCATGCAAACAAAAGAGTCACCCTATAGCGTTGCAAAATAAGGCCGGTTCCTAAATGCAAATGTGATGAACATAAAGAAACATTAAAAATCAAACAGAAAATGTTGTCATATCAAAACTATTTAAACAAGCTGCATTAATTAATCACAGATACTATGGTTCTAATTATTCAATCGTACAAGTACAATAATCCACCTGACAATGACAAAACGATGAGTCCCAATAGTGCTTCCAAAGAAAAATCCCAAGGCATAGCCTGCAATGGCTGCAAGAGAAAACACAACTGGGAAGGCAGCGGCAAAGAAACTGAGTGAGAAAATGAAGCACAGCAGAGATGCCTTCTCAATGGCCTCATTAATCAGCGAGTTATCTGCCTCCGCCGTTGGCGTTGGTGCACCAGTAACTAGCCCGTTAAAGAGTGCAAACAAGAAGACAGTCAAAAGAATCAAATAGTGAATAAGGCTGTGACGATCAGGCGGCCAACAGCCTCCGAAGAAATCAAGCATGATCACTTGGTAGGGAATTGCTGGCAAGTTGGCTTGTACCCAACTGAAGCTTGAATGCGTTACAGCTGTTACGTTAATGTCTCGGTGGTAGTGTGGCGCCTGAGTAAAATTGGTGTTGTTAGAACAGTTTGGAGATGTTAATTCTAGCAGAACATTAATTAGAGCCATTTTCTTCAAACCGGGAAGATTGATCAAATTCAATGGTGGAAATATATATATATATATATATGTAATAGTTTTTCTTTTGTTTTACAATCACACCCTTTTGATGTTTGATTGAAATCAAGCGTGGCATGCATTTATTTCATCCATTTGATGTGTGACACACAATTTTCCTGTTTTGGCAAACAGTAAGTGAAGACAGTGCAGAAAACAATGAAGTTTGTGACTAGTGACTGAGTAGGCAGTTGATCGAAAATGGAAATTATGTGCCAACTTTTCCAACTTTTAATTCATTTTCACTTCCTTTCTATACAAATTAGTTTTTGGTTTCTTCAAGAAATCGAACTTGAGTCATCAATCAATAATAATAATTCAATGCGTCTTACTATTACTGTAAAAAAGAAACCTTTGAAATTGTGAAGCTGATCAAAATAGATTATGATTTATGAACACTACACTGGATAAGTGGATCTCTCATCTCTCTTCTTTTTTGATGTGTTTTTATTACAAATATTCTTTCTATAAACAAAAGGTTCTTCAAATCCTTATTCTTCTAGTTATCTCAATAACAACAAACAACAAACAACAAACATTATAGAGGAAAACAGGATCCAAAAGCTCAATCATCAATTCAACACTTTGCAGTATTACGACCCGAATCATTTTCCGACCCACAAGTTTTCTTAAAAACCCGACTCCCAAACAGCAAATACCCAAAAGCATGACCGAACACAGCAGCCAGAAAAATGCCGCCATTAAAGGACATGACAGCGAGCATGACCATATAAGACATCCCATAACGCACCGCGTGCACCGCCGTCTTGAAAAACCCAGCCGCCACGCTGTTAGCCCCCGGCTTCACGGCGTCGAACTGGCTCAGCCACTCGACGACCACCGCGAGTACGAAAACGAACATTATAGCGAGAGCGTACATGGCGGGACTCGAACCGGGCCATCCCCGGAACAGAACCTCCGCCTTGTGTCCCCAGAAGAACGACAAGTGCATCAACGACCTCCGGTGCACGTGCGGCGCCCCCGTCACGTTCCACGCCTCCGTCGTTATAACATCCGCCATCGTCACCATCATATACTTCCGTCTTTGTTGTCTCTGTTTTTTTTGGTTCAATCGAACAGCATTTTTTATAAAGAGTGAACATAAACTTTAAAAGAATTCGAAGATTTTTTCACTTTTTTTTATACTGACACTTGCTCTTTTTCGGCAAGAATAGATTACATTACAGGTTTCGTATCACTGAATAGAAGCAGGGAGGTTTTTGTTTTGAAATGTACGCGCTACATTTTGGTTGGGAGACAAAATGTGCTATGATTCTTTTTCAAGTTATCTCCTGAAGAAAGTGGAACAGAATAATTAGCTGCAAATATGGCCATTTTGTGGGCCCACACGACTGGTGTGATTGCCACGTACACATTTTTTAAAGTACAGATGTCACTAGTGTTTTACAAGATATTATTAAGGAAGTTTAGGCCTAAGCCCAATGCAGAGAGGCCTCATAAATTTGGACTTGTTTCAATTGAAAACAGGGGGCCTTTTAATGACATTTTCAGGCAACTTGATATGCCACCAAAAATACGATAAGGCGTGTGAGGGGGACTCCGGACTCGTATGCCAAATCTAGTTTTAATAGGACGTCGGTAATGATCGGATCAAACAGTTTAAGCTATAGGAAGCGGTTCAATAATAGTATTTAAATATTTAAAAAAAAAAAAAACTATAGTTGAAATGCCTTATTAGGACTTTGGTGCGCATATGTTGTGAGATATAAAGATGCTTATGTAGAAGAATCTATACTTTAGAAAATGGCGGAGAATATAAATAATTTAATTATTTCATGGATATATTCATCATCATCTACTTAATTACCCTGTTTTTGAATTGGATTCCCCAACATAAAAAATTCTATAACATCAAATATTCTAATTTCTTGATCATCTATTGATATATCAGTAAAACATGAATTATTGCATGATTAACAACACCTAGAATTTTCAAAAAAAAAAAAAAAAAAAAAAACTTAGAAGCATTTAAATTAATGTTGTATATAGAACTTATTGAAAGCATTACTAATTTCTCATTAATATGCTTGTTATATTTTGATACGTGTGATAGTAAGCTTGGATATTTTAGAGCAGTAATGCTACATATCCCACCTAAAATCCCATATTTTTCATCCCACTACATGGGGCATGTGAGGTATCAAATGGTGAGTGAATACATGTGGTAGGTAAGATAAATCATCATTAATGTGTATCCACTCATAATTTGACACTTCACATACCACATGTAGTGAGATGAAAAATATGGGATTTTAAGTAGGATATTTAGCATTATTGATTTTAGAGTTACCGATTTACATGTATAAATTCACATGACAAGCTCACAAATCCAGCTTTGGACACATGACAAAGTAAGGGGTTACAATAAGGGTTGGCATATCTGTTATGGTCAACACGAACACGACATGTTTATAATTATATATATATTATAACACAAATCTTTTATTTAGTAGAAGACAGTGCTCATACAAGTACATTTATTTGATTTATCAATCTCTCAAGAAACCGATTAACTTCAATTTTTTCACTTGCCAGTAATACTGATGATTCTAGTATGATGTTTCTTGATTTGGTGATGTTCTTTTGGAATCTTAATAGTCAGAATACCATTTTCCAAATGACCGGTCATTCTATCAAACTTGATGTTCTCCGGCAACCGGAAACACCTCACGAACTTGCCGGTGCTGCGCTCCACGCGGAGGAACCTGTCGCTCTTCTCTTCTTTTTCCAAGTTCTTCTCTCCGGTTATGCGTAGGATCCTGCCGTCCTCTATCTCCACCTTCAGTTCGTTCCTGGTGAACCCTGGAAGCTCGGTTTTGAAAACGTGCTCATCCGGGGTCTCGCTCCATTCGATCCTGGAGGCGTTGGCCATTGTAGGTGGTGGCGTGGTGGAGAAAGCGTGGTGTGGAGCAGTGAATTGATAGTGAACCTGAAACGCCGCCGGGCCGACGTCAAAGGCCTCGTGACGGTATGGACTCACATGATTGTAGGCAACGTTTCTTGGGGTTCCGTGGAACATTTTTACAAGAAAGAGAAGCGATTATATATATATTATGTACGTTGAAGAGATATGGATTTAATGGAAAATGTGAACCTTATATATATAGGTTGAAATATTTGTCTCTGGAGTGAGTGTCTATGAAATCTAAATAAATAAATAAAAAAAACATTATCTTTACGCAAAGAAGAAATGGAATCGGTGAAAAAAAGAAATTCGAAGATGGTATGCAAGAATCAAGAATAATTGGACGAGCTTTAATTTGCAAGTATTAATGCTCTTCTTTATCAGAATATATAAAATATTCTTCTCTCTCTATATACATATATTGCATGAAGACACTTATGTCTAGGATAATCTTTGTGCCTCTATACATTTGTGATTAATGGTTGAGATTTTTTCTTTTAATTTTTTCAATTTCATAATTTCTAGATTTACTGTATTATCTATCTTAAACTAATTGTGATCAGGAAAAAATCCGAGAATTGACTGACTTCAAAAACCCATGTTTATATATATATATATATATATTCGATGAAACAGATTATCATCACCATTCTCATTGATTTGATTACAGAATTGACTTACAATGTTATAAGAATTTCGGGAGCTAAGGACTCATTGATCTGATGTCCTCAATCAATTTCTCCAGATTGATAAAGGATGACCCACCTTGCTTGACACTATCATTAGCCAATCTTGCAAATTCATCGGTTGATTTCATGATCTTCTCTCTTTTATTACTGTCCATCAATTCCCTCACCAACTTCTCAACCGTTGATCTATCGCAAGTGTCCTTCATATCAAATCCGATCTTCCAAACCTCACTCACACACCTACTATTAACCGGTTGATCAGCAATTTGTGGCCAACAAATCATGGGCACTCCGGCATTAATACTCTCAATTGTTGAGTTCCAGCCACTGTGGGTCAAAAACCCACCAACTGCTGGGTGGGCCAGGACATCCTCTTGTGGGGCCCAGTTAACAATGAACCCTCTTTCAATAGTTACCATTTCTAGCTCCATCGGGTCAATACCCGACTCTCCAACAATCAAATCGGGTCGTACAACCCACAAGAATGGTTTTCCACTATTGACCAAGCCATGCCAAAATTCCAACGCTTGGAGACGAGTGAGGTTGACCAAACTTCCGAAACTAACATATATAACTGATCTCAATGGTTGAGAATCGAGCCACGTCACGCAGCTTTTGTCCTCTTTCCATATCCCAATACCGTTGAATGAATCTGATTGGGAGAAATGAGACTTGTGGAGAGCATGTAGAGGTCCAACAGTGTAAATTTTCGTGAAAATTGAATTCAATCTTGAAATCACAGGAGCTTCAAGTTCATGAAAAGTGTTGAGAATGAGAGCAGAAGCTCGAGTCATGGTACTAGTTTCTTCCATTAAGAATTTCAATAATGAATCATCAGGTTTTTCAACTCTACAAATGCTTGGAAGATCTCTACTTCGAAGAATGTTTTCATACCCTGGAATGCATGTAATGTACTTATCCAGATTCCCATCTGCAATTAATTTTACAATTAATGAAAAATCAAGATAGTGAACTTTGAACCTTTACGTGCACCGGTAATGCTAGACCGTCCAAAAACTTTGCCTAGCTAAATGACGTGTGAACAAAACTCACATGCAATGTTATTGTCATTTGGGTAAAGTTTTTGAGCAGCTTAGCATTACTTTAATAATAACAAGCATATCACCTGGAAATGGAACTTCCCCTATTTCGATAAGCTTTGAGAGATGGCAGTTGGTCCAAGTGCAAGAAGCACTATAAGTTCGAAAAGTGATGACAGGAATTCCAAGCTCTTTCGCAACCTCAATAGCTACAAAAGACATGATACCATCAGCTATGATGCACGTTGGACTACGCTGATCACTTGTGGAAATCAACAGCTGACGGAAGGCTGGCCTGGCCACAACCTGAAGGTTGTCCAACAATTCTTTGAAATTCAAAAAAGAAGGTGCCTTGTCGGGACGTAGACCATCAGGGATGGACCTGAAGAGAAACATAGGGGATCGATCATGGAAGCTGGAGGTGAGATCAGTGTGGCTCATGAGACGATCATGGTTGTAATCAGTGTTTACGAATGTGATTTGAGAACCCGCTTGGTTGAGAAGCTCGGCTAGTTTCATCATAGGCTTGATGTGGCCCTGTGCCGGGAACGGCAAGATCACTACGTGAGGAACATTTGTTTGCTCCATTTTTGATGATCTTCTTGTTCGTAGTAGGGAAACTATATATAATAAATATACTTATATTTCATTTTATTAATTCAATTTTGATTGGTTGACTACTAGAATAATTTTTCTTACCGTCCAACGTCGGCCACCTCTCTGATTCCATTTATATACTCTCCTCTTGTATTACCATAATAAATTACAAACAGAAAAGACACATCGTTATGTCCAATGTAAAACAAATAAAGGAAATAACTTGTACATATTTAGCGAAAAACAACGAGCTCAATTATGCGAATTTGAATCTTCTGTTGAGCTGATTTTTATCACGCCCTAAATAGATTTGTAGATATGTGTAATTAATGGCAGTCATTTATTTCTTTTATTTATTTCATTTAAATACAAAATCCTATTCTCAAGTGTTTTAGATTAGGAAAAAGATTAACATAGTAAAGGATCCTGATCTCAATCAGGCTGCATGCACAAGTGATTATTTGGCCAATTAATGAGCTTGAATTTGTTAAATCGTACCCGGAATCCTGGATCAATTATCAGAAACACACACATACGTATATATATACATTTTTTTTTAGTGATCTGTTATCATCTATGAAAGACATTGCTAATGTGGCCTAATTGATTGGGCCGGGTTCGGTCTCTCAAACATCAAATCATAAGTTCATAACTACTGTAGTTATAATCAATATAACATGCAAGTATTTCATGTCCGTTTCAAACCTAAGATATTAATGCTAAGCTCAAACTTAATGAGTTGAGCTATCTCTACCGCTCATTCACATTGAGCGGTATTTAATTACTCAATTCACTTGATGTTCTCCGTCATTCTATCAAACGTTTGTTTGCTCCATTTGTGATGATATTGTTGATCTGCTGAAAATGCTTCTATTTCTCTTTCTACGAACGTACTCGTGAATGAAAGTTCTTCAAATAAATAATAATGCTTTCACATGCTATTTATGGTAACTTAAAAGATTTTGATGAAAATATGAATCAACATGTGGCAAATCTACTGATATATAGTAGCCAGCCCGCAACTGCGACAACGAGAT
Source organism: Acer negundo (assembly GCA_035582765.1). Lineage (NCBI taxonomy): Eukaryota > Viridiplantae > Streptophyta > Magnoliopsida > Sapindales > Sapindaceae > Acer > Acer negundo. Next base: position 19,347,069 of record CM069243.1, read on the forward strand.
TAGATTTAGCGTAGTTAACACGTGCGGCAGTCCTATACAAATTTTTGGTTAAGCTACTAGTAAGCCTTACTCCTTAAGGGATCAGAATCTTCTGTTATGCTGATATTTTTCCTGATCTAAAACACTTAAGAATAGATCTTTGTATTTAAGTAAAATAAATAAAAGAAATAAATGACAGTTATTGATTACATATGTCAACAGATCTATTTAGAACAGGACAAAAATCAGCTCAGCAGAGGATCCAAATTCCTCACTAAGACCCTGATTGATTTTTCCACTTAATATTTAATGGCACTTATAAGTTATTTTGTTTGATTTTTTTAAGTGATAAAATCATTTTAAAAAACCCCTAAAACCACTTGTTTAGAAAAGTGAACAAATTTCACTTTTCATTTAACAAAAATCCACCGGTATTTAATACAATTTATTACTTTCAAAACTATCCTCACTTATCTAACTTATTTCCAATGTAATACGATTTATTAATACTTTTTTTTTTTCTTGCACAAAATGAACATCAACGTAAGTCTACATGAAACTAAAACTAAAAGGGTTTGTTACCCAGCATGGTTTGCTCCTTTTGATGGAATTGCTTGATATTCCTAAAACTCGTGTACTGTTTGAAGCTTTATGAATTTTGTTTAGATTTTCTTTAATATTATGCCAACGCAGGAAATTAAAATGTGGCTACAGTTTTTGAGGTTCTTTAGTATATATATCTTGCATCTGCAAGTTATATGTTTTGTGATTCAACTAATAAATCAGATTATAAAAGATCATTCTGATTTCCAGGAAAACACATGCCTTGTTGGTTTGGTAAGTATTATGTTCGTTCAAGTTTTTGTATTCTGTTGTTGGACTTTACTAAAAAAAAAATCATATTAATTATTTTAATTATTTATATAAATTTAGTATAGAAAGCCGGGACCCAACGAGGATTAGACTCAACTACAAGCACATCCCAGAAGTTTACTCTCACAAGTGGAGAGGGCTACTCCCACTAAAATGGGGAGAGGGCACCCTCACTTGGTGTTAAACCAAGGAGGGACAAGAATTGCACATATATATAAATATATATATACATAATATGTGCATGCCATAGGTATTTAACCCGGGTGGTGGAGGGTTCCAAAGGAAGGTCCAACCACGTTGGCAAGGGACCCAATGACAATAACTAAATATTTTTGTTTTAGAATTAGAATTATTAAATTATTTGTTATAATTGTCCTTAATATTTTAGAATATAAATATGTAAAAAATAATAATTAGAAAGACATAAATGTAAAAGCATTTATTTTCAGATATTTGTAACTTAAAAAAACAAACAATTTATCACTTATATTTAGTTTTCAGTGAAAAAAGTAAACATGTTTTTTCAGTTTTCAATTTTCAGTCATTATTTAGTCTTCAGTAACATTCAACACTTTTCAATCGTTAGACAAAAAATCAAACGGGATCTACCTTTCAGGCACTTGGAAAGATTACAGGGAGAAAAAAAAAAAGCTTAGTGTTTGAGGAATAAAACGAGTGTATTGCTATCGAGGAGTATGACAAGAATGTTTGGATTAAATGCCTTGCAACAAATGAACCCACCTATGACCCATTTGTAGTGGAGTCATTCTCCAATGAATGGTTAGGATTTATTTGATCCAGAGGGTGGCAGTTGGCCTTAATGAATATTGACATTCACCGTGATTATAATCATAAATACACGTATTTATCCCGACTACCATTACCTAGAATATTTTTCTAAAAGTAGGTAGATATTTACACTATAAACATTCTATAAAAAAAGCTTTGAGGGTGGGTGAGGCCTAGGTAATTGGGCACAGGGTTTGGACATGACCTAGCACAAAAGTTGGGTAATCTAAATTTTTTTTACTATAATATATATCTAATAAAAAATAATATTTATTTAATAAAAATTGGTATTTATTTCTAAATTATGAATTTAGTATTGAATCCCTCATTATTTGTTAATTATTTGTGATGAATTACTTACCTACTTTTTATTCAAATTTACAAATTTCAATAGAAAATATAATATGAAAATTACATTGGACAATGATAATGTGAAACAAAATGCAAATAATATTGCATTGATTTATGTTTTTTCTGTTAATTTACCCTTCATTTTCAGAGTTTGAAACTGAAAATAAAAACACTGTTTATTTTTTTTTTACTGAAAAAAACGGTAACTTTGTGATGATCATTTTGTTGTGGGTTAAACCATACATAGTTGATCAGTATATAGATGCCAAAAATTCTAATAATTCTCTTTCTAGCTATGAACTCGATCAATTCATCGAAGCTGCAAAAATAAACAATACTTCTACGGTTCCAATATCTTTTTAAGATGATTTAAACGAATAGATCATAGAAACATGTATCAAAATAAAATTAAGATCGATGAAGTAAAGGATTCAATGGAGCATGGTGTCCTAATCAATCTCACTGTTCCAATGAAGGAGGAGAAGCAGAAGTCAAATCTGTTCAGATCACTGGCTGAGCTCCATTGCAACCATATATGTATATATAGAAAATGGTATGTGATTTGTTGTTTTATTTTTACTTCTTTTGTATGATATGCAATTGCCTGTTTAAGATTATTACTCTAATAAAAGCATACTGCATATACAATTTTCTTTGTTGAAATTCTCGAAAAATCAATTGGATGGAAAAGATAATTAATCATCATCGATCATTCTAATTGATGATCATTACATGCACAGTTGATCACTTACAATGTTATTAGAATTTCGGGAGCTAATTAGGACTCATTGATCTGATGTCCTCAATCAATTTCTCGAGGTTGGTATAAGAGGGCCCACCTTCCTTGACAGTATCAACAGCCAATCTTACAAATTCATCCGTTGATTTCATGATCTCCTCTCTTTTATTACTATCCATCAAGTCCCTCGCCAGCTTCTCAACCGTTGATCTATCACAAGTATCCTTCATGTCAAATCCGATCTTCCAAACCTCACTCACACACCTACTATTAACCTGTTGATCAGCTAATTCTGGCCAACATATCATAGATACTCCGGCATTGATACTCTCCAGTGTTGAGTTCCAACCACTGTGGGTCAAAAACCCACCAACTGCTGGTTGGGCCAGGACCTCCTCTTGTGGAGCCCAGCTAACAATGAAACCTCTTTCCTTGGTTACCATTTCGAGCTCCATCGGGTCAATACCGGACTCTTTAACAATCAATTCGGATCGTACAACCCACAAAAATGGTTTTCCACCGTTGACCAAGCCATGCCAGAATTCCAACACTTGGCCATGAGTGAGGCGAGAACATTTTTGCCATTATCCCCCTCATGCATGGATGATATGTGTCCATGGAAGAGGTAAATTTGTCCAAAAGATAAATTTACTCCCTCTAATCGTATTTTTGGACAAATTTACCCCATCTATGGACACATGTCATCCATACGGGTTACCCCCTCGTAGGGGTTGAGCAAAAATGAACTCGAGTGACGCAGACCAAACTCCCGAACCTAACATATATAACTGATCTCCACAGTTGAGAATCGAGCCACATCATGCAGCTTCTGTCCTCTTTCTAGAGACCGGCACCGTTGGATGAATCTGATTGGGAGATACGAGACTTGTGGAGAGCATGTACAGGTCCAATAGTGTAAATTTTCATGAAGATAGAATTCAATCTTGAAATCATAGGAGCTTCAATTTCATGAAAGGTGTTGAGAATGAGAGCAGAAGCTCGAGCCATGGTACTAGTTTCTCTCATGATGAATTTCAAAAATGAATACTCAGGTTTTCAACTCTGCAAAAGCTTAGAAGATCTCTACTTCGAAGAACATTTTCATACCTTGGAATGCATGTAATGGACTTGTCCAGATTCCCGTCTGCAATTAATTTTACAATGAATGAAAAATCAATTTTGAACCTTTGAATATAAGGAAAGTGTGCTGGTAATCATTAGACCTAGACCTAAATGTTTAATTAAGCTAACATAAAAGTGTCTGACGATAGTATTTAAACACTCTAATAAAATTGTTGAAATAGACGAAAGAAAATGATCACCAGGAAATGGAACATCCCCTTTTTCGACAAGCTTTGAGAGATGGAAGTAAGTCCAAGTGCAAGAAGCGCTAATAGTTCGAAAAGTGATGACAGGAATTCCAAGCTCTTCCGCAATATCAATAGCAACAAAAGACATGATACCATCATCTATAATGCACGTTGGACGACACTGTCACTTATTATGGAAATCAAAAGCTGATGGAAGGCTGACCTCGCAACAACCTGAAGGGTGTCCATCAATTCTTTGCTATTCAAAAGAGAAGGTGCATTGTCGACAGGGATGGATCTGAAGAGAAACTTAGGGGACCGATCATGGAAGCTAGAGATCGTGATTAGATCAGCGTTGCTCATGAGACGAGTGTGGTTGTGATCAGTGTTTACGAATGTGACTTGAGAACCGGCTTGGTTGAGAAGCTTGGCTAGTTTAATCATAGGCCTGATGTGGCCCTGTACAGGGAAAGGCAACATCACTACGTGAGGAACATTTATTTGCTCCATTTGTGAATTGTGATGATCTTAATTGTTTTGGGTACTTAGTAGAAACTTGGTGGCGAAGAGGAGTCAATTAGGGAGGATTTGAGAAGAAGGGAGATAGAAGATCAAGCAAAGTTAAGGGAGACTAGCGAACGATAGTCTGGTTGTCGCTTGTCGTGGGGTTTTTTTTTTTCTTTCTAATGATAGGCTTTAGAGTTTGTGGGGGTTCTGTTCTCTTCAGGGGTTTTGGAGTCGTTGCTTTCGATCTCTCTAGCGATGAAGACCAGTTTGTGGTTTATGGGTGTGACCTTTGTTTGGGTTCGCGTTTGCGGTTCTGCAGATTTTCTACTTGTTTTCGACGGTCCTTTCCGCTCCCCAGGTTGTTGGCCGGTGGTTTTTGTGTTATGCTTTGTAGGCTGATTGTTGCTTTTGCTTGTTTGGGGGCTTGTTTGGTTGCTTGTTTTGTTGGGTTGTGGGCGTGTTTTGTGTGTGTAGCTCCTCAGCTTTGCCGCTATGAATAAACTTTGCCTTTTAAAAATATATATACGGTCCCGTTTTTATCAGTGTATAATGATATAATTTATCAGGATATTGAATGTGAGCCACTCATTTATAAAAGTGATTTAATAAGTGCATACATACCAAGTCAAAGTATGTAAAACAAGTGACTCACATTCAATGTACTGATAAAGTTATATAAGGATGCCCTGATAGGAACGAGACCGTATAAATAAATAAATAAATATATATATATATATATATATATATATATGAGAACTCAATGGAAGTTGTTCAATTAAATGATGATGCTTTTGCTTTCTCTCGTTTTACATAACTCAATGGAAGTTGTTCAATCTGACAGAATTATATAAGGACATTAAATGTGAGTCACTCGATTTACATACTTTGACTTAGTACGTATGCACTTGTCAAATCACTTTTATAAATAAGTGGCTCACATTCAATATCCTGTTAAAGTTATATAACGATGCCCTGATAGGAGCGGGACGGTATATATATATATATATATATATACGGAAATTTTCCTATGAGGATGCACTGATATAATTATATAAGGACATTGAATGTGAGTCACTCGTTTTACATACTTTGACTTGATATGTATGCACTTGTCAAATCACTTTTATAAATGAGTGGCTCACATTCAATATCCTGATAAAGTTATATAAGGATGCCCGGATAGTAACAGGATCGTATATATATACAATTCTTTTCTTCTCAAGGGGCGTTCTGATATAATGGGCCATAGGCTCACACAACCAGGGCTGGTCCTGAGACTTCAGGGGCCCGAGGCAAAATGTAAAAATGAGGCCTCCAACCCTCCATGTATGTTTATTTTTTTTTCTCTAGTAAATACTTATAAAAATAAATATAATGACCCAAAATCAAGACTATACGTAACATAATAAAATAGCATATAAAAAGCAATCGAAATAAAATTTTTATAATTGCATCAAAGAATATATCACTTAAACCTTATTCGTCTCACATTTTAGAAAATAAAACAAACTATAATCCTCTAGGATTTTGAACTCCCTTGATTGAAAATAAAATATCAAATTTTACTAGAAAAGGTAAGTTTGATCTATTTCCAAAACCTAAACTTTATTCCTAATCAAAGTATCAAACTAAAAAAAAAAAAAAAATTCATAAATTGAAAAAAATATATATATCAAAATCCCGTCTAAAACAGAAAACCAGAAAAAAGGAGGTCAAAACGATATTTTTGAAAAAACATAGTGTAAAAATATATAGGGCTCGTCGATACGGTTCCAACGACATATTATGGGACCAAAAAGGACATCATTTGACCCTCCAATAAAGTGTCCTATATCAGTTTGATTAAGAGATTTAATATGTTGTTGTCTTTTGTAATAATTATAATTGTGTTTCATGTGGGCCCTTTTTTTAAAGAGAAAAACATGTGTAAACGGCGAGTCTTTAAATCATATAACGGTGGACCTTTAATACGTGGATCTCCGGCCTTATATTCATAAAATCACAACAATAAAAATTTTAACTGAATTTAGAAAGAGTGACGATATTTGCATCCTTTAAAAACTGTATATACACCCCCAAATTAATATATTTTTGAAAATCCAATAACACCCTTAAGTGAATTACTAAAAAGGCTAAATAGTTTGCAAGTACTATCATTAATAATTATTAATCAATTTCCTATTTTAATCACCAATAATTATTAAATCAATTTCTTATTTTAATTGTTTGTCAAAAAAAAAAAAAAAAATCAAAATCATATGTTATAATGCATCCACAATAGCAGGGTTTGAAAAAGGTCATGCTAAAGTCTTTTTTTTTTTTTTTTCTCTCTCTATGTTTCTGAGAGAAACTGGCGTACCTTTATAATTTATGGATTTCATTTTTTTTTCTTCAACACGGGTATTACAACAGTGATTTTCACTTTAATTAAGATAAAAAAATTCATAAATGAACAATTTTTTTAATTAATTAATTTATTTTAATATTAAAAGGAGACTTTTATTCCAAAGAGTCATAAGGCACACAGCTACACAAGCAAGGCCCCCCCCCCCCCCCCCCACCAAAAAAAAAAAAAAAAGCAACATGCTAGCAAAAAGGCACACAGCTACACAAGCAAGGCCCCCCCCCCCCCCCCCCCAAAAAAAAAAAAAAAAAAAAAGAAAAAAAAAAAAGCAACATGCTAGCAAAAGGGGGAGCGCAAAACAGTCCAGAAAAAAGAAAGTAAACATAGGAAAACATCCATTAAAATATCTATCATTGGCAAGTTGATTATTGCAATCTCATAAAGATAGAAAAGGAGGGAACTATTTTTTTTTGGCATTAATTGAAGAAAGGGTATTTTTGAAATTAAGTGGGGTTTAAATACAAATAAAATATTTTTTTAATTTTTAATAGGGTGCGCTTACGGAAGGGGGGTACATACCGTTTTTAAGGTGTGTCAATATCGCCATTCATTTAGAAATTTAGGAGCCTATTACAATTGGAGACCCTAGACGTTTGCCTCTTGGACTTACCCTCAGGGCCGGCTATGCACACAACATGGCCTACTTTACTCTTTCTCTCGCCACTTTACTCTTTCAACAATTGTTTAAATAATTTTTTTTTTCCAATTGATTTGTTTTTTCCAACAATGTGACCGATACAAAAATTATACAAAACTCACATTTTTCTTTCCCTACTTTACTCTTTCTCTCGCCATTTTACTTTCAATTTCCCCACTTTACTCTTTCTCTCGCCGCTTTACAAAAACGACACTCTTTAAGAGTTCAAGTCTCAACTCTCTGTAAATCAGATGTTTTATATATTCTCTTAAGTCATGACAAATTGACAATTAAATCTGAAAATGGTAATCTTCTATTCCTAATTTTTTTTCCTTTTTCAATACTTGTTTCCCTTTTATTTTCTATTGTGTAATTGAACAAAATATAAATTTAAAACTCATGTGTAACATGTGTTTAATCTATTGGCATTTGACAGATTATATAATAGGAATGCTTGTTAGTTGTTACTATAAGGTTGTGGGCCATGAAAGCTTGAGAATGTGATATGTAAAAGTTTAAAGTGAAGAATAGAAAAAGGTAATCTTTGCTCTTATTAAGCCACTAATCGTGTATTATCACATTATTGCTTGAAAACATTATGATTGTCATCTGATTGTTGATTTGCCGGTGTAATGCTGTGTTGCTATCTTTTAATGGTGCAATTCCCACTTGTGTCTTGTGAACATGATTGAAAAATCAAGACGACATGCAAAACAGATTGAAATTGGGTTGCTTATTCCCACTTGTGTCTTGTGAACATGATTGAAAAATCAAGACCACATGCAAACCACAGCTTTTTGTGTGTTGCTTAGCTAAGATTACACATAATGTATGGAGAGCTGACCATAAGTGGGTTTGATTAAGAGACTAATTTAAGTTAAAGACACAACAAATTAAATTTAGCTACAAATTTATTGCAATTTCTTTGGTCCAATTTCCAGTGCAAAAGAGTTTCAAATAGTGTTAGAAATGAGTACAAATATAGAGGAAAAACCTGTCATGCCATGCAATTGCAATTGTCATGTTTTTTGATAGATATATGAATTTAATATCCGTGAATCAATAATAGATAATAATAATTGCAATTGTATTAAGTAGATGTTATATTGCATAAACTTTTAACTTAATTATAGGTTCATTGTTTAAAAAAATATAATCATTTTACTAATCAAACTCTATTTGGAAACAGTGATGGAGAACTATTATAAAAAAATATCAATGGTGCCTACCCCTTTGGAGAAGAGTAATGGTTCTAAACCAACAAGTTCAGAGTTTGATTTATCTAGTCTTCTCACAGATCCTGGTCTACAGCCTCGTATATTAGATTATAGTCATGATGTTCAAGACAAAATTTGTTAAACTTATTTGCAAAAAGGTCTTTGTCAACCTAGAGGGCATGAATTTCCTTTTAAGCCAACAAGTCGAAGATTCATCCAATCTTGGTTTGATGAATATAAAACTTGGTTAGAATATAGTATTGTAAAGAATGCTGCATTTTGTCTTTATTGTTATCTGTTCAAACCGGTGAATGATCAACAAAGGGGTGGTGATTCATTTGTTGGTAAAGGACTTTCAAATTGGAGGAAGAAAGATACGTTGACATATCATGCAGAAAAATGTAGTGCCCACCAACATACTCGACGATGTTGTGAAGCTTTGTTGAATCAAGCACAACATATTGAGACTATTTTTTCTAAACATTCTGATGAAGCTAGAATTCAGTATCGGATTCTCTTGAATGCATCCGTTGATTGTGCTCAATTTCTTTTGCAACAAGGATTTGCATTTCGTGGTGACAAAGAATATAAAGAGTCAAGTAACCACGGTAACTTTCTTGAACTTTATCGATTTCTTGCAAACCATAATGAAAATATTAAAGCCACTACTTTGCAAAATGCTCCAGAAAACCTCAAGTTAACTACACATGATATTCAAAAAGACATTGTACATGCTCTTACAATTGAAACTACCGATACTATTATTAGAGAAATTGATGATGCATTGTTTTCAATTTTGATTGATGAATCTCGTGATGTATCAACAAAAGAGCAAATGTCTATGATATTACGTTATGTAAATCCTAATGGACGAGTAGTTAAGCAATTTATTAGTATCAAGCATGTTGTTAGTACTACCGCTCTCTCACTCAAGACCACAATTGATAACGTATTTCCTGGGTATGAATTGAGCATATCTAGATTGTGAGGGCAAGGTTATGATGGGGCAAGTAATATGAAAGGTGAGTTTAATGGTCTTAAATCACTAATTATGAAGGATAATGAGTATGCTTATTATATTCATTGTTTTGCTCATCAACTTCAATTGGCTCTTGTTGCTTTAGCAAAAAATCATGTAGATGTTCAATCTTTATTTAACATAGTTGCCACTGTAGTAAATATTGTTGGAGCTTCACCTAAACGTCGTGATATTCTTCGAGAGAAGCAAGCTATGATAGTTTTTGAAACACTCAAAAGTGGTGAACTTTCAAATGGGAGAGGTCTCAATCAAGAGACTAATTTGAAACGTTTTGGTGATACACGATGGGGTTCACATTATGGTACTTTAATGAGCATAATCACTGTGTTTCCATCTGTAATTGATGTACTTGAGATAATTGCAGATGATGGATTAACTTCCCAGCAAATATGTGAAGCAAATAATCTAGTAGAGTTGGTGCAATCATTTAATTTTGTCTTTTGCTTACATATGATGAAAGATGTACTTGAAATTACAAATGAATTATCTCAGACCTTACAGAGAAAAGATCAAGATATAGTAAATGCTATGAAATTAGTTGGTTTATGTAAGCACCGATTATAAATTATGAGGGAAAGTGGATGGACTTCTTTACTTAACCAGGTATTCTCTTTTTGTCTCAAATATAATATTGATATGCCTAAAATAGATGATATGCTTGTTGCTCGAGGACGAAAGAGGCAAAAATCATAAATTTGTATCACTATCAAGTTGAGCTATTTTATGCTATTTTAGATATGCAACTTCAAGAGCTAAATAGTCGTTTCAATGAGACAAATACTGAGTTGCTTGTTTGTTTGGCATGCTTAAATCCAAATGATTCCTTTTCTGCTTTTGATAAGCAAAAATTGATACATCTTGCTCAGTTTTACCCTAAGGATTTTTCTCTTATGGATCTTATGATACCTGATTGTTAACTTGAGACTTATATTATGGATGTGCGCTATAGTGTTGAGTTTTCACAATTGAAAGGAATTTCTGAGCTTGCAAAAATGATGGTTGCCCATAAAAAAGACAATGTATTTCCATTGGTTTACTTGTTTTTGACATTAGCATTGATTTTACCGGTTGCTACTGCTACTGTTGAGAGATCATTTTCAGCTATGAATATTATAAAAACTCGACTGTGCAACAGGATGGGAGATCAATGGATGAATAATAATTTGGTTGTTTATATAGAAAATGACATATCTGATGGCATTGATAATGAGACTATAATGCAACATTTTCATAAGATAAAATCCCGTTGAGGATAGTTGTAATTTGTAAATATGTTTGAAGAATTATATGAATCTATAAGTTCCAACTTTTTGTTTAGTCAATTTTTTTTGTTTAACCTATGGTATGTCCATCGTAAACTTGTGATGTTTCATTTTTAATCAATGCATGAGTAATAATAAGTTTTCCAAAAAAAATTTCTCAAAAAACTTTTCAAATGATATGATATATGATTAATGAGTTTGTCATTTTGAAATTTTATTGGGAAGTCTTTCATTACTCTTCGTTGTATTAAGTCAAAATTTTGATTGATGGACTATTAGAAGATTTTTCTTATACCATATTAACAAACAGAAAAGACACCTCGTACGTCCAAAAATACAGAAATCACTTGTACATATTTAGCAAAAACAGCGAGGCTAATGTCTCAATCACTTTGTCTCCGCTTGAAGCAGGCTGCATGCACAGGTGATTATTGGGCCATTGAAATTAGTGGACTTGAGTTTGTTAAATCAGACCTTGACTAATTATCAGAGGAGTTGCGATATTTACATCTTTTAAAAATTAACCGTATGTACATCATAAATTATTTTAATTTTAAAAATCTAATATTACCTTTAAATAATATTACTTAAATAACTAAATAGTTATAAGTAAATATCAATAACTATTAATTAATTTCTTAAAAATCCGTTTAATTTCTCAAACACTAATTTCTTTTTTAAATACTAATTTTAAATATATTTTTAATTTCTTTTAAAGAATATAAATTGATTACAAAATATGGAGAATGAAAATTGGTCATGAAAATGTAAGTTTTTAATTAATTTTTATTATAATATTCATCGTCTTCTAAGTAATATCCGTGTCTTTTTTTTTTTTTTTTATTGTTTAAAAAAATCTGTAATTTTTCTTTTTTTCAAACACATTTTGAATTATTTTTTTTTTAAGAAGAGCTTAAAAGAGCCACTGATTTTTGACCACTTTCATCCTAAAGAATACTATGATCATCCTATTGATGTCAAATGTTTTATTGATATCAAAATAATAGAAGATCAATAAGAACAAAATACAATGATTGTTAATAACTTCAGTGAATAATGCACCTGATCAAATTCTATTGAGTTCTTATTTTGAACTTAGAATTTGATGGACTGTCTATTGTGAACGTTATAATCACAACAAAAGTAGAAGGGGAATTAATTTAATACTTTTTTTTTTGTGTGTCACCCTGTTCTCCTGCAAATATCTGCAAGGCTACTCTATCTCCATATATTGAAAAGCATGGATGGAGAAGAAGTTGTTGTGTGTGAGAAAGTGGTGTACAAACCAAAAATTTTGTAAGCAATGATATTTTTGTTATTAAGTGAGATTTATTTACAAACCATAGATAATTAGAGATTTTTAATGGTTGTGTTTATGAAATGGATGTACATCCACTTTTTAAGGAGTGCTAACATCTTCACTCTTATCATAAATATATATTCACAATATTTTTTATAGTGATCTATTAATTGGTATCATTTATGAAAGACATGGAACAAGAAGATATATGATGAGAAAACAACACTAAGAGCTCCCTATTCATGGTGCCATAATTGTTACGGGATTCAGTCTCTCAAACATCACAGTCGTGCACGAATCATAAGTCCAGTCGTTATCGACCAATATAACATGCAAGTTTCCAATGCGTCGTTTGGAACCTAAGATATTACACTAATGTTAGACAACTCAAAAATTTAGTCCAAATTTCAATCTAAATGATGTGACAAGTGAGTTGTCATCACCATACACAACATGAGATGATGTGGTTAATAAAAAAACCACTTGTCACACTATTTAGGTGAAATTGAGTTAATTTTTAAGTTGCCTAGCATTACTCAAGATATAAATGTTAAAAACTCAGGCCGAATGATATGAATGCCCTCTAACTGCACCACTAGGTTGCAGGTTTGAGTCCTCCCTACCATAAAAACCCCGAATTAAATAAATAAATAAATAAATAATAATAATAATAAAAATAATAATAAAAGGATAAGAGTGCCCTATACCACGCTGTAGTACTTAATTACTCTTTCTGGTATTATATTGCTGGCAATTGATTTTTACGTTAACATTTAATAGGTAGTCAATGAATAAAATGTATTGCAATAATTCCTATTAAAGTGATTATAAGGGCATGTTTGATTTTTCCAATGAACATTTAATGGAATTTAATGAGTGTCGTTAATTTGTTTTGTTTGATTTTTTAAACAGTAATGTCATACATCCCACCTCAAATCTTATATTTTTCATCTCATTACATGTGATATGTGAGGTGTTAAATGATGAGTGGATACAAAAAGTAGGTGATATAAACCATCATTAATATACATAATTTAACACCTCACATACCACACGTAGTAGGATGAAAAATATGAGATTTTAGATAATATATTTAGTATTATTATTTATTAAATTATGAAACAACGGAATAAGCTCTTAAAACCATTTTTTGTAAAAACGTGAAAAAAATTCCGCTTTCACTTTTAACTTATCACTTATCACTTATCACTTATCGCTTAATAAAAAATAACTTAAATATATATCAATCAGAGAATTGTGCCCACACTCTGTCAGGTTTGACTTAATTGCATTCAAATGGTAAGAGATGTTTATTCTATATAATCACCCCATGTAGTTAACGACAGTAATATAACACGTTATTTTGACCAGATCTAACCGTTGTAATGTCTAAACTACCCCTAAAGCAAATAAATAAATAAAAAGAAAGAAAAAAAATATGGCACAAGATGCCTACACTGAAAATCAGTGAAGAAGACGCCTTCTCCATTAATTTGCAGTGGAGGAGGTTAGCAAACACTAAATCCCACATTTTGCAACCAATCAAAACACAAACCACCATTTTCTAAACGTTTTTTCCAAAGCCCAACTCAAATTATTTATTGACACCTATAAATATGATAAGTACATACATGTCTAACATTTAAAACTAGAGAGCTTCTTTTGATAATCCAATTTTTTCTTTTCACATTTATTTTCTAAAAACAATCCATTCTCAAAATTTAAATTTTAAAAATTTCTAAAAACACTTCCTTTTGTTCCAAAATTATCATTTTTATTTTTTTGGCACTCCTATTCTAAATCCACTTCATTTTAAAAAAAAAAAAAAAAATTTCTAAAGACACTCAATTTTAGATACACCTCACAGCAATGAACCACAAAATTTTTTGGACAGTCTAACATAACTCGTACAATTATATTTCCTTATATTTCCACTTTTTAATATGGATAGCAAAAATCATTCCTACACGATATAATATATCACACTTCTTATTATTATTATTTTTTTTGTCCGTGGCAAAATAAAGAAAAACAATATAAAAATATAATAAGAACATTAAAATTTATATGGTTAAAATATCGATTGGAATTTTTATGCCCTCTCTGTAGAATAATTCGTTTGAAATCTCATTCTGCCATAACGATTCTCATAAGACTAAAATTCAAAGACTAGTTAAACTCTGACATACATCAGGAATACATGGATAATCCAGTAGCATACATTGGCCTTGTCCATTTATTACCTAATACATACCAAAGTTGGCTAGAAGAAGCTAGAGGCACAAATTGCTTTCTGTGAAATTTACTTGAATTGTTTGATTCATGATCCGAAAGTTCGAAAACAGTTTCTAATCGTAAGTAAAAGTTTTAAAATTTGAGAAATTTGAGAAATATGATTTGCATAGGTAGAATTAAGAAAATAATAATAATAAACTCTTCCCTCTATTTTTTATTTTGTAATAATGTATAAACTTGCACCTCTAAAAAACAGTTTCTGAACACAATTGGAAAGCTGCATTTTTTTTTTTTTTTTTTCAGTTTTGGTGGTTGGAAATTGTGATGAGTTGCATACTTGCGTGTACATATATATAGTAGAGTATGCATAAAAATGTGTGGTATTGGTATATGAACTAAATGACTACATAATGAGTTACAATATTGTTATTCATGGACAATATTGTCCATCACTTCTCAGTTCTCAATCAATAAAATTTTTAAAATATTAGAAAAGAAGAAGAAGATATTTTAGGGTTTGTAAAAAAAAAAAACACACAAAAGAA
The DNA here is from genome assembly GCA_035582765.1 of Acer negundo. Classification (NCBI taxonomy): domain Eukaryota; kingdom Viridiplantae; phylum Streptophyta; class Magnoliopsida; order Sapindales; family Sapindaceae; genus Acer; species Acer negundo. The sequence continues at coordinate 19,362,256 of CM069243.1, forward strand.
AAAAAAAAAAACATTATTTCTAAAACAAAACTAGTTTGAAGTTTCTTTAGATTTTTTTTGTCTTGTTTAGTAATTTTAATTCAGGTTAAAATTGTCATTAATAATTAAATTTAAATTTGAGTGTAAATAGATAATTTGTGGATTGTAAGGAGAAGATCTCTTAAAATTAAAACATTACTATAAACATCCATCTTAAGGCCAATAATACCCTTATTTAAATGAATGTTTTGATTTTAATACAATTTATTTATAAACCTTCTAAAGTTATTAACACAACCAATTTCGTAAATAATAAATTTTTAAGTTCTCCAGGTTCGAAAACACAGTCTAGAGAATTCTTTAAAAAAAAAAAAAAGCAAATAGATTTATTGATCATGAAGGGTCTATGATATATGCACAACAGCTATGTGTTTCATTTGATATAAGCAAATAGTGCTGGCAAAACGGGTCAGGCTTCGGCCAGTCGCCTGGCTTGGTCGGTTTTTTCACGGGCCCGGGCCAGCTCGGCTTGCTAGCTTCATGGGCCAGGGCCAAACCCAAGCCCGTTAAGCTGGTGGGCAAGGCCAGGCCCCCAGCGGCGAAGCACCGGGTAGTAAAAAATTTTGAATTTTTTTTTCTAGCAGGCCCTAACAAGCCGCCCGTGAGCTTGGTCCATGGGCCGGGCCCAAAATATATTTTTTTTCAAATTTTGAATTTTTGAATTTTTTTTTTCAAAATTTGAATTGAGTGGTGGCTTTTGTAATTAACCAAGTGACCATTGGTGACCATTGAGGGAGGAAAAAAAAAATCCAAAACTTTTAAAATTTACATTAAAATTTTTTTTTGAAGTCCATTGGGCTTGGCCCGCATGGGCCAGTCAAAGGCCTTAACGAGCCGGCCCGTTAAGACCCGCCCTGTCCCTACGCAGGCTCTAGACCCAGGCTAAACCCCCCTTTGCTCTAACAGGCCAGCCCGGCCCGACCTATCTTCCTTAATAGTTCGGGTCTGACCCGACCCGTTTTGACACAACTATAAGCAAATAGATTTTGAAGAAAAATTAACAATCAGGACCTCTAAATCTGCAGCAACTTAAGAATATAAAGAGGGAAAATAACAAACTATTGATAGTGTCTGTCCTAGGAAATCCAAGACCAAAAAAAGTTGTTAAAAAGAGACTCTAGAGAAGTACTCAAGAAAAATATGCATGGTCCATAAGTCCATATCACTTATTTGATTACTCATTTACATAGCTCAGTAAAGAGGAGATGTAGATATATGTGCTTGTTAACATGATCTGAACCACTATGTACTGATCGGTCATGAATGATCTTTTCAATGCTGCCGTCAATTTCTCAACACCATCCTGTAAATTTCTGAGTTCCATAATCTAGTCCCTGGAGAAACCAACATGAAATTGTCTAAAAACAAGGCACAAGTCAGTAGAGATAAAGCCGATGCATGAAGAGCATGGAAATTATGAAATAGAATCTGCTGAATTTTGCAAGCTTGGGGCTGAATGTTGCAATCTGGAGAATTCTTAAATTCTTTAATTTCGAAAAGCTTTACTTCAAGTTGTCAAGTTCTCTCTATTTTAAATTCTTGACTTCTAAATATTACTTTCACTTCAAGAATCTCTCACAAACAGAGAAAAACAAAATGATTACTTATTTGATTTACAATCATCAAGCTTCAAATCAAATTTGTCCACTAGCTCCTGTAAAGTCCTTGACAGTGAAACCAATTTTCTCAAACTTCCCTTTCTCATTGTTGATGTATCTAAACTTGACATAATCTGCAAGAATCCGAATTCTTATATCAACGGCAACAATTCTCTCTAAAACACCTAAAATTTACGTCAAGCAGGATGATAATTGGGGATTTTAATACTTGAAATAGAATTAAGGTTTAATTAGGGTTTAATTTTTTTTTTTTTAATAAAGTAATATAGTTGAAAATATGAGTGTATATAGTATTCAGTTTATTTTTACTTAAACCAATTTACCCTTACTGGTAAATTCTTGTTGGGATATTTTTATAATTAATTTTTTTTATTAAAATATGGATGTGCTTATCATATTTATGGGTGCTAATATCGGCACCCTTAACAAATACAACGAGATGAGAGTGATTATTGGGCCAATTGAATTAATGGGCTTGAGTTTGTTAAATCGGACCTGGAATAATTATCATAAACATATATTCACAATTTATTTATTTTTGGGTTCAGTAACTATACAGGATCAATGTAGTTGTTGGATCAATTTTTAGTCTTTATATTTCAATTTAAGGGTGTATAAAACTTAAGGATTTAAAACTAATAAAAAAAATTAAAACAAAAATAAACTAGCTCTCTCATATAATTTTCCATTAACAATACAAAAAGTGAATTGTTATCATCTATATATGATAGACATGGAACACGTAGGTAGATTATGAGAAACCAAGACTAAGAGCTCCCTACTAATGGCGCCAAAATTGCTCCGGGCTTCGATCTCTCAAACATCACACTCGTTCACAAATCATAATTAATAAATCCTTGTCAGTATCAACCAATATAACATGCAAGCTTGTAAGTTTTCATTACACCGTTTCGAACCTAAGATATTAATGCTAATATCAAAGTATCAAACTGAATGAGATGAATTGTCTTTTATCATTTAGTCAAATTGAACGGTAATTAATTACTTTTTTTGATATTATATTGATGCCAATTAATTTTTAAGTTAACAATTAATGAGTAGATAATGAATCTCATTCATGTAATTCAAATGTAAATATAATACAATAATTACCATTAAAGTGATTGTAAATATTACCATTAAATTAATAAAAGCGGTAGAATTTATTGTTCAATCAAATTTGTAAAGATCAACAATTTATTCAGGTCATGCTCAAAATATTATTCAAATTTAAAATTTAAAAAAAGAAAAAAAGACATATTCGCAAATCACACCGACCTTTTTAGGCAGCAATTCAAATAAAATAACAAAAAGCAGAAAAGAGCTAACATATGCAAAGATTAAAGGCTGGAAATAGAAGAAGATAGAAGGAAAAAAAAAACATTTTTCTAGTTTGTGACTTAATAGAGATAATGTTCTTTTCCTTTTATCAAAGTGATTAAGATCGCCCACACTACCTTACAATAAAAATAGGAAAAGCATGACCGCATGCGAAGAATGGAACACGACAATTAGTTTCAAAAGATAATATAATCAAAGAAAAAACTAGTAAAACGATTCATTATCCACCAAAAAAAAAACCATTTGCATTTTGCCTTTTCTAATAGGGCACTTTAATGCATTTTGATAATATTCTCTTTATATATATATTTTACAAATATACAAATCTGAGACCTAAAATTATACCGGTAACAATGAAATTCAGGAAAAATCTAACACTTGATCAATCATTGAATATCTGTTTTTACAACGTAAGTGGTTAGAGACGAAGTTAGTTTCGGGGATTTGAGGCCAGTAAGAAAAATTATTAAAATTTTAATAGAAAATATAAATAGCAAAAATATATGGTAAAATGTAAATAAACACTAAGAAAAATTGTGGGGCTGTGGCCACGGCCCCCTTGCTCAATAACGTGGTTTTGCCACTACCGACCATAAACTTAGAAGAGAAATACACATTACTTGAATTAAAATATGACGGATAATATTTAGATCCACAATTTTGACATAAAACACAAGTTTGTAATATTTACATCACAATTATAATGTAGAAATAATATTGAAATTCACACCATAACTTATCCCACATATGCTAAAATGATGTCACATAGTGACACAAATTGAATTAAAAAAAAAAAAAAAAAGAAGTAAAAAAAAACGATACAAATTGGATGCATACATATTATTATTAGTTTTTTTTTTTTTTTTTTTTTTTCAATTTATTTATTTAAAAGGGTGATTGAACGGTAGATGATGTGTATTAGTCAAAGAAGAATTGGATCAAATCACATGAAATGACAATTTATAATAATAATCTTTCGAAGAAAAACAAATAAAATGTGTCCCTAAAGTCATTAAACCTTACAATTTTATAAGAATTTCGGGGGCTAAGGAGTCATTGATCTGATGTCCTCAATCAATTTCTCCAGGTTGCTATAAGAGGACCCACCTTGCTTGACACTATCACCGGCCAATCTTGCAAATTTATCCGTTGATTTCATGATATCATCTCGTTTACTATCAATCAAGTCCCTCACCAGTTTCTCAACCATTGATCTATCACACGTGTCCTTCATATCAAATCCGATCTTCCAAACCTCACTCACACATCTACTGTTAACCTGTTGATCAGAAATTTGTGGCCAACATATCATGGGCACTCCGGCAATAATACTCTCCAATGTTGAGTTCCAGCCACTGTGGGTCAAAAACCCACCAACTGCTGGGTGGGCCAAGACCTCCTCTTGTGGGGCCCAGCTAACTATGAACCCTCTTTCCTTGGTTACCATTTCGAGATCTATCGGGTCAATTCCAGACTCTCCAACAATCAAATCGGGTCGTACAACCCACAAGAAAGGTTTTCCACTGTTAACCAGACCATGTAAAAATTCCAACGCTTGGAGTCGAGTGAGGTTGACCAAACTTCCAAAACTAACATATATTACTGATCTCAATGGTTGAGAATCGAGCCACGTCATGCAACTTTTGTCCTCTTTCCATAGCCCGATACCATTGGATGAATCCGATTGGGAGATTATCAAGTCTTTGGTACGAGACTTGTACAAAGCATGTAGAGGACCAATAGCGTAAATTTTCGTGAAAATAGAATTCAATCTTGAAATCACAGGAGCTTCAAGTTCATTAAAGGTGTTGAGAATGAGAGCTGAAGCTCGAGTCATGGTACTAGTTTCTCTCATTTGAAAGTTCAATACCGGATTGTCAGCTTTTTCAACTCTGCAAATGCTTGGAAGATCTCTACTTCGAAGAACGTTTTCATACCCTGGAATGCATGTAATGGGTTTGTCCAAATTCCCATCTGCAATTTTACATTCATTATATAATCCAGATTGTGAATTGTGATGTATTAGTACTGAAAATAACGGGTCAAGATCCTCTCTATACATTTTGTTTACTATACTTTTTATAATATAATGGCATCTAAACATAAAAGAAAATATTTTTCTTAATCCAGTGACATTTAACTATAAAAGAAAATATATGGTTAAAATTTGTTCATTTTTTTCTCTGATTCAATTAGGTGTTACAAAAGACGGAAGAAATAAACAATCACCTGGAAATGGAACTTCCCCGGCTTCGACAAGCTTTGAGAGATGGAAGTAAGTCCAGGTGCAAGAAGCGTTATGAGTTCGAAAAGCGACGACAGGAATTCCAAGCTCTTCCGCAACATCAATAGCAGCAAAAGACATGACACCATCAGCTATAATGCACGTTGGACGCATACTAGTGGAAATCAACAGCTGACGGAAGGCTGGCTTGGCCACAGCCTGGAGGGTGTCCAACCATTCTTTGATATTCGAAAGAGAACGTGCCTTGTCGGGGCGTAAACCGTCAGGGATGGACCTGAAGAGAAAGTTAGGGGACCGATCATGGAAGGAGGTGAGATCAGTGTGGCTCATGAGAAGATCATGGCTGTGATCAGTGTTTACGAATGTGACTTGAGAACCAGCTTGGTTGAGAAGCTCTGCTAGTTTCATCATTGGTTTGATGTGTCCCTGTACTGGGAACGACAAGAACATTACGTGAGGAACGTTTGTTTGCTCCATTTCTGATGATCTTAATTGTATATACCTGCTGAAAAATAACCTTCTAGTTCGATCTTCCTATATATGAACTCAATTAATTGAAGTTCATCAAATGTTTTCACTCATCGCTATTCATGATCATTTAAAATGATTTGATGGAAAAATCTTAATCCACATTTGGCAATTCAACTATTAATTCATGGCAGCCAACTAATACTTTGCTGGTGCTGGATATAAAGGGTGTGTTTGGTATGCGAGACGAGACAAGACAATGTGAGACAGTTTTTTCTACTCTCAAGTTTGACGCAACTTTAGTATGAGACATAACGGGACAGGGTGGTAGAAAAATCATCTAATTATGTCCCGTTTTATTATTATATATAATAATATATATATATATATTATATTTTATTATGAAATATAATAATATTATATATTGTATATAAGGGACACTCTGGTTATTTGAACCTCTTGTCCCGTTCTGTTTCAGCCATACCAAACGCATAACAGTACAGTCAACAGTACAGTTATAGACATTCTAAACACAATATGGAACAACTGTCCCATTATGTCCTGTCCTGTCCCATCCCACCTTGTCCTATCTTGTCCCGTCCCACCCTATCATGTCCCATCTCTGTGCCAAACGCACCCATAAGGACGACTGACAAGGGTGTTACGAAGTCTCCATCTACTATCTAACATTCAAACCTAACACTTTTTCTACTATCTAACATTCAAACCTAACACATTTTGACTGAACGATGGTTCTAACTACTTAGGTTTCATCGTATTAATTTTTTTATTTATTTAAATATTAAATCAATTTGGGTTTTTTTCAGGGGAGGACTTGAACTCACGACTTTGTGACGTAGGTATGAGAGGTTTACCAACAGACTAAGAGTCCGTTTGGAAAAACTTCTTTAAGTAGATCTTTTAGGAGTAGAACTTCTACGAGTAGAGCTTTTAATGGAAAGTTGTTGATGGTTTGGTTGTCAATTAGAAAAAACTTTTCTAAATAGTAGGATTAGCAAAATATTTAAAAACTATTTTAAATGACAGAGTTATATTAGACATTTTAGTTTTATTAAAAAAGCTCAAAAAATCTACTTACAAAAGCCTAAAATTTGAGCTTCTCCAAGCAGTGTTCTAGAAAGCACTAGGTGCTAGTCGGGCGAAGACCCAGCGTCTAGAGTAGCGCCTAGGCCGATTAGTTGGCGATTAATCGGCCGGTGAATTTAGACCTTTTTTTTTCTTGCATAAAAATCCAATCACCTTTTTTTATTTTTTATTTCAACTTTGGCGATTAATCGGTCGGTGCTTTAACCAATTAATCGGTGCTTTAACCAATTAATCGGTGATTTGGCCGATTAATCGGTTATTGACTAATAAGGCCGATTTTGGCCATTTTGCCTCAGTTTGTTGCCGACTAGTTGTATTGAGCCGATTAATCAGCCTAGGCGGCCGATTTCTCGAACACTGTCTCCAAGTAGACGTAAAACAAATTTTTTAATCTTTTAAAAGCTATACCGAGTGACAAACAAATTATCTAAGAAATTTTAAAAAAGAGTTTTTTTAATTAAAAAAACTCTTTTAGCTGGTAGAGAAGATCTTCGAATGGGCACTAACCTCGTCTTGTCGTTTGAGCATATTAATTCAATTTTTATTGGTCGATTATTTTTTTATTTTAATTTTCTTTCACCCGGTCACATTTATCTCTTTATTGCACATAGAATATTTTTCTTACAGTCCAACGTAGGTCACCTATCTGATTCCATTTACTCTAATAAATTACAAACAGAAAAGAGTCAAAGACCTCGATATCAAAAAAAAAAAAAAAAAAACTTGTACATATTTAGCGAAAACAACGAATCTCGAACACTTTTGTCTCCTCTTCAAGCAGGCTTCATGCACAAGTGATTATTGGGCCAACAAAATTAATGGGCTTGAGTTTTTTAAATCAGATCCGAACCAATTATCAGAAACATAAATATTCACAATCTTTTTGATAGTTGTTGGACATGTTTGTGAACCTCAGCAGCAAGGTTAAAACACCGAAACCTATTTCCTTTGATGTACAGAACCATGACCCACCGATAATGCTTCAGTGGTGTTGCAAACAAATCGACACTTGTCGCCTAGATAACAGCACATGTCAAACTCAACCAATAGGGTGGAGGCAGGACATCTTCGGTGTCAGAACGAGACCCGATATAAATCCCATTTCACCCATATCAAAAGTAACTTTTTCTCACTTTTGCAAACCCAACTCGAAACTAACTAACCAGTAATTAAAAATAAACACATCCATTACGCTCGTAAGAGACATCCAACCAAAGAATTAGGGCCATTGAAGGCCTCATCCATCGCGCATTACCGAAGGTTCATTTTCGCCCCCCAACAACAGTGATCTGTTATCATCCATGAAAGAAATGGAACAAGTAGATAGATGATGAGAAACATAAACCAAGATCTCCCTACTAATAGCACCAAAATTGCTCCAGGGTTCGGTCTCTCAAACATCACAATCGTTCACGAATCATAACTATTATGTGACTTCTTGTTATTAACCAATATAATAGGTAGTCAAGATGAGGTTGGTTTGGTGGTAAATTCCCTCACACCAGCACTATGGAGTTTCGGGTTTAAATTCTCTCCCTCCCAAAAAACCCTCAAATTTTTCGGTAAAAAATTAAAAAACTAATACAATAGGTAAGCTTTCAACAATCATGTTGTAATTTAATTTTGCCTGACTCGAGCAATATAGTAATTAATAATATATATTTCAAAAAATATATATATAAATATAGTAATTAATAAACGTTCACCACCATCCAAATATTAGCAACGTTCTCATATCCCGGAATACATGTAATGGGCTTGTCGAGATTCTCATATGCAATTAATTTTATGATGAATGAAAGAAATATTGGGATTGTGAATTTTGAACCTTTGAATGCACATCAAGTCATCAAGCGTTAATCATCAAACCTATACCTAAAAGCTTAAGCCGACAGGAATGAAACCAATAATAGTAGTTAATTACTCTAACAAAGCTGTTGAAAATGTTCACCTGGAAATGGAACTTCCCCTGCTTCGACAAGATTTGAGAGATGGAAGTAAGTCCAAGTGCACAAAGCGTTATAAGTTCAAAAAGTGATGACCGGATTTCCAAGCTCTTCTACAATATCAATAGCTACAAAAGACATGATACCATCGGCTATGATGCACGTTGGATGCGGACTTATGGAAATCAACAGCTAACGGAAGGCAGACATGGCCACAACCTGAAGGGTGTCCAACAATTATTTGTAATTCTGATGGACCTGAAGAGAAACTCAGGGGATCAATCATGGAAGCTGGAGGTGAGATTAATCTCGCTCATGAGACGATTATGATTGTGATCTGTATTTACGAATGTGACTTGAGAACCGGCATGGTTGAGAAACTCGGCTAGTTTCATCATGGGCTTGATGTGGCCCTGTGCTGGGAACGGCAAGATCACTACGTGAGAAACGTCTGTTTTCTCCATCTTTTATGATATATCTTTGAGGGGTGTATTGGATTGAGATTTTAATAGACAATTTTGGGGTGTAAGGATTTTATGGATTTGCAAGACTATTAGGATTATTAGGATTGTTAGGATTATACTTTTATTATACTTTTATGATTATTACGATTATATGGACTAGACTTTTAGGATTATGAAAGAGTTTTTGGACTTTATTTATAGACTATTAGGATTATCTAGACTTTATTTCAAGACTTTTTAGACTTTTAAAAATAAAAACTTTCAAGAGTCGATTGTAGTATTCAATTTTCTCTCCAAATTCCGGTGCTCTATAATCTTGTTGAGAGCAGTCACTACACATCAAATATTGAATGAGAAACATGTATAAGCTATGAAGAGAAATAATAAATTTTAAAATACCACTAACCAAAACATAACCTTAGGGAAGTTCATATGGTGCAGAAAATGTTATCATATGAAATAAATATAATAACCAACAACCTATTCCCAACTACCTCCCTAGAAATGACAAGAAACAAGGAAAAAAATAGCTTGAACATTGAAGTACTTGACTTTCAAGTGTAATTTTATGCTGTCTTCTGTATGTTTGGCCCCCACCTTTATTATATATCAATACTCCAACCAAATATTTAAAATCAAATAAAAGATCCGGAAAGTATTGAAGAAGGGGGTAAAACAATTTTGGATTCAAACTATTTATACATATCACCAAAGTGAAAATCGACAAAAAGTAAAAAAGAGAATCCGCTAAATACATATTATCTCACAAATACATATCAGCTAACACACGCCTCATATCCCCAAAATTTACACCGGTTCAAACACCACGATCTAACCTATGTTGAGCAGCCTTTGCTAATGCAAGCTGCATTGCACTGCAGTAGAAGACAAAATTATCTCAAAAAATGCAGAGAATCCTTGATCAATTAATGAAGAGAGGTTTTTTTTTTTTTTTTTTTTTTTTTTGGGAATCAAGAGAGTTACATTAACTCTTTATATATGTACAGATTACTTTGCAATATAGTTAGAAACCTGTCTCCAAAACTGTTCAATTTATCAACGCAGTTAGCAGCATGTGTTCCCCCTAAAAATAAACTCTTGAAGTTGTCATGTTGAAATGGACTGAAAGCATTCTTCAAAGTTCTCAATATTTCTAACTCATAATGGTATTTTATCAGTCATATGGTACTCGACTTTCAAGTGTAGTTTTATGCTGTCTTTTGTATGTTTGGCCGTCTTATTTATTATATACCAATACACTCACCAAATATTTGAAATCAAATAAAAAGTTTGGAAAGTATTTAGGGAGAGGGCAAAACAATTTTAGGTTCAAGCTATTTATACATATCACTAAAAAGTCTAGAAAATCTATTTTGTCATGAAATCCTAAAAATCTCGATCTCAATCCAATATCAGATTATCAGCAGACAATTTACTTTCTCTTGAAAGTCTAGATCCAATACCACAACATAATATGGACTTTTTAAAAAAAATCTTAAAAGTCTAGATCCAATACCACAAGACAATGTAAACTTTTTTTAAAAATCTTGAAAGTCTTGTCCAAATTATCTAATAAAATCTTGAACCAATACACCCCCTTAATTGTTGTGGGTGGTAGAATTGTACAAACTATATATAGGATCAAAATCAGTCCGGATCTCTATAATTCCATGAACTCAATAGCAGTTGTTCAAATAAATGATAATGCTTTTGCTTTCACTCGCTATCGATGATCATTATTTGAAATGATTGGATGGAAATCTGAATCCACTATTAATGGCAGCTAGCTCGCAGGTGGGTCTGTTACTAATTAATCACCACCAGTTCTGAGACCATCTATGATGGAGAGTATAAATATTACAACAAATTGATGTAAAAATAGCATCTTTGAGAATATTATTAGAGCATCGTCAATGGGTAGCACCAAATATTACACCAGATTGGTAATATTTTTATACCAAATATCCTCACTCTAATGCATCAAACACCAATTTGGTGTAAAAAAAACATCTTTATAATAATATTTTTTCAATAAAATTTTATACAATACTAATTAATTCTATTAGTTAACTTACACAAAATTAATTAATTTTTTTGACATAAAAAATATTATTCTTAAATAATTAATTTCATAATATAAATAAAATAAAATAATTACTCACATAAATTTACCCTAAATTTTTCACCATAATATTATTCAACTTATTTATAGATTGACTATTTTATGGAGAACCCACGGTATAATGAATCAATATTCCGTAGATGATTTTGAATGAGTCGAAGTTTATTTCTCTGTATTGTCAACGCTGTCAAAGGTCATGACAACTATTTCATGCAGTAGAGTGATGGGATTGGTAGATTTGGATTGGTAGTATTTTATCATTTATTTAATTGCACTAAATTAAGTTAATATAAAAATTTACCATTAGTTAAATATATAATTAATAAGTAAAATAAATAATTTAAATGTATATATTAATATTGGTGTCATTTTTATGATCTCGATAAAATCTTTCCAACGGTATAATTTTTAAAATAAATATAGTTATAAATAAGAGTAAATACCCTTTTTTTAACTAAAAATTAAGAGACTTTATTGTTTTTAACCAGAATTAGTAAATTGATTGTTTTTGTCAAACAATCCATTGTAGAGAATTAAATGTCCCTCATTATTTTTTAAAATCTCTTCTCTCTCCTTATCTCTCTCATTATTTATGCAGAATTTTTTTTTTATTTCTCTCTCTCTTCTCTCACGAGCTCTTCTTCTTCTTTCTTTCTTTCTTCTTCTTCTTCTTCTTCTCCTCTCTCCTCCATGTTCTTCTTCTCTCCTTAATCTTCTTTTTCTTCTCTCTCCACGTTTTTTAAAAAAATCAGAATTTTTTTTAAATAAAAATTTTCAGATTTCCTTTTTTTTCAAAGAAAATTTCCGACTGGTTTTCGATGGGTTTTCCGATTTGACCGCGATCTGGTCCAGATCGAGCGAACAAAACCCAGATTTTTTAAAAAGAATTCAGCTTTTTTTTTTTTTTGTAAATTTCCATATTTTATTTATAAAAATCAGTTTTTTTTTTTTTTGAAAAATTTCCAGATTTTAAAAAGGTTTGGATTTGAGTATTGTTTATTTAAAAAAAATTCTGATTTTTTTTTCTTTAAAAAAAAAATCAGATTTTTTAAAAAAATTTCAGTATTTTTTTTTTGGAAAAAATTCCAGATTTAAAATTTTTACCATATATTTTTTAATAAAAATCAGTTTTTATTTTTATTTTTTTAAATTTCCAGATTTTTAAAAGGTTTGGATTTGAGTATTATTTATTTAAAAAAAATTATGATTTTGTTTTGTTTAAAAAAAATCAGATTTTTTAAAAAAAATTTCAGTGTTTTTTTTTTGGAAAAAATTCCAGATTTTAAATTTTTAATTAAGGGTTGAGTGTTAGTTGTTGATTTTAAGGTGGTTGTGGTTGTGCTTAAGTTTGAGTATTGTTTGTTTACAAAATTTCCAGATTTTGTTTTGTTTAAAAATTTTTCTAGATTTTTTAATCCAAATTTTCGTGTTGAAGTTGAAATTGAAGAGTTCATTAGCCAAGTTGTAGATTTTACAAGGGTGTTAATGATGTGTTTAATTGTGTGTTACATGTGTGTTTAAATGATTATGACTGGTGTGTTTAATTGTGTGTTACTGGTGTGTTTAATTGGGTTGAATTAAACACACCAGCACAACTCAATTAAACACATTAGGGTAAATCAATTAAACACACTTGAGAATCCAATTAAACATACCGGTGTGTAAACCAATTAAACACACAAGTTGTAAATCAATTAAACACACCGGTGAGTAAACCAATTAAACACACCAGTTGCAACTCAATTAAACACACTAGGGCAAATCAATTAAACACACTGGGGAACCCAATTAAACACACCGGTGTGTAAACCAATTAAACGCACTGGTGTGTAAACCAATTAAACACACCGGTTGTAAATCAATTAAACACACCAGACTAATTAAACCCCACCACATCAACTCAATTAAACACACCAGAGTAAGACTAAATTAAACACACCAAGAAACACAATTAATCACATCTGGGAAGAAGAAGAAGAAGAAGAAGAAGAAGAAGAAGAAGAAGAAGAAGAAGAAGAAGAAGATGGAGGTCTGGGAAGAAGAAAAAGAAAAAGAAAAAAAATAGAGAAAAAAAAGTTTTTTTTTTCGGACAAAACGAATTAAACACACCAGACAAAAAAGAATTAAACACACCAGACAAAATGAATTAAACACACAAGACATTTTTCCATATTTCGTTTTTTTTTTTTTTCAAAATTTATAAGTATGGTGGTTGTTTTTATGAATGGTGGGAGTTGTTTTTTTTTTTTTTCCAGATTTTCGTGTTGAAATTGAAAATTTCAGATCATGTTTGAATTTTTTTTTTTTTCAGATTTTATTCAATTAAACACATCAAGCCAAAACGACTAAACACACCAAATAAAAACGACTAAACACACCATACAAAAAGGAATTAAACACACCATGCAAAAAGTAATTAAACACACCAGGCAAAAACAACTAAACACACTAGACCAAAACGACTAAACACACTAGGCAAAAAGTAATTAAACACACCAGACAAAAAAGACTAAACACACTAGACAAAAAGGAATTAAACACACCACGTAAAAACAACTAAACACACCAAGCAAAAAGGACTAAACACATTAGGCAAAAAATAATTAAACACACTAAGCAAAATTTCTAAAGGATGGGTATTTTTGTCCGAAAAGTGGATTCTTTGACATAAACAATTAAAATACTAATTCCGGATAAAAACAATAAATCTCCTTAATTTTTGACTAGTTTTCATTTTCACGCTATAAATAAATATGGGAGAGTTAAATTATGAATCGTAATAAATATAAAATATTGATTCAATAATTTTATAAAAGAAATAATAAAAAAAAATATTGGTGTTGGTGTGATATTTTTCCTTGAAAATTGTAAAAATGTAAAACGGTGTTGCATCGGAATTCATCTCTACACAAAGTTGGTATCCCATTGGAGATGCGAGTGCTGACGATGGTGTCATATGCTTTGTCCTGCCTCCTGGCACTTTTTCTCTCTATCTCACAATCGAACTCTCTTGCAAAATATCTCTACAAAACATTATTTCAATTAATTTAAGCCACGTGTGTAGTCTAAGAGCATCTTCAATGCTGTGTGAATGCCAAATTATTGTGACAATGCTAAAATTTAGTATAGGGTGTAGAAATCATCCTCCAATACAGTATCAAATGATGTGCCAAATTTGGTATATGACATATGCAATATAGTATATACCAAATTTGGTATATCAATAAATGGTTCTTTTTTAATTACGAAAATATCATTATATATGTTTTTTAAATGAAATAATGAATGCATTAATGAAATTTTACATTGAAACCTTAAAAGAAATAATGAATGTATTAATGGTAAGTGTTTACTTTTATAATTTTAACTAATAAATTAATAAAAATAGCATTTTAAATAGAATTATGTATTTGAGCACAATATTAAATTGATATATCAAATATAACATTTTACTCTTTTTTTTTTAATGTCAAATTTGGTATTAGCATTGACATATGCGTAGAGATGGTCTAACAATTAATATATATTTTTAAAATAGTATATATCATCTGCAGTGCGGTAAACTTATTACGAAACTGAACATTTAGATCGAATGAACACTATTACCGTCTAGCTACATGTGCCACCTATGTTTTTTTTTTTTTTTTTTTTTTAAGAAAACAGAGCAATAAACTATAAACACACTCATCACTCAGCCGAAACCAAATAACAAACACACTGAGGAAACTCCTCCAGCCAAAACATGTCCTCAACACAGGAGATACCGTTTTTAGCTAATACATGAGCTACTTGATTAGCCTTTCTCGGAACAAAATTTACAAACAAACATTGCATCTGCTTACAAAGAACATTGATATCACTAATAATATTACCAATCTCAGAATACAAAAGCCCCTGTGAGTTTATCTAGTTCACTACTATTTCAACATCTGAATCAATTCTACAGGGATACAACCCTGAGTCCCTTGCTAGCTGAAAGCCTCGGAGAATGGCTCCCGCTTCCGCCACTTGCGGAGAGAAAGTTGCATCTATTCTTTGAGAGCTAGAAGCCATTACCAAACCATTCAAGTTTCGTATCACAATTCTGAAACCCACAATACGTTCAGCCACATTAATAACTGCATCACAATTGATTTTATATTCTCCTGGATCTGGAGGGATCCAAATTGGATCTCTGAAAGGCACCCCCGAAGGTAACCTGTCTTTAACAGATATAACATCATGATATTCACCAATACAACCTTTCGCCCACTCTATCACTCTAACCTCCTTATCCACCGGAGACTTATGAACAAAAGCATTACGAAGTGACCAGATTTTCCACATGCATACACACATCAAACCTAATTCCTCCACATTCAAATGAGAATAGCAATCTAAAATAAACTAAAAAAAAATGCACTTTACCCTTATGGTTGTCCTGCAACTTTGAAACCCAATCATCACGCACCACTTTTAAACTGCGACAGCTCCATAGACTGTGGAGAATAGTTTCGAAACTACAATTGCAGATGGGACATAGTTTGTTCACCGGAATTCTGTGCTGAGCCAACGTCTCACTAGACGGAATCATATTATTACAGGCTTTCCAAACAAAAAACTTTATTTTGGTCAAAAATTTCATTTTCCAAAGAGATTCCCGCCATGAGAAAGTCGTAATTGTCTTATTACTTATGTCTAGAAGCTTTTTCTTACCGTCCAATGTTGGTCTCCTCTATGATTCCATTTTAGTGTCTGTTTAGAAAAGTTTGTCTATAGACTAAAAGAGCCTTTTTAATTAAAAAATCATTTTTCAAATTTTTTGGTGTCATTTCTTTGTTATTCAGTAGAGCTTTTGGATGATTAAAAAAAATGTTTTACGTCTACTTGGAGAAGTTCAAATTTTAGGCTTTTCCAAGTAGATCTTTTTAATCTTTTTTAATAACAATAAAATGTTTAATATAACCCTATCATTTAAAATAGTTTTTGAATATTTTGATAATCCTACCATTAAAAAAAACTTTTTCTAATTAACAATCAAACGACCAACATATTTCTATTAAAAGCTCTACTTATAAAATGTCTATTTTAAAATATCTACTTGAAGAAACTTTAACAAACGAAGTCTTACTCCTCTTAAATTAACATAGTAAATTGCAAACAGATAAGACACCTTGTTATGTCCAAAAATAAAATATGATAAAAGAAATCACTTGTACATATTTAGCAAAAGCAACGAGACGAGAGTGATTATTGGGCCAATTGAATTAATGGGCTTGAGTTTGTTAAATCGGACCCAGACCAGTTACCAGAAACATATATTCACAATTTATTTATTTTTGGGTTCAGTAACTCTATGTAGTTGTCGAATCAATTTATAGTCTTTATATTTCAATATAAGGATATATAAAAGGGTTTTTAGCAAAATTGCCCTATTTTAGGGACTGAATTGCAAATCTACCCTAAGATCCAAATTAATTGCAAATCTACCCTGAAATTACTGTCCTACCCTTTCTTACAATTCACTAGATATGCCCTAAATCCCCAATTCAGTTTCAGCTGGCCACCTATCCCGACAAAACCCACCATCCCGATCGAACCACCCTTTCCCGACGTCAATACCCATCTGTCCAGCCATCCCGATCGAGCCACCCTTGCCCGACATCAATTCCAGTCGAGCTGCAAGGTCTTCGTCGCGACACCAGCCACCGTCGGCGTCATTTCCAGCTCGTCGGGACACCAGCCACGGTCGAACGACAACTTCTTCTAAGCGAGATCGGCGGCGACATTCCAGCTAGTCGATCGACGGCGTCATTCCAGCTCGTCGCGACACCAGCCACGGTCGACATCAATTCCGGTCGAGCAGCAAGCTCGTCGCCACACCAGCCACCCTTGCCCGTCGTCAATTCCGGTCGAGCAGCAAGCTCGTCGCAACACCAGCCACCCTCACCTGACATCAATTCCGGTCGAGCAGCAAGCTCATCGCGACACCAGCCACTATCGCCATCATTTCCAGATCGTCTTGACACCAGGCACCATAGAAAGGGACTGAGTCAGGCAAGCTTTTCGTTTGAACCACACACTCGAACTCAGTCAACCCAGAGCTGGGGACCGAGTCAGTCAAGCTCTGATCCATAACTTTTTAGGTAAATTTGTCGCATGTGTCATTTTCTTTGTTTCTGTTCTAATTTGAAGGTTTTTTGGTTATGGAATCGTATTTAACATATGGAAATCAACGATTTACTGCTAATGCTTTACTGTTGTTATTTTGTGGGAAATCAAATGTTCTTTAGTTATGGGAAATCAACAATTTCTGCCAATTCATTGTATATATTCTGCACTGGATGTGAATTTAGTGTTGTGTTTTCCTGGGCGTGGTGTTTGTTTGTCTTCTGTTGTTGTGCGTTTTTGGCCTGCTATGGTTGCTCTGTCCGTTAGAGTTTGTCTTGGCTTTGTTTTGTTCTCTATGTTCTTGCCCTGTTTTACAGATATGTATATAATTTATATATGTTTGCATAAATAGAAAGCAATGCCCTAATTCATTAATTTATTAACAATATGTTTGCATTTGGGTTTTTGTCTTAAAAGATGGTCAAAAACATAAACTACAAAGTCATTTGTGATAATATGATTTATGAACTCAACCAACTGATTGGTGGTCTGTGCACCCCACTCAGAAATTGGTCTCCTGAAAAGGCATATGGATAATTGGTCTCCTGAAAAGGCATATGGATAAATGTAATATTTATTATTATACATTTTTAGAATAATTGTTTTAACAACATGCTTATTATGAAATTTCTTTAGGTTGATAATTATGAGTGGGAACAAATTACTTGAATCCCTCAAGATTAAGGAATGTGACCGTTTTCCTTCTCGAGTTAGTGGGCATTGTAATTGGGAGAGTATAAGGCTTATTAAGTCGCATCTCACACCAAAACAACTTGAGTTGTTTAAAACGACATGTTTCGGTCATTTTTTGGATGTGAGCGATATGGTGTTGTCTGGGCAATTTTGCCACCATATCTTGCTTAGGGAGTGTCATTTTAAGAATGCCGATGATAATGCATCTTCTTTATGGTACCATGTTGGCAACGGGTTGATACGGTTTAGTCCAGTGGAGTTTTATTTGGTTAGTGGGCTAGCCTTTGCAGAATACTTTGAATTCACATCGGAGCTTTTCAAACAAAAAAACAGTAGACTCCTTCGAATCTATTTCCAAGGTAGTAAAGTGAAGGTTAAAATGATTGTTGATTGGTTTAAGAATTTGGGTCCTAATAATAAAATTAGTGATGATGATGTTGTGAAGTTGGCATTAATACTTTTGTTGGAGATGACGTTGGTTGGGAAGGACGATAGAACTAGCATTCTATATTGGGCATTAGAATTAGTTGATGACTTAGAGGCTTTTAATAAGTTTCCATGGGGCTCATTCATATACGCGAGGACATTTAACTCCCTTTCTACTTGTCTTCATGATCGTGATGATAAATTCAAGATTAAGTTCAGTGGTGGTGATAGATTGGAGGAGAATGTCGATGTTCCAGTTAGAAGAAAAGTGGAGAGATACAATGTTTATGGGTTTCTGACGGCTTTTCAGGTGATGCGTGTTAATTGATGAGCTTTAATAAAATTCATTTTAGACAACATGCATGTTTCCAAACGCTAACTTAACTATCAATTTTTTCTTCTTTTTCAGGTGTGGGCGGTCGAAGCAATACCCAAATGGGTCACACTTGGCCACGCCTTTAGAGTGAACAATGTCGCTCCCAGAATTTTGAATTGGCAATGCACGGGAACTCCTTCGTATGCAGATATTCAGGAAACCATATTTAAATTCAAAAAAGTAAGTTTTGAATATTGTCGTTTCAGTTAAAATTATTTGGATTTGTTATTTTTTAGGGATTACACTGTAATAATATATTTTGAAAAAAAAATGCAGATAACCATATACAGAACTCTTGGCCCTAATGATGAAGAAACAAGGATGCCGTATTGGTCAAGTGTAGATAAACTGAAATATCTATCACCTAATGTTGACGGTTGTGTCGGTGAGGATGATGTTGAGGATAATGTTGATGATGATGCTGAGGATGATGTTCAGGATGACGTTGGTGATATTGAAGGAGATCATCCAACCAAAACATTTAAAAAAGTTGAAGTCGGAGGAAAAAACAAAGGACCGATTACACTTGAGCATGTTGTCAAAAGGTTGGATGCTATGCAAGCACAACAAAATGCTATGCAAGCACAACAAAAAGATATACAAGATCAGATGACTTCCATGCAAAATTTAGTGATGGATGAGATGCGAATGGGATTCCTTCGCTTGACGGAGCTTATATGTTTGAACAAAGTGGTTGAAAAGGTACGCAGTCGCCAATTACAATCCTCAACAATGCATCGAACTTGATACCGTGTTGTATCGGACTTGAACACCCTGATCTGGAACCCGTTGTTAAGGACATAACTACCTACTTGCGATTGTAGTTGTTTCTTGCTTGGAAACAATTCACCCACTTCAAGATGCATAGTAACCGGTCTTGGTGCAACTTCACCAGAATTAATAGAATAAAATGCACATGGAGGTGGAACAAGCCTTTGGACATGGGCAAACTGCTCGTCATACCGATTGGGAGCTCCCTCGTGATTGTAATTAAACTGTGGTTCTGTTTCATCATGCTCAGGAATATGTTGGTTACCCGTAGTATCTTCAAAACTCAAATGACGAGAAGGAGATGTATCAATATTGGCAATTGGTGTGAATCCCTCGCCAATATCATCCAAATGGGCAGCCATATTAGGTACATCCGACCTTTGTGACTCATCCATAGTATTGACATGTATATTGCTTTTGTGTGCATGATGAAATTCATGGTGAGGAGTTGTATGGTGTATGTTGTGATAAGATTCTGGTGGTTTATATTTCATTTCTGGAGACTCATGACCAATTTCTTCAACACTAATGCAAACTAATGGGTCAACATTCTCTCGATGAAGCAACAATGCAACGTCCTCATCATCAACAATCTCAATTGGCATGCTAGGACGAAAAGTTTGTGGAAGAGTTGTCATACTAACCCGATAATGATCTCTATCAATTCCGGTTACATTGTACACTTTATCTAACAATTGATCAAAATTTGAATCCCTTGAAAAAGCAAACGCCTTCGCTCTTCGACCTTCATACCAATACTCACCGTGATAATTTTTCCATTCTCCACCCCAATTCAAAACCAAATGCACATTCTTCATCGTCAATCCTGAAAAATAATTAAACAAATATTATCAATTATTAAAATATTCATTATTTCAAAGAACATAAATGGAAAAAACAAAAATTTTCATTAAAAAATAATTCGGACAGTTTTGAAAAATCGTCGGGTCAGGGGTGACCCGATGTCGGGCCACCCATGACCCGATGAAAACAATCATCGGGTCAGGGGTGACCCGATGTCGGGTCACCCTTGACCCGACGGTTTTTTCAAAAGGGCCCACCCATCAATCGGGACAAATGGGGTCCACCCGATGTCGGGACCCAAATGATCAACATCGGGTCATGGTGGCCCGACATCGGGTCACCCCCGATTTTTCAAAACTAATTTGAAAAACCGTCGGGTCGGTGACCGATTTTTTCATCGGGACAGGGTGGCCCGACATCATCGGGTCACCCTTGACCCGACGGTTTTTCAAAACTAATTTGAAAAACCGTCGGTCAAGGGTGACCCGATGTCGGGCCACCCCTGACCCGATGATTTTTTTCATCGAGATAGGGGTAGCCCGACATCGGGTCACCCTTGACCCGACGGTTTTTTCAAGTAAGAAACTGTCGGGTCAGGGGTGACCCGATGTCGGTCCCCCCGACCCGATGGTTTTTTCATACATTTTAAAACATTTTCGGATAAAAAACAAATTAATTAGGAGGTTGAAAAAATAATTTTTCAAAGTAATACTTACCCCTTCAAACAACTTCAAACCATTCTCCAATGTTTTTAAAAACTTTAAATATGAAAAGGAAAGATGATGTAGAGATAAAAAAAAAAAAAAAACAAAAAAGGTTAGATGATGTAGAAAAAAAAATAAAAAGTTAGATGTTGTTTAGTTAATGGTTTGGTTGGTAAATTGTTAGTTTTTTTTTTAAGGGTTGGTGAATTGTTGGTTGGTGGTTAGTAAATGTAATTAATGTAGTTAGTAAATGGTGTGTAGTTATGATAAAGGGTATTGAGGTCATTTTAGGGTAGTTTTGCAAATAATTTGGTTTTTAGGGTAGATTTGCAATTCAGTCCATAAAATAGGGCAATTTTGCTAAAAACCCTATATAAAACTTAAGGATTTAAAACTAATAAAAAAAAATTAAAACAAAAATAAACTAATTCTCTCTCATATAATTTTTCCATTAACAATATAGAAAGTGAATTGTTATCATCTATATATGACAGGCATAGAAAAAGTAGATAGATTATGAGAAACCAAGACTAAGAGCTCCCTACTAATGGAGCCAAAATTGCTCCGGGCTTCGATCTCTCAAACATCACAGTTGTTCACAAATCATAATTAATAAACCCTTGTCAGTATCAACCAATATAACATGCAAGCTTGTAAGTTTTTATTACACCGTTTCGAACCTAAGATACTAATGTTAATATCAAAGTATCAAACTGAATAAGATGAATGCCTTTTATCGTTCAGTCATATTGAACGGTAATTAATAACTTTTTTTGATATTATATTGATGCCAATTAATTTTTACGTTAACGATAAATGAGTAGATAATGAATCACATTCATGTAATTCAAATGTAAATGTAATACAATAATTACCATTAAAGTGATTGTAAATATTACCATTAAATTAATAAATAAAAAAAACGTAGAATTTATTGTTCAATCAATTTTTAAAGATCAACAATTTATTCAGGTCATGCTCAACATATGTTTAAAAAATAAAAAAAAAATAAAAAATAAAAAAAAAACAAAAAAAAAAACCATGTTCACAAATCACACCGACCTTGTTAGGCAGCAATGCAAATAAAATAGCAAAAAGCAGAAAAGAGCTAACATATCCAAAGATTAAATTCTGGAAATAGAAGAAACTAGATGAAAAAAAAAAACAATTTTCTACTTTGTGACTTAATAGAGATAATGTTATTTTCCTTTTAACAAAGTGATTAAGATCGCTCACACTACCTTACAATAAAGACAGGAAAAGCATGACTGCATTCGAAGAATGGAACACGACAATTAGTTTCAAAAGATGATATAATCAAAGAAAAAACTAGTAAAAAGATTCATTACCCGCCAAAAAAAAAAAAAAAACCAAAAAACAAAAAAATATTGCATTTTGCCTTTAATAATAGGGCACCGTTGCACTTTAATGCATGGTGATAATATTCTCTGTTATTTTTTATTTATTTATTTTTTTTAACAAATATACAAATTTAAGATCTAAAATTAATTTCAGGGGATCTAGGGCCAATGTGAAAATTTATTAAAATTTTAATAGAAAATATAAATAGCAAAAGATTATGGTAAAATGTAAATAAACACTAAGAAAAATTGTGGGGCTGTGGCCATGACCCCTTTGCTTAATAACGTGGTTTTGCCACTACCGGTGAGAGACTCGAACTCTCCCACCATAAACATAAAAGAGAATTATACATTACTTGAATTAAAAAATGACGGGCAACATTTAGATCTAGAATTTTGACATAAAACACAAGTTTGTAATGTTTACATCACAATCATAATGTAGAAATAATATTGAAATTCACAACGCCAACTTATCCCATAAATGCTAGAACGATCTCAAATAATAACCCAAATTGAAATAAATAATAAAAAGGTAAAAAAAAAAATGATCCAAATTGGATGCATACGTATTATTAATATATATTTTTTTCAATTTAATTATTAGATGAAGTGTTTTAATCAAAAAGAATTGGATCAAATCTCATTTCTGACAATTTATAATAATAACCTTTTGAAGAAAAACAAACAAAATACGTCCCTAAGCGGTAAGCAATATGCCAATAAGCACATAAAAAGACAGCTATGAAGAGTTTCGGGAGCTAAGGACTCATTGATTTGATGTCCTCAATCAATTTGTCCAGGTTGCTATAAGAGGACCCACCTTGCTTGACACTATCACCAGCCAATCTTGCAAATTTATCCATTGATTACATGATATCTTCTCGTTTATTTTAAATCAAGTCCCTCACAAGTTTCTCAACCGTTAATCTATCACACGTGTCCTTCATATCAAATCCGATCTTCCAAACCTCACTCACACACCTACTATTAACCTGTTGATCAGCGATTTGTGGCCAACAAATCATGGGCACTCCGGCATTGATACTCTCTAGTGTTGAGTTCCAGCCACTGTGGGTCAAAAACCCACCAACTGCTGGGTGGGCCAAGACCTCCTCTTGAGGAGCCCAGCTAACAATGAACCCTTTTTCCTTGGTTACTATTTCGAGCTCCATCGGTTCAATTCCGGACTCTCCAACAATCAAATCGGGTCGCACAACCCACAAGAAAGGTTTTCCACTGTTGACCAAACCATGCAAAAATTCCAACGTTTGGAGACGAGTGAGGTTGACCAAACTTCTGAAGCTAACTATATTACTGATCTCAACGGTTGAGAATCGAGCCACGTCATGCAACTTATGTCCTCCTTCCATAGCCCAACACCATTGGAAGAATCCGATTGGGAGATCATCAAGTCTTTGGTATGAGACTTGTACAAAGCATGTAGAGGACCAATAGTGTAAATTTTCGTGAAAATAGAATTCAATCTTGATATCACAGGAGCTTCAAGTTCATGAAAGGTGTTGAGAATGAGAGCAGGGACTCGAGTCATGGTACTAGTTTCTCTCATATAAAAATTTAATACCAGATCGTCAACTTTTACAACTCTACAAATGCTTGGAAGATCTCTACTTCGAAGAACGTTTTCATATCCTGGAATGCATGTAATGGATTTGTCGAGAATCTAATCTGCAATTAATTTTACGATGAATATATAATCTAGATTGTGAATTGTGATGTATTAGTACTGAAAATAACGGGTCAGGATTTTCTCTATAATTTTTTTTTTATATATACTGTACTTTTCATAATATAATAACATCTAAACATAAAAGAAAATATTTTTAATAATCTACTTACATCCGACTATAAAAGAAAATATATGGTTAAGATTTGTTTATTTTTTTCTCTCATTCAATTAGGTGTTTCAAAATAAGGCTAGAAAATGATCCTAATTTGAAAATAACGGTAAAAGACGGAAGAAAACAATTCACCTGGAAATGGAACTTCCCCGGCTTCGACAAGCTATGAGAGATGGAAGTAAGTCCAGGTGCAAGAAGCGTTAAAAGTTCGAAAAGTGACGACAGGAATTCCAAGCTCTTCCGCAACATCAATAGCAGCAAAAGATATGACACCATCAGCTATGATGAACGTTGGACGCATACTAGTGGAAATCAACAGCTGACGGAAGGCTGGCCTGGCCACAGCTTGGAGGGTGTTCAACAATTCTTTGCAATTCGAAAGAGAACGTGCCTTGCCGGGACGTAAACCGTCAGGGATGGACCTGAAGAGAAAGTTAGGGGACCGATCATGGAAGGAGGTGAGATCAGTGTGGCTCATGAGAAGATCATGGTTGTGATCAGTGTTTACGAATGTGACTTGAGAACCGGCTTGGTTGAGAAGCTCTGCTAGTTTCATCATTGGTTTGATGTGTCCCTGTACTGGGAGCGGCAAGAACATTACGTGAGGAACGTTTGTTTGCTCCATTTCTGATGATCTTAATTGTATATATACCTGCTGAAAAATAACCTTCTAGTTCGATCTTTCTATATATGAACTCAATTAATTGAAGTTCATCAATTGCTTTCACTCATCGCTATTCATGATCATTTAAAATGATTTGATGGAAAAATCTGATGAACTATTAATGGCAGCCAACTAATAATGTGCTGGTGCTGGATAGAGACGACTGACAAGGGTGTAATATGCTTTGTCTTGAGAATATTCTCTTACTTCTTTTGAGAATATTCTTACACCAATTTTTTTCTCATTCCAATACATCTAACACCGATTTGATGTAAAAAGAAGATCTTCATAAGAATATTTTTTCAATAAAACTTTATACAATTCTAATTAATTTCCATTAGTTAGCTTATACAAAATTAATTAATTTGTTTGACATAAAAATACTATTCTTAAATAATTAATTGCATAATATATATATATATATAAATATATAAATTAATCACATAAATTTACCCCAAAATTTTCACCATAATATTATTTAACTTATTTGTGGATTGACTATATATTTTGTGGAGAACCCATGGTATAATGAATCAATATTCCGTAGATGATTTTGAATGAATCGAAGTTTATTCCTCTGTATTATCAACGTCTTCAAGTGATGGGATTGGTAGACTTGGATTGGTAGTATTTTGTCATTTATTTAATTGCACTAAATTAAGTTGATATAAAAATTTACCATTAGTTAAAGGCATAAGTAATAAGTAAAATAAATAATTTAAATATATATATATATTAATATTGCTGTCATTTTAAAGATCTCAACAAAATCTTTCTAATGGTATAATTTTTGAAATAAATATTGTTATAAATAAATATGGAAGGGTTAAATTAGGAATTTTAGTAAATATAAAATATTGATTTAACAATTTAATAAAATAAATAATTTTAAAAAAAAATTGGTGTACCAACACCGATATTTTTCCTGAAAATTGTAAAATGGTGCTGCATCAGAGTTTATCTCTACACTAAGGTGGTGTAACTTGTAAAAGTACCGACAAAGTCACCAAATGGGTTCAAAAGGATGACAGTTTCCACCATTTCCACCTTAGTGCTAACGATGGTATCACATACTTTATCTCGCCTCCTGTCTCACGCCAAATTATTAGTTGTGAGACACTTTTTCTCTCTATCTCACCACCGAACTCTTGCAAAATATCTCTCCAAAACATTATTTCAATTAATTCAAGCCACGAGTTTGGTCTAACAATTCATATTTTTTAAAAGTACTAGTTTTTGAAGCACATGCAAGGCATGTGCTTAAATCAATATTTGAGTTTCATATTTGCAAATATACATATCCTCGAAAAATAATAAATGTTAATATAATACATACGGTTTTGATTCATGTAAATGTTATTACATTGATCTAATACTTTGAGGAAGTCTTAAGTTCATATAGATGATTTAATTATTTTTATATTTGGCCAGAAACCACCGCCTAGATTTTTTCTAAAACATTTTTTTACTGCATTTCACTTTACACACATCCATTGTATAATCCACAAAATCATAAAGTTTCACACAAATTACATTTCCACTCCTGTATAATTCCCTTTTCTTTTTCAACACATTAAATACATAGGAAATTATATTTTCATCCCTAGTCCCATTTTACAATTTTTTTAATAAAAAAAATCCTTATTATAAGTCTTTGTTGTGTTACTATTACTAAAATCTGTCTATTAAGTAATTATACAAACTTGTAGGGTTGTATTTGTTAATCGACGTTCAATAATCTACTGGATGCTATAATTGAAATCTTACTAAACTCTATCTATTAAGTAATTATATAAATTTTAAGGGTTGTAATTGTAATTTTACATGCAAAGAAATTAAAAGGAGAAAAAGGGAAGCTATAATTGAATCGACATATCATACTTTTATATATATTATAGATATTGATATTGATTTGGGTTTAGTCTATATCATTACCTCTAGCATCTTAGCAAATAACCATCTAAAGTCATAATAATTGAATCGACATATCACACTTTTATATATATAGTATAGATATTGATTTAGGTCCAGTTCATATCATTACTTCTAACCTCTCAGCAAATAACCATCTAAAGTCATAATAATTGGGGTAAACTAATTTAACAATGATTTAACCTATTTAGAATTTTAAATTAAGACAAATTTTGGAAATTACTATACAGTACATGTTGTGTTACTATTACTAAGACATGTTTATTAAGTAATTTTACAAACTCGAAGGTTTGTATTTGTCATTTGATTTTCCTAAAAAAATAGAGGATTCTATAACTAAAATCTTACTAAAAGAAATCCGTTGAGTAATTATATAAACTTTAAGTTTTGTATTTGTAATTGTACTTTTAAAGAAATTTTTTATATAAAAAAAAGATCAAACAAAATCAAGGGGAGTGAAAATTCCAGTTGGCAACTCCTTCTTGTTGTATATAATTATAATTTTAAATTAAGACAAATTTTGGAAATTACTATACAATCCATGTTGTATTACTATTACTAAAACATATCTATTAAGTAATCCTACAAACTCGAAGGCTTGTATTTGTCATATGACTTTCTGAAAAAAATAATAGATGCTATAACAAAAATCTTGCTAAAATCTATCTATTAAGTAATTATATAAAGTTTAAGGGTTGTATTTGCAATTATACTTTTAAAGAAATTTTAAAAAAATAAGGGATGCTATAACAAATATCTTACCCAAATCTATCTATTAAGTAAGTATATAAAGTTTAAGTGTTGCATTTGCAATTGTACTTTTAAAGATTTTTTTTATAAAACAAAACATCTAACGAAATTGGGAGGAAATCTAGTTTGACAAACTGCCTCTTTTTATATATAATAATGATATATCATCTACAGTGCAGTAAACATATTACGAGACTGAATATGTAGACTGAATGAACGCTATTACCGTCTAGCTGCATGTGCCACCTCTGTATTGTCTTATTGCTTATGTTTCATCGTATTAATTCAGTTTTGATTGGTCGACTACTATAAGATTTTTCTTACTGTCTAATGTCAGTCTCCTCTATGCTTCCATTTACTCTTAAATTAACATAGTAAATTGCAAACAGAAAAGACACCTCGTTGTGTCCAAATAAAATAAAATAAATCACTTGTACATATTTAACAAAAACAATGAGACGAGAGTGATTATTGGGCCAATTGAATTAATGGGCTTGAGTTTGTTAAATCGGACCAGACCAATTATCAAAAACATGTATTCACAATTTATTTATGGGTTAATTGCAATAACTTATCCCGAGATTTTCTAAAAAGGCTTAATATTCAACTAATAGCTTTAATTACAGCAGACCCCCTTACCAATAGTTGACTCCATCCAATCTAACTGTTGACTAAGGTTTTGGTTGAAAAGTCAATAATACCCTTACACTTTATTGAAAATGTCTTAATTTCTCTACCTTTTAAATTATTAAATAACATTTAAATAATTAAGTTAAAAAAAAAAAACTTAAATAATTAAAAGAAAAGACACTCACATGACTCGCATCTACTTTGAACAATCAAAAAGGGAAAAAAAAAACTGTGAACAAAAGTGCTTTGGGTTTTTGTTGATTTGGGTCTGGTTCTTTAGTGGTGGATTTGAAGGGAACATGAGCAAGACACTACCACCAGTTTCTCTCAACTGTTGTTCTCAGATGTTGGTGTTGTTCTATGTCTTGATTTGGATTATCATCATCAACAGTCAACAGATGATCTTTATTAACAATAATTTTTCTTGTTCTTCTGATCTTCTAATTCGTGTTTTCTACTCATGAAAAGCCTAAAAAAATTCTTTTCTTTGGTGAAACAACAACAACTACATATACTGAAAGCATTCTTCAAAATTTGGTGTCATTGCTTGCCTTAAATATATTTTTTTAATGTAAATCACAGCAAATATACTCATTGGATGGAGGAGCAGATCATTCCAGTCTTCCTCCATTCTTTGGCTTTTTTATTTTCCCCAATAATTCGACAATTTAAAATCCAAATAAATCATATACAGAGAAATGTTTGAATCTGCTTCTTCTACTATTAATCTTTCTTCTTCTTCAAAAGTGAATCAAGAGCCTTGAAATCAAGAGGGTGGTATTCCTCAAACCATCCGAAATAAGTTATAAGCTGATATGGATTTTCTTCAAACCCATCATCAATTGACAAAAAAAAAAAAAAAAATTGAATTCAGTAGAATCAACAAACCTGTTTCCAAAAAAAATTCAACAAGCCAAACAACCTAATGAAATAGACCAATCAAGCAAGAGACTATCAGGTGTCCGCCTCCGTCGAAGCTGCCGGGTCTTCCTCAGCCCAATCTCGGCCATCCACAGCCTCACCATCACGTTAATCTTTGTCGCCGCCACCGAGATTTGCGCCGACGAAGACGATACCCTTCCAGTGGCTCCTCTATTTCCCTCCAAACATGTGCGTCTTCTTCGGATCCTATGTTTTCTACCTCTTCTAGTTCCTCCATCGATCAAATGGAAGGATTAGATTTTTCATCTGATTTTTTCTTTTGTTTTGTTTTTGTTTTTTAAATAAAAGGTTAATAATTATTTTATTGTTATTGTTTTGTTTCTATTTAAAATGACAATTTTGCCCTTAAAACTTCAGTCAACTGTTATCTCTAACAGAGTTTGACTAACGGTTTGGGGGCCTACAACAATTAATACCATTTGTTGAATATTAAGCCTTAATGGAAAAACTCAGGGCAAGTTATTGCAATTAACCCTTTATTTATTTATATTTGGTTCAGTAACTATATATGATTGGATCAATTTCTAGTCTTTAAATTTTAATCCAAGAGTGTATAAAACTTAAGGATTTAAAAAAAAAAAAAAAATTAAAACAAAAATAAACTAACTCACTGTCACGTAACTTTCCATTAACAATACACAAAGTGAATTGTTATCATCTATATATGATAGACATGGAACAAGTAGATAGATTATGAGAAACCAAGACTAAAGAGCTCCCTAGTTATGGCGCCAAAATTTCTCTGGGCTTCAGTCTCTCAAACATCACAGTCGTTCACAAATCATAATTAATAAACCCTTGTCGATATCAACCAATATAACATTCAAACTTGTAAGTTTTCATTACTCCATTTCGAACCTAAGATATTAATGTCAATATCAGATTGAATGAGATGAACGCCTTTTGTGGTAGTCAAAAATGGTCTTTGGGCCCAACATTTAAAGCCCAAACCTCTTTGTTAAAACCCATCTAGGGCCACATATAGCAGGTTGACTGAAGACATGCACCAGTTGAGATTTGGCCGTTTAAAATCAAGTCAAACTTCAGTTACAGGAGGTGGGTAACAATTGATTCAAAAAGAGAGGAAATCTCTCCGAAAATCTTTCCCATAATCAAACTCTAATGAGATGAACGTTGGAAAGGAGGTTTGCCTATAAATAATAGGGACAGATCCATATAAAGCTCTCTAGAAAACCTATCAATAACAAGCTTTCTAGTGTGTCCAAACTCTGCTCAAATCGAACTCCGATCATCAAAATTTGATTCCCTTCTCATTCATGATCAACCATAACTAACGCTCAGTCCAAGCGCACCTAAGTCTAAAGGATCATTCCCGCAGTTTCTTTGTTTTTTCCTTTACTTTTTTTTCTATGCGTTTACTCTTTTTCGTAGGTTCTTGAAGAAGACGACACGTCCTATTTGATAGGTTAGTCTGAGTTGCTTGGACCTAATCCGAAATTCAACATGACCCATATCAACCGTAGATGGACCCCCTACACCTTTTATCATTCATTCACATTGAAAGGTAATTAATCATTTTTTTTTTTTTTGATATTATATTGATGCCAATTAATTTTTACGTTAATAATTAATGAGTAGATAATGAATCACATTCATGTAATTCAAATGTAAATGTAATACAATAAGTTAATAGAGATAATGTTCTTTTCCTTTTAACAAAGTGATTAAGATCACTCACACTACCTTACAATAAAGATATGAAAAGCATGACCGCATGCGAAGAATGGAATACGACAATTAGTTTCAAAAGATTCATTACCTGCCAAAAAAAAAAAAAAAACCATTTGCATTTTGCCTTTTCTAATAGGCCGCCGTTGCACTTTAATGCATTTTGATATTCTCTTAATTTTTTTTTTATTTTTATTTTTTATTTTTTTTACAAATATACAAATCTGAGATCTAAATTTATGCCGGTAACAATGAAATTCAGGAAAAATCTGACACTTGAACAATCCTTGAATATCTGTTTTTACAACATCAGTGGTTAGAGGCCAAGTTAGTTTCGGGGATTTGGGGCTAATGTGAAAAATCATTAAAATTTTAATAGAAAGTATAAATAGCAAAAGACATGGTAAAATGTAGATAAACACTAAGAAAAGTTGTGGGGCTGTGGCCATAGCCCCCTTGCTTGATAACGTGGTTTTGCCACTACCGGGGATGAGACTCGAACTCTCCCACCATAAACATAGAAGAGATTACATATTACTTGAATTAAAATAAGACGGGCAGCATTTAGATCCGAAATTTTGACATAAAACATAAGTTGTAATATTTACATCACAATTATAATGTAGAAATAATATTGAAATTTACAATGCTAACTTATCCCCCAAATGCTAAAACGATGTAACATAATAATCCAAATTGAAATAAAATTAAAAAAAAAAAAAAAAAAAAAGGTAAATACTTATTATTAATATTTTTTTTCAATTTAATTATTTAAAAGTGTGATTGAACAGTAGAAGAAGTGTTTTAGTAAAAAAGAATTGGATCAAATCTCATGAAATGACAATTTATAATAATAACCTTTTGAAGAAAAACAAACAAAATGTGTCTCTAAGCGGTAAGCAATAAGCACAGAAAAACAGATACGAAGAGTTTCGGGAGCTAAGGACTCATTGATTTGATGTCCTCAATCAATTTGTCCAAGTTGCTATAAGAGGATCCACCTTGTTTGACACTATCACCAGCCAATCTTGCAAATTTATCCGTTGACTTCATGATATCCTCTCGTTTATTTTCAATCAAGTCCCTCACCAGTTTCTCAACCGTTGATCTATCACACGCGTCCTTCATATCAAATCCGATCTTCCAAACCTCACTCACACACCTACTATTAACCTGCTGATCAGCGATTTGTGGCCAACAAATCATGGGCACTCCGGCATTAATACTCTCCAGTGTTGAATTCCAGCCATTGTGGGTCAAAAACCCACCAACTGCTGGGTGGGCCAAGACCTCCTCTTGTGGAGCCCAGCTAACAATGAACCCTCTTTCCTTGGTTACCATTTCGAGCTCCATCGGTTCAATTCCGGACTCTCCAACAATCAAATCAGGTCGCACAACCCACAAGAAAGGTTTTCCACTGTTGACCAGACCATGCAAAAATTCCAACGTTTGGAGACGAGTGAGGTTGACCAAACTTCCAAAACTAACATATATTACTGATCTCAACGGTTGAGAATCGAGCCATGTCATGCAACTTCTGTCCTCTTTCCAGAGCCTAACACCATTGGATGAATCCGATTGGGAGATCATCAAGTCTTTGGTACGAGACTTGTAGAGAGCATGTAGAGGACCGATAGTGTATATTTTCGTGAAAATGGAATTCAATCTTGAAATCACAGGAGCTTCAAGTTCATGAAAGGTGTTGAGAATTAGAGCAGAAGCTCGAGTCATGGTACTAGCTTCTCTAATGAAGAAATCCAAAAATGAATAACCAGGGTTTTCAACTCTACAAATGCCTGGCAGATCTCTACTTCGAAAAACGTTTTCATATCCCGGAATACATGTAATAGACTTGTCGAAATTCTCATCTGCAATTAATTTTACAATTAATATATAATTTGGATTGTGAATCGTGAAGTAATAGTACCGAAAATAATGGGTCAAGATTCTCTCTATACAATTTTTTTTTTTTTACTGTACTTTTCATAATATAATAACATCTAAATATAAAAGAAAATATTTTTATTAATCTACTTACATCTAACTATAAAAGAAAATACATAGTTAAGATTTGTTAATTTTTTTCTCTCATTCAATTAGGTGTTTCAAAACAAGGTTAGAAGAGGATCCTAATTTGAAAATAACGGTAAAAGACAAGAAAACGATTCACCTGGAAATGGAACTTCCCCGGCTTCGACAAGCTTTGAGAGATGGAAGTAAGTCCAGGTGCAAGAAGCGTTAAAAGTTCGAAAAGTGATGACAGGAATTCCAAGCTCTTCCGCAACATCAATAGCAGCAAAAGACATGATACCATCAGCTATGATGCACGTTGGACGCATACCAGTGGAAATCAACAGCTGACGGAAGGCTGGCTTGGCCACAGCCTGGAGGGTGTCCAAAAATTCTATGAAATTCGAAGCAGAACGTGCCTTGTCGGGGCGTAAACCGTCAGGAATGGACCTGAAGAGAAAGTTAGGGGACCGATCATGGAAGGAGGTGAGATCAGTGTGGCTCATGAGACGATCATGGTTGTGATCAGTGTTTACGAATGTGACTTGAGAACCGGCTTGGTTGAGAAGCTCTGCTAGTTTCATCATTGGTTTGATGTGTCCCTGTGCTGGAAACGGCAAGAACATTACGTGAGGAACATTTGTTTGCTCCATTTCTGATGATCTTAATTGTATATACCTGCTGAAAAATAACCTTCTAGTTCGATCTCTTTCTATATATGAAATCAATTGATTGAAGTTCATCGATTGCTTTCACTCATCGCTCATGATCATTTAAAATGATTTGATGGAAAAACCTAATTCCACATTTGGCAATTAACTATTAATTAATGGCAGCCAACTAATACTGTGCTGGTGCTGGATAGGGACGATTGTCAAAGATACGTGCATTATTGACCACTCTATTCTTTACATTAATTTGCAAACCTAATCCTATTGTTTCCTTTAATAATGACCCACTGCCCATTATCCTTTTACATTATTGCAAACATCTTCCCATTGTATCCTTTAATTTATGCAGAAATAATCAACTTAACAAAAAAGTGGGTAGATATTTGGGAAACTAAAATTTAAAATTGCTTTGCTTTGCTTTTCTTTTGAAAATGAGAGGTTTTTTATACAATCCATAAATTATCTATTCACATTCCAATTTCATTTTTTTTTTAATAACAATTTTAACCTAAATTAAAATTACTAAACAAGACAAAAAAATCTAAAGACATTTCAAACTAATAAATTATTAAAAAAAAAAAATCTCTCTCCTAAATCATTAGATTAAATATTAAGTATAAAACCCTCTCTCGTAAATATGTTATTATCATATTAAATACTTTCTCCATTTTTCAAAAAGAAAAAAAAAAATCATGTTTCCATACTTTCTCGATCAATCTCTGATTAATAGTTAAGGAAAAAAAATCATAAATATTTTAGTTTTTTACTAATAGTAATATATATTTATATATATATATATTAAAAAAAGATATATTAAAGCTTAAATTGTTTCGACTAGATTCGATTAAATTCAGAATTTCTAAGATTAATGAAATAATTAAAGTTCTCTCGGCAATCACATACCTATAATAGTAACAAAAAACATTTTCATATTCAATTTTTTTTTATAAAAAAAAACAGAGTACTTGTTTTTTGAGTCTTTTTTTTAATATATAAAACATATGGTTCCTAAAAATTAAGTTTATCAGTAAGTTTTTTTTTTTTTTTCCTAATTAACTGTTAATCTTACTTAAGAAAGAATGAAGATAGAAAATTAGAGATATGTATTGGAGAAGAGAGAGTTTAATGTGGTAATTAAAAATTTAAGAGAGAGTATTTAATATGTAATAATTAATCTAATGATTTAGGAGAGATGTAAGGGGTCGACCTACGGTTAATGTGGATCTGGTCGAATTTGTGTCAAGCCCAAACAACTCGGTCAAACCTGTCGAATGGGAGGATGTCGTCTTCTCTATAAACCTGCAAAATGTGTTAGCCTGTTGAGTGGGATATGTTGTCTCCTTCAAGAACTTGTAGAAAAGAGCTAGCAGATAGAAAGATCGATAAAAAGAAATAAAGAAATTGTGGGGGTGATCGTGTTGGGGAAAGTGCCCTAAGAACACATGTTGTTAATCTTCTTACTGAATTAATAATTAAATTGACATTCTATTATATATTTGTGTGCATTTAATGTTATTAATATTGTATTAATAACATAAAATTCCATGATTATTAAATATAATATTAAACATAGCATATAAGTTGTTATATACATGAGGATTATGTTTAATATAATAATCTTAATTAATTGTCTGTAATTGATAATTAAAATTGAGAATTTTAATTAATTAAAATTACTAGTATGGTTCATTCCCATTAAGAATGAAACAGTTTCATCCGAACTGTTGATGTGGTGACATTAGAATGAAGGTATTTTGTATAATAAGATTATACAAGACGTGGACACGATAAATTAGAATCTTTAATAATCTCTGTCTTGAAATAAAGTATTCCCTTTTATCAATTAGATGGTCATATATGGAACGATCTTAATCCTGAGTATTTAATAAACTCCTATTTATAGAGTTGTGTCTTTTGACTTACTCAGTATGATTGGCTCAAATTGGCAAACTCAAAACCTTGTATCTTGGAAACATGATGATATACTTAGCTGTAAATGATAATATACAAGATGGAATCCATTCCTTCTTAATTGAAATAGACAAATGGTTCTCTTGAGTAAATGATTTGGGTCTTGAACAAAAATTCACTCAATTTATGATGAGATCATAAATAATTGTTCATTAGAGAATCGCATGTACTCAGTGATAAAAATGTAATTGAGAGGTCAACGGATTTGAACCTGACTCATATTACGAACTGTTTATGGAGGATTGATTTATATGTATTAATTATATCAATGGACTGTTCGATTCCTATTCGAGTAATTAATTCTATAATCCAATTTTTTAGTGGAATAAATCTGGAATTAATAAATCTAATATTTGATTAAAGAGTTTAATTAAATATTAAAGATTTATTGGAGCTTGAAATTATAGGTACATGTGTCATCATACCATCTCCATAACACTGTATTGAATATTAAGATATAATGATGCTTAATAATTAATTTGGAATTAATAGTCTATACATAAAAGAAATTTATGTATTGTTTTATTAATTAAATAATAATTTGATTATTTAATTAAATATATGTAAAATAATTTGATTATTTTAATATATATTATATTATATTAATTTATTTTTGGAGTTGGTGAACCACTCATCGAATAAAATTGTAAGATGGTGCGTTTACCATCATGCGCCCTTTTGTTTTTCGTCGTTTGTTTTAAAGAACTCCAAGAAGTCTTCTTCTTTGACAAACAAAAGAGTTTTTGTTTGTTTTCTTCATTGGCATTAAATGCAAGGTTGAAATTTTGAAAAGATTTTCTTGATCCATGCTTATTGGTTCCGCCACCCGTGTGCCACTAATAATCTTTATTATTCCTAACAACACAAAAGTCTTGGTTTTTGATTTTTAATTGTTAAAAATATATAAAACAGATGTTTTTGCTCGATCTCTGTGGGAACTGCTCTTAACTCTCTCTCTCACCTAAATTGAACGAGAGACTCTGATCTTCTTGGTTTTTTCTACGCAGACAAGAATGAAAAGAAGATAGAACATCAATAAATGTTCTTGGTTTTCTTTTACACGAGGGTGATGGTGAGAAGAAAAATATGAAGAAGAGTTCTCCATTTTAGTATTCTTATACAAGAGAGATATACACAATTCAAAGAAGAGTCCTCGTTTTGTGTTCTTGGTTTGTCAAGAAGAGTTCTTGATTTTTGTTTACACGAGAGAAAGAAGAAAAATTGTTTCTACTAAATACAAGATGTGTTATTGTTTTCTCTATAATTTTTAAATTCTAAGACCCTGTCTTGTATCGTTTTACAAGCCCATTTTTGTTTTCATTTTCTAAATCCGATTTCAAATACGCTTTCGTTACCGTTTTTCCATTTTATTTTTCATTTTATTTTCAAAACAAAAACAAAATGAAAAATAACATCAGTGTTAAAAGTGAAAATTTTCAAAAACAAGTTTTGGATGTTTTTCATTTTGTTTTTCGTTTTATTTTTCACTTAAAATAAAAAACTCATTTTTTTTATTTTTATTTTTTTTCCTTTTTTTCTTCTACTTCTTCAGACTTCAAAGTGAAGTCTGACCATTCTTATTTCTTCTTCCTCTTCTTCTTCTTCTTCTTCTTCTTCTTCTTCTTCCTCACCGATCTACTTCTGCTCGTTGATCTGGTCTTCTTCCTTGCTGAACTAGTCTTCTTCCTTCTTCTTTCTTCCTCTGCACTCTTTTCCTCGCTGATATACTATTCTTCCTCGCCGATCTACTCTTCTTACTTTCATCGCTTTCTTCGTCTGCATCTTCTTCTTTCTTCGTCTGCGTCTTCTTTCTAAAAAAGTTAATTATTTGTGTAAATAATGCGTTTATTATTCATTGATATAGAAGGGGTATTTATACAGGTTACAACATGTCTTGACAGTAAAGTAATCGAACCTAAATACATAAGGAAAATTGATAACAATTGAACATATACACTCCTATTTAATACACAACTAATCAGTGCAGTCGGCTATGTGATGTCATGTATATCTCTATCACTAATATGCCTCTGCAAGATAAAGCTACCAACGATGATGCCTATCTTGGACCGATGATCATGGAACTGTTTACGGGAGAGAGCCTTGGTGAGAGAATCTGCTAGCTGGTCCTTTGTATGACATGCGTCACACTGAGTTGGTTACAAGCAACTTGATCCCGTACAAAGAAGAAATCAATAGCAACATGCTTCATGCGGCTGTGGAAAATGGGGTTGGCGTAGACGTATGTAGCTCCAACATTATCACAGTAAATGACGGGAGAGAGAGGCACCTTCACCTGTAGCTCAGTGAGAAGCAGACCGACCCAACTGAGTTCCACAGCTGTTGAAGCAATCGCACGGTACTCTGCCTCAGTGGATGACCTTGCAACTGTGTGTTGCTTCTTGAAGCTCCAGTTGATGGGCGTGGAGCTAAGAAAAACAATGTAGGTCGTGGTGGAAAGCCTATAGTCGGGATCCCCTGCCTAATCAGCATCAGCAAAGGCATGGAGATGAAGAGGAGCAGTCCGAGAGATGACCAGGCCATGATCAAGAGAGCCGGAGAGATACCGAAGCACACGTTTCACCGCATTCTAGTGGTTCATGGTCAGACGATGCATGAACTAAGAGAGTTTGTTCACTATAAATAAGACATCAGGACGAGTCAAGGATAGATACTGAAGAGAACTGAGAACTTGCATGTACTGTGTGGTATCTGTGGGTGCACTGCCATCATTGAGTTTCAAGGTCTTGATGAGTGAGAGTGGTGTAGAAACTGACTTAAATCCAAGCATGTTTGTTTTAACCAAGAGGTCTCGGATGTACTGTTGTTGAGGTAGGAAGAGGCCACCCTGGGATCTGTAAGCCTCGACACCAAAGAAGAATGATAGCATGCCTAAATCTTTCATGGAGAACCTGTGAGCCAGAGTGGCGATAAAGTCCTGAACCCGAGAATCGGAAGTATTGGTGACAATGATGTCGTCAACATATACAAGAAGATATAGTGTATGTCTAGAGCTGTTAAGGATAAAGAGAGAGGCATCGCACTTGGAATTGGTGAATCCTGCCGCTAAGAGAAAAATGCGAAGCTTAGTGTACCAGGCTTGCGGTGCTTGACGGAGACCATAGATAGCCTTCCTTAATTTACATGCATGTTGCGGTGTTGAAGATTGTGTGAAATCAGGTGGTTGCACCATATACATGTCATCAGTCAGGGTCCCCTGTAAATAAGCATTGTTGACATCTAGTTGACGTAGAGGCCAACCATTAGTTATAGCAATAGTTAAAATAAGATGAACGGTAACAGGTTTCACAACGGGGCTGAAAGTTTCATTAAAATCAACATCGGGGTGTTGATGGAACCCTTTGGCCACAAGTCGAGCTTTGTACCTAGCCACTGAACCATCGGGATGACGTTTGATCCGAAAGATCCATTTACAACCCACAACATTTTGAGACAGATGAGACGGAACCAAGTCCCAAGTGCCATTTTTTACAAGGGCATGATACTCAGCACTCATGGCATGTCGCCATCCCACTTGCTTTCGAGCTTATGACAACGATGTCGGTTCGAACTGTGGTGGAGTGTGAAAAGTGGTATGAAGATCAAAGATTGCTTTTGGCTTAAATATTTGGCTCTTGGACCAGGTATGGATCACTCTTGTGGGAGATGTGTGAGACAGTTCAAATGTTGGCTGGGACTGGTCAGCTGGTGCGTCAAGTAGGACGAGGTGTTTTGAGGTGGGTAGGGTCGTGCGTGATGCACTCGGTGGATCACTCTTGTGGGAGATGTGTGAGACAGTTCAAATGTTGGCTGGGACTGGTCAGCTGGTGCGTCAAGTAGGACGAGGTGTTTTGAGGTGGGTAGGGTCGTGCGTGATGCACTCGGTGAAGAGGTGTGGGGTGAGTGCTCTTGGACAGGTGTGGCTTGCGTGAGTGGAGTTGGGGCAGCTGTTTGGTGTGATGTATATGGGATCTGTGATGTTGTAGGTATGTGAATAATGTCATATAATGGGCTGTTAAGAGGTGATAAAGAAGGTGCTTCATGATCAGACCTGATCGTGGGAGATGTGGGTTGACACCATGAATAGACATCAGGTGGATGGTAGGAGGACACACGGCTGACTGTGTTGGGG